>OZ022508.1:83198050-83798050 GCA_963989385.1 Ctena decussata | reverse complement strand
CTGACTGAATCAGATCCCAAACCCTATCTCCAACGTCAAACGGATTTTTTCTCCCTTCCTCTCTCCCCTCACGCAAACCCACCCCACCTCGCACTTTTTTTGCAAATTATTAGTCAAGGTATATGTATAACAACCGTCATACTATTATCATAAGGGAAGGTACAATCTCAAACGTTTTCCTTGGTTATATGTTAATGTAGAACTTGCATTGTTAAGCGAAAGTGGTCAAAGTACCCAAACCATAAGTCCGAAGTCGTTAAACAATTGATGCCTAATGCCTAGATATCAAATCATAAGCAAGGAAGAATCCAACAGAGATAAATGGGTTAACAAAAAGTTTAAAGGTGACCTTATACAACACAATGATGATAATTAACAACATAAAATGACACTTTCCTTCCTTTTTATCAGGTGGTAATATGCTAGATCTTTTCCTTATGTATCCTATTGTACCAAAGTCCCCCTCCATGGAAAAAATATAATAACCTTATTACGTGTGATCCAGGTACGTTAACATTTCAGAAGACCTGAGCGTTGAATAAACTTCTGTTTAAAATAATAAATGCGTTGTTTCAAGAGCAATGAAACTTAGTTTTAGTACCTTAACACTTAAAAGTAGGTAGGAAATTAAAGCCACAGAATGAAAATTTCCAATCGGCGTATATTCAGATGAGGCTGCTCATGATGAGCCGCCTTTACTGGGTCCACGCTGCATACCTTCCCAATATGATATAGCTTTGATGAAACATTTTTTGAAATTTTGCATAAATTTTGTTTGCTTTTTGACGATTGCAGGGTAAACTTGCGTTACCGGTATACAGCATTACACAAATCTTACACAGGCTCAAGACACCTGAAATAAGTGTTAGTACAATTAAAAACTATCTCCACTTGTTGCAATGATTCTACTGAGACATGGTCAGACTAGGACATCCGTAGATTTTAATTAAATTCAGCTATCAGCAAATATAGAAAATAAAAATAAATAGGCATCGAACAGGAATTAATACAATATAATCCCACATCCCGCTTTTTTAACCAAAGGGAAAGAAGCACATACGCGAAAATTCAATGTTCACGAAAGACACCCACGGCAAATTGAATGAGCAGTTCTTTCCTAAACAGGTAATTATGCAGCTACCTTAACTATAACAGCAGCAACATCTAGTTTTACCTATTTTATATTTTAGATTACAAAACAAAACAAAACAGACAGCAGAATGGGCAGCTATTCAGGTGACCAGACTGCTAGAGACAATAGGCAAGCAGACATAACACTATGTAACACAGAGGATCCACAACAGAAGTACTACCTTGGAACGGTCAGCAAAGGAATACCGGGGACCTTTACATGTTTACTGGATCGAAACCTCGCCCTCTGCTTCATTTATTTACTGTTTCGTCCACAAGAAGATTTTCTAGCCGACCAATGAATTATCACAGGAAACAAAGAAATCACGGATACGACCCATGATGAATCAGAGACGAGGATTCGACAGAAATGACATTATTGTGATTTGTGACACCTGGAGATCCCTGTGGTGTCAAACAACACCACCGAAATACCGGAGCAAAAGAAAACCATAAGTTGAACCCCGAATAAACACGCAACAGACAAGGCAAGCTCCGGCCCCAAACTATACATTTAACAACATTATGCCGGGACCATCACTGAGTCTGATGCCCGAACAACCGGTGTGAAATTAAAAAGAGGGCAAAGTTATTCACCATGATTGGGTAACCACTAAACATGCAGACTGCAGCATTACATTTAGGTTATAGCCAATACGTTTGTAACGAGCGATATTTTTTACTGAACTGATAGATCAGATCTACTTTCATTTTTTTTTTTAATTTATTGACTCAGTCACCATAAAATTTTGGTTCCGATAGGCTCTGTTGTAAAAAATTGTTTATCTGACATTGAATTTAGAAACAATTTCATAGTGTCGGGGATAGACTTTTGAAAAACTTTGCGAAGTTTATGATACTGATAGTCCTATGGCAGAAGCTAAGCAGTTAAAATTCTATTACGGACATTGAAGTCAGTCACATGACTAGACACTCTAGCAAACCGAATAAGCTAAGAAATGTAATTAAGTGACCCCGTAAAAGGTAGAACGGGAAACGTCACCATTCAAAAATGGATAACTTACTATGTCAAAATCAATGTCATCGCGTTCATTATAAATCTTTGATGATCCAAAAGTGGAGCTTCGGTATCGGTTGCATTGATTTTGTTTGACTGCACCTTAGGTGGATAAATCGATTCACCATGCCTTCAAAATAAGGATTGTCAATGTTTAAAAAGTCGTCTAAGTAGCTAGATGCAGTTAAAAGATTCAGTAATCTGAGCTTATGTATCATTAGAAAGAGAAACCACGAAATCTCCTTCATAGCAAAATAATACTCAATCCGCTACAATAGGAGCACAATTATTACCCATCGGAATATCAACAATTTGTGTGTATAACTAAGTATCAAATCTAATGTAAATATTATCTAAAAGGTAGGTTAAAGCTGAACATTTTGACTTGACCGAAGCTTATATTGGTAGGAATATGGTAGGAAGTAGGATCTGTTTCATTTCTCTGGTGTACACAAATTGCATAAAACTTTGACAATATAAATTACGAGGCTAGAGCTAATCTACACAAACCCATATTCCCGTGCAGTGGTGGGGTTGGAAAAGAACCCAAACATGTCTCAATCATAATAGCACAGAACTGCACTTTGAGGTCTACGCGACCCAGAGGAAAACACCAAACCATAAGCATACATATTGTTAGGACGTATAACCAACGCTCCAACGCTGGCCGAGTAACCACGCGTTAGCTGTATGTCGAGCAATTACTACGGCTGCGCCAGCCGGTCCGCTCTTCGCCAGCAAACGGAACAAAGGTCCTCATTCAAATTATTAGATTCACATGAGCCATCTTTTGAGAAGTCGGTCCAAATGAATAAATGTACAAATATTGTTGACATATCGGCCACAATCCACTCATCGTAAATGAGATGGTCAACTATATCGACATCTCGAACACTGATAACTCAAAGTACTCTCTTGTATCAAAGAATAAAGTTCAAAATAGGCGGTTGGTTGGTTCGGGTTTAACGGCCCTTTGAGACAGAATTTCAGTCTATATCGGGCCGTCTTCCGGAGAGAGTATATCGGTCCGTCTGCCGGAGAGAGGGAGAAAGAAAAGAGAAATGACAGACGAGAGAAAAAAAAATCCGAACCCCCGCCCGCACCTACTGCAAACACAGTAGGCCTTTGTCCTACTTTATCCAAATAAGTAGGACGCCCCGACACTGTATGTAATAACAAGCACCATTGCCCGACCAAATCCCTAAGTTCAAATTAATATACTATTTTTATTCAGGTTTAAACGCCTGTTATCTCAAACTACTGATATCTCAAAGTACATTTACATTGAGACATCAGTAGTTTGGGATGAACTTTGACTTTGAGATATCAAGAACTGACTATAATTTCGTCTCATATAGAGGAGGCTGGGAATGAATGTGCCACTTTTTGTACTTGTTGGCACTTGACTAACTGTTGAACCTTATTATTGTGGGAGGAAATGAGTAATATTCATATAAACAAAGAAATCGTTTCAAGATATCCACCGAATCTGGTATCACCTCAGATCAACGCATCTGGGGTAGATAGCACATTCCACTTTTGAGATAGGACGTGAAAGTCCCTAGGGTATGATGTGATACCCAGGTAGGTCTGTATTAAGCGAAGTTGGGAGTGTCATGAGGATGTATCTAAGTGGATAAATAGGTAATGACTGCAAACTAAAAAATTGGGATAAGTTAAAACGTCCACATCGTCCCTAAAAGCTGTACACTCTTACTTCTCAATAAATCAGCATTATAAAATCGACTTATAGTGAAAAATACACAAAAACTCTTTTTCATGAATGATAATGTATGGTTGTCACCGAAGCAGCGCTTCAAACCCTTTTTATCCCCCGACCGAAAGGTTCGGGGGATATAGCGATGAGCCTGGCGTCCGTCCGTCTGTCCGTCCGTAAACATTTTCTTGACCGCTCTATATCTTTAATACCCTTTGGAATATTTTCATGATACTTCACAGTTATGTAGAACAGGTCATGACGATGTGTCGTGTACAAGAATGGTAACTCTTGCTATTGTACTTTTTGAGTTATTTCCCCTTTGGTGAGTTTTTTGGCAGATCCGTGTCCGCTCTGTAACTTGAATACCCTTTGAAATATTTTCATGATACTTCACAGATATGTTGAACAGGTCATGACAATGTGTCACGAACAAGAATGACAACTCTTGCTTTCTTACTTTTTGAGTTATTTCCCCTTGATGGTTTTAGGTGTGATTTTTTGGCAGATTCGTGTCCGCTCTAAAACTTGAATACCTTTTAGAATATTTTCATGATACTTCACAGATATGTAGAACAAGCCATGACAATGTGTCGCGAACAAGAGTGACAACTCTTGCTTTCTTACTTTTTGAGTTATTTCCCCTTGATGGTTTTAGGTGTGATTTCGTATCCACTCTATAACTTGAATACCTTTTAGAATATTTTCATGATACTTCACAGATATGTAGAACAGGTCATGACGATGTGTCGCGAACAAGAATGACATCTCTTGCTTTCTTACTTTTTGAGTTATTTCCCCTTGATGGTTTTAGGTATGATTTATTGTCCGCTCTATAACTTGAATACATTTTAGAATACTTTCATGATACTTCACAAATATGTAAAACAGGTCATGACGATGTGTCGCGAACAAGAATGACAACTCATGCTTTCTTACTTTTTGAGTTATTTCCCTTTGATGATTTTAAGTGTCCGCTCCATAGCTTGAATACCTTTTGAAATATTTTCATGATACTTCACAGATATGAAGAACAGGTCATGACAATTTGTCTCATACATAAATGGCAACTCTTGCATTCATACTGTGTGAGTTATTTCCCTTTGGTATTTTGAGCTGCTGTTTGAGTCTCTGCTCCATATCTGTATAACCCTGGCCTGCTCCACAATTTTAATAACCTTATACCATTTAGAATATTGATGAACATGCTGTGATATCTTATCAGTGTTCCTAACTCTTTCTCGGCCCTCCACCTCCACTTCCCCCCCCCCCCCTCCCCACGAAATTTTTTTTTCTCCAGATTTGGATTCTTTGTCCAAATTCACTTACTAGAGAGCTCAATATTAGATTTGCAGTGCTTGTAGTTTAGAAGTTATTCACACATTTTGAAAGTTTAATGTATCATATGCTATATATTTATGTATATGGCGGCTGTTTGAGATATTACTTCTTTTTAGCAGTCAAGCATACTATTTTAGTCTGCGTGTTAGATAATCATGCATCTGTTAAACAGATAATGTCAATCAGAAGCATAAAATAATGATGATATATTACTTATATGTGTTTTGAAATGCACCCTTTTTACCGAGGCCCATGAGGGGTCTTTGGTCGGGGGATTTACCAGCTCCTCTGATGGCTATTTTTGACTAGTGCATGTGTCCATGCTTATCATTTGGAAGGGCCCATATATTGTTTTAGAGGTTCCTCGTGGATGTGTTCATTTTCATTTTATTTTACATAGAAATTCCTGTAATAAACAATGTTGAATTCTCCCTCACTCTATCCCATTAGACACGCTATCAACGTTTCTGGGATCGTAAGATTAACATCAAAAACATCTTCAGATAATCATTATCTGAACACTAAAACAGTGAGAAAGGAAACTGCTGAATAAACATCTGCATACATCATAGCTGGTGCATTCGTATGTTTTAAAATACTAAAACCTGACGTCTTTCATGCACTACGAAAATGACTAGTCTCTATAAGACCCGTTTCACTAAATTCCACCAAACTTTGTGTATCAAAAGTATTATGTATTGCTATTGTATACTGCTAAAAATAAGTAAGAGATATTAAGACATTTAAGAAAGCAGAATTAAGAAAAATAAGTAGATGACTATTAAACTGTTATAATTCATATAACAAATATTCATAGAAACCTTCATTATGAATATTGATATGTTTAAGCTTGACACGTGACCTAGAGTAAATTGGAAGTAGACAAGGGGTCGACGCCCAAATTTCACACGAATGCAACAAAGCAATGACATCATTTTCATGCAAACTTTATTGAGACGGACGCCTAATGCTTAAGTTAACAAGATACAGATACTTTTTATGCGGTGTTATCAAAGAACGAAACGACAAGAGTAAACGATACCATTGTGTGGTGAGTTGTCTCACCGATGGTGACATTTGCATGGGACCTACACCTTAAACAACACAATAAAGCCTACAAAAGTGGATGTTTTCAGTTTGGAAAATTATGAAGAATTTAAATACTCACAAAACTTTAAAGTCCAAAAGAAATCTTTTCGCCGATGCGAATGGAGGTGTAGACCTCATGGTCCTTTATGCGTTGCTCTAGGTCACGTGACCTCCTGTGACTGTTTCTGGTTTAGCTGAATATTGTCACTTGAATAGCGCTCTATCAATATACGATAAAAATCTAACCTAGCCATTAGTATTAATTTTTGTACTCGCTTCTATGTCATAATATCCCCTACATTTTGTGAGCAGTATATGATGAAATATTATACTGACAGGTGAAGAGTTTGCATGGTATAAGTGAGAGGTTAGTGTGCGTGACCCCCTTCATGCATGGATATTTAGTAGGACAAGGTTTAGAGTTCATAACATTTTGATGACCTTGTCCTCATTTTCAGGATCACAGCTATATATGTTCTTAATTTCTGCTAAAACTGAGATATTTTTTAACCAGTTAGTGGACTTCCGCCAGACTTGCATAGCTATATGAGAGGGACCTTTCCAAAGATCTGAACAGGTTAAATTGACCTTGACCCTATTTTCAAAGTAAAAGGTGATTTATAATGTTCATCGCAACCCCCCTTCCCCGCCGTCTCTACACATTTTCATTGAACAACTGAGTGGATTTTCAACATACATGAATTTATTCTATCTTCAATCCAGCTGTTGCGAGGCCATGTGGCGGCCGTGAAAAAGTCTATCAGTACCAGTACATCATCATAGTGCAGATTATATATTTTCTGGTCCTGTGGGATCATTGGGCTCATTCTGATTCAGGTTGAAAAGAGTTCCGCTACAGCCAGTGGTAGGAGATAAGCGTGTGCAGTGTTACCATATTACATATCTAAACAGAAGATACTTAATTAAACCAAGTCTGATATTTTCGTTTCTTTTATTAGCATTTTGCTTCCAGAGGTTTTTTTCAGGATTTAAAAAAGTGATCAAGAACACTGAAATCTAATGGGTTCTAAACATAGTCCTAATGATACATACAGGCATATTTGATGAAAACCCACCCACTGGTACAAGATGACTGGATGACTCACAAGTTTACGTCCTTTTCAACAGTATCTCAGTCATATTTGGACGATGGGTGGGTGATAACTGGTTCAAGAGATAACATTGGTTTAAGAATATGTCATGCCAACGTTCACGCCGACTCCAACGGGGACCACACTGAAACCTATCCGTCACGTTTGGTTGGATGACATGAATAAAATAACTCCTCCACTTATTTGCATGCAAACTGCACTGAACACCATATGATTAAAACCTGATGTCTTTCGAGCGTAAAATAATCTAAAATATGATCTTGACGTAACTTTGTAAATTCAAATTGCCCCACCTGTTCAATAAACCATTTGCATGTCATGTTGATATCAAAAGCCATTTGATGTACTACATGTATATAGTTAGGTTCTATCCTCCAAATCGATAAAAAAACGGATTTCAGTGGGCGTGAAGCTGGTAATAAGATAAAAAGGGACGAAAGTTAGAAAAGTTATTTTCCGATTCCAGGGATAGATATATCCAAAAGAACTGCAGAGAAGGGTTTTTTTTTCATAAATTTACAATGTCCGTTATATCTGCTTAAATAACTATCCAGTATCTTTAGAATATACATAAACCTAAGTCTTTTATCAAATAGAGCCCAAGATTTGCAATTCAGTTAACTTCTTCAGTGTCGCTTAACTTGAAGAAGGTGAAAGGCAGATCTCGACAGGCAACGGACATCCCTCTCCGAGCTATAGGTCGTTTGTGAAAAAGTGGAGGGCAAAAACTTGATTTAATTTCTTTATGGCTCAACAAATTTTCATGAAACTTTGCATACCTTAATCTATGACCCATACAAACTCTGGCAAGGAAATTCAGAATTTTCAGACTAGTAAATAAAAAATTGTCAGATCAACTACATATTAAAAAATGTCTTAAATATTTGAGATCTTACGCTTGAATGGTGCAGTTTTTGGAACAGCCAGTGTTGTGGGGAATATTAATATGCATCCCGTATATGGGCATTTACTCCCTATTAAGGACAGACATAAAGAAAATCCTTTTCAAGTGATTGGCCCAGTACTGCTAAAGCCTCTTGTTTACCAAGTAGTGAGTGAACACATTTCAGACCACATGGTAATTTGTGAATGAATAATAGTATTAGCATAGTAACTATAGAAGCAACAATGGCTGTTTTACCTTTATGGTTACCTCCCATGTAAGAATGGCATAAAATAACGAAGAAAAATGGTAACAATTAATAAAGCAACTTTTTATTTAAAAGTTAAAAAATTCTGAATTTCCTTGTCTGAGTTCGTATGGGAAATGGATTAAGGTATGCAAAGTTTCATGAAAATTTATTCAGTAATAAAGAAATTAAATCAATTTTTGCCCTCCACTTTTTCACAAACGGCCTATACACTTACTGACGTTTTCCGCGAGGCACTGTATCTGCAGACATCAGGTAGGAGATTCTAAAGAAATAGATTCATTGATGGGTCAGGAAACCTTCATTCGGATCAAACAGCTAACTAAGTGTTTCGAACCACAACAGATACTTCTGTTGTGGCTCCTCTGTGTTACATTTTGTTATGGCCGCTGGTCTATGGTCTCTAGCAGTCTGGTCACCTGAATAGCTGCCCATTCTGCTTTCCGCTTTGTTTTGTAATTCAAAATATAAAAGTAGGTAAAAACAAATGTTGGTGCTTTTGTTGGAGTGGCTGAATGACCACCTGTTTGGGATAGCGCTGCTCATTCGATTTGCCGTGCGTGTCTTTTGTGAACTTTTGTCATTTTTTTGTGTGTGTTTCTTTCCCTTTAAATTTGCGGGATGTGGGACTCCTGATTATTGCCAATCATTTTACTTTTTAAAGATAGTAGATAAAATGATTCCAACCACTTGTACCATGCATACAGCCGAGAACTCATTATCTGTCGGTCAAATATTTCATTATACAACAGCCAATACATAGTCCTCATAAAAATTCAAGTTTGATGGAAATCTATTCTAGCCAAAAAATGTGACTTCTAGAGAGCAGTCTTTTCATCTATTTATTTCTTTCCATCCCCGATTTAACGAAAACCAATCTCTTTTTTATTTATTGAAATACCAAGTCTAAGACGTCAATTTACCGTTATAGTCGGAAAATATCATTAAAATATAATACATAGTCATCGAGATAGACAGAAAGTATGGAACCGAAACGCGCCGCACGTCATTGACGTTGTTGAGGTTCCAGAGGAAGTTTCGATAGTGTGTCATATCCAAAATAGCATATTCGTTGTTCAAACATAGGACTAATGACTATTATTCCCTCAATATTATTTGAACAGCCCCGTAGCATAGACTTTAGACAATGTTCGAAATGCAGAACATTGATGTTCATATATGAGGTATTGTGACAAGAGTGACGTTGTTGCCTGACATTGCACATAAAGGTCTTCCGGTTTTTGGACGATCCTCTAGCGACTCATCTGCATCACTGTAGCACTGATTCCACCTTCACAATTCTCAAAATCACTGTTATTCACCGTATGTCTAATTACACAGCTCTAGAGCCTTATTGGTGGAGAAATATATTTGGTCACATGTATGTATATTGTCTCTCTTACTACATGTTTTCTTCTTTAAAGCAAAGGTTACATATTCACTGTTGTACCATGATACTGTACGTTGTAACTGCTGGGAGAAGACTATATAACGTTGTTAGAACTTGTGTCCAATCCCATTGTGTTTATACAATAAAATATGTTTAATCTTAATCTATTGGTGATATTCATAATTTGTGTCAAAATCGCATAACTATGCGCCGACGCGTTTGTCAGAAGTCAACATTTTTTGACTCGGCAATAGCAAGCATTAGCCCTAACAAACGAACTTCAAACTGCAGTGGCGTTATCAATGTTTCAACATTAGTCTATTCATCGTATTAGATATTACACCTGATTTAGCGCGTTAGTTTGATTTTAATTTGTGATTGTCCTTTTGAATTATTCATTATATATCCCTGAGCAGCATGTAGAGGGCACAGGTCCCACCAATTGCTGCTCAAGGGTAGCTGATGCTAGCTCTCTAAATCCTATGCAAAATATGTATAAATATATCCTTGGGCAGCATATTGAGGGCTGGATCCCATCCAATGCTGCCCAAGGGCAACTGCTGATAGCAGTAGTAACTAGTCAACAACTTTTTGGGAACTCGGAACCATGTATTTGAAAAAATTTGGATTAAAAAACTTGAGCATGAAGCATTTATATGTACATGCATGCAATGCATAAAAGCCATAAGGCACTTTTAAAAGTGTTCCTAAATTTTTCAAAATACCTCCACAAGAAGTGTCACTGGTACTTGAAAGAAAGTCAAATGGCTCTCTAAGCCAGTCACTGTACTATAAAGTCACAATACCTCCCTAAGGAGTGGTTTCACTGGCATTTGAAACAAATAATAATAGCTCCATAAGAAGCGATGTCACTGGCACTTGAACAAAGTCACTGTCTTCATTATATATTCTGGAAAGTCCAATTTATCACTGCACGAATTATCCTACTATAAAGGAATATAAAAGTCATCCATGGCATAGGTATGGGGCACTCACAAAATGAAGTGTCACAAGTATTCCTGATCACACCTTATATAATGTACAAGCCCCAAGTCATTCACATGAACGGAATTTTTATGTATTCAAGTGTAGCATGTTAACACCGTGTAAACTTATAAAGGTCAAGTCCACATCTAACCTTTTGCCACAACCAGATCCACAAAAATGACATATAATAATCATGATAAAACAATAATACCATGCAATACAGATGAAAACCGAGCAATTCATGATACTGAAAAGTACCTATAATGGTTCCTTACTAAACTACACAGACCTACACCTACTATATACAAGGGCATGGGCGGGAGGGAGAAAAAAATTCAGAACGAGTGTCTTTACGCATCTATTGAAATTTTTCAACTGAAGCGCCCGTTCAGAATTCAAAGCGCTTGGCTTATCAGTAAAATTTCATTGGTCCTTGGGAAGGGTTGGTTGGTTGGTTGATTTGATGCTTAACGTCCACGGTAAACAACTAAGGTCATGTCGGGACGGCCAGTTAACCTAACCACACTATTCCTGGGCAGGCTTAGACCTCCTAAGCGGTTAACCAGTACTAAGTGCACATACTTTCGCCAGTAACTGACAACTGCCCTTCTTGAATCAGCGGAAGGAGAAACGAAAGTATGTGGCCAGACCGGGATTCGAACCCAGGACCTCTGACTTACGAGTCAGGTGCCCTACCGATTGAGATGTAAATTTGATTGGCCACTTTTAAATTTGCTAGTAGTAATTAGCTGAGCTTGGTGACGTGTGCAAACAAAGGGGCGTGTGCAAAATGTAAGGGGCTGATGCGTGCGCATGTCTATGTAATAGGCATTTATTACCAGGTAAACTATAAGCAGCAGCCAATGAGAGGAACGTTAGAGTGGTTGGGGTGACTAGACACTGACAGAGCCAAACAAGCCCAGCCATTCTCGCGAGACAAGGCGAGAGCAAAGGGAGATAATAATATAAACAAAATAAACCAGACTCATTCATAATTTAAAACAAGATTAATAATTAATCTCTCTAAAAAATTATGTTCATATAATTAACGTCATTTTAACGTGCGGTGCGATTGCGCCGGCGGCATACTCGGAACGCCTATATAATTGGAACAGTAAATATTCCAGCTATATATTCATTCTGACAACCTGACAGCCACAAAAAATACCAATCATAACTAGGTTGGAAAGACCGTTAATTTCTCGAATTAATTTTATCAAAATATCAAAAGCTTATATTCAAAATGCATTCAGTATTTCTGCAAATGCTTAGAATGAAATATTTGCCAATTTATCGCCAATAAAATAAGTATGTTCAGTGTACATCTGCATTATGCCTTTAGCATGCGTTAAATGTGCGAGGGAGGCGCCGTGGTCGAGTGGTTAGAGACGTTCGGTTATGATGGAGAGAGTCGCCGGAAGGTCGTGAGTTCGCGGCTCACCGTCGCCATACGACGACTGGAAAACTAGCAGTAAATGGGTACCTTTTTCGAATTAGGGAAAGATAAAATTACTCGTTGAAAAAAAAGTAGCAGCAGCTATTTACACTAATAAGTAATAAATAAATAAAAGATAAATAAATGAAAAATTAATTAATAAAATAAAATAAAAATAAAAAAAGTCATAATTGTTTTCCGAGTTTCTGTTTTATGAGTTTTGGAGTGGCAATCATTATGCTCTGAGTTTTTTTCATTTTGATTGCTCTCGTGTGGTACCTTTTCCATTAGTCAAACGTTTTTTTTATTTGTTGTTATATGTGTGTTGTGCATATGTAATTTTCGTATACTAAGAACCACATGGCCGAGCAAGCCGAGACAATAATGGTCCGACTCTTTCAGTTTGAAAATTACAAATTAAGGAAAACCGGAGTCTCTATCTGGGCCAATTATGAAAAATTGTCGTTTTTATTCGTTTATATATAAAACTGATGCAATTAAAAATATTACCTTCATTAATGAAGTGTATATCTTTGATATAGCGTCCGCATTTTGTGCGGGGGCGCGGGTTTTACAAATTTTGTTTTTTTTTTTGTTTTTTTTTTACCTAGTCCTCCAGATAAAGGGGATTCTTTTCTTAATAATTGCGAGAGAAAACAAAGGTGATGAGTCAAACCTAATGAGAGGCAAAACATAGGGATTTATCAAAGGGCCCACTTTTTTAGAACTTCTATTTCTTCTGTACTACAGATCAGAGGACGTTTTACTAAACGTGCCTCTCTGATAACTCAAGTATTATTTTGATTAGTTTTTAATCCTTGGGATTAACAAGCAATTTTTAACAGTTAGACTTCTCTGTGGCGTAATGGTAAAAGCTACTGTTGTTGCAGTATTAGGCGCTACAGCCGGATCTATCAAAACTCGTAGAAAAATAGCACTTCATAAAAACTTGTCGCACCTGCTTTATCAAGGTGCAGTTAAGGAGCCCGCTTTTTCCTTTGTCCATCAGTCATTCCGTTCGTTCGTCCGCCCGTCCCAAATTTCTCCCAGTTTATACACATTATATTAACATTATACGTTATATTTTAAAACTGTTAGTACGGAAATATTTTTTGTGTGTGAAAAAGTGCAAAAACTTGTCACATTTCCCAGCAGAAACATTAACACCTGTGAGATATATGTCCTATACTGTCTTCCAGGCCTCGTCGCACTCAACGTCATACAATTAAAAAATAGTTACTGGCCATGATTTATGAGTGTGCATAGATATTCTACGACAAATGTGCTCTTTTCTTTTTATACTGACAACTGAATCTGACAAAGCTTTTAGAAATTTCAGTTTCTGTGTTCTGTAAATGCAGTATGGCAAATGTGACATGGTGATGCTGGCCAATACAGCGCCATATGAAGCTATATCTCTATTTACCTAGGATGGTCGTGTAGTGCGATGTTTGTGCTTAAAAGTTTAAGTGCTGGGGCATCCTATCGATTTGGAACATTATAGGGCAAGGGCCTACTGTGCTTGCAGTAGGTGCGGACGAGCGTTGTTTGGAGATTTCCCCTCGCCTATCATTTCTCTTCTTTCTCCATATCTCTAGAAGACGGCCCGATATCGACTGAAATATTGTTTCAAAGGGCCGTCACACCCAAGACAATCAGTCTCTATTTATCACTCAGTAGGCAAGAGAGAAAACAGAGTCGTGTTGCTCAATAATCAAGTAATTGTCTTAGTCCCTTATCCTTAAGTTCTCTGCTGTGTACGCTGCTAATTATACACTTACTATACTTTGTGAAGCGGCGAGCTTTGTCAGCATACTATATTCGATAACGTATATTCTTAAGCTCAAACAAACTTAAATCCTGTATTTTATCAGTATAAGACGTCATTTTCCCTTCAAAACAGTCCCAAAAATCTAGATCCGTCTTATAAGACAGATCTTGATCTTTGGAATTGTTTTCGGGTAGGACCAAAGACCTTATTATAGAAGATTTCATAAGACAGATTCTGATATTTGGGGTCAATCTAGAGAAGGTAAAGCCCCGTTTAACGACAAATAAATTTCGGTTTCTCATAAATGAGTTATACAATTAAAATTAAAATTTACCTGACTTTGTTTCCATCCAATATGTTTCTGACTCAAGGCAATGATTTAATCCTGTTCTTTTTATTTCGTTAGGGTCTGCTACAACACTTTCAGTAGGATATTCAAAATCAGAACACCCTAAAATATAATCTTCAAAACTGACGTCTTTCAGGACCATAATAAAAAGGGCTGTGTCATCCATGGCCAAACTGTAGAAACGTCAAGGAAAAATGATGTTTTGACTTGGAAGAAATCATTTAATTGAAACTTACTATTTTACAAATATGTTCGTAAAATGCGTGCGCCGCTGAATGCAAAAAGCATAAGCATTTTACAAAATTCCCAATGAGTAACAGGGATAACACAGTCTATTCTTTACAATTTTGTATGGTCATTTTTATGCAATGCAGATTTGTTTTCGCTCAAACAGATTTGAGAGTTCTATGTGGTCATTTTTGTACATTGCAGAATTTTTCTCTTAAGCAGATTTTCAAATGCTTATGTAAGCAAAGACCTGTACTGCCGTTTACACATTAAATGAAATTTGTATAATTAAACGTTGTTAAACGCGTAGCGTTTAAAAAAACTTTTTATTGCATCCATTATATTTTTTCGAAAAAAACATAAAACTTGAATCAAAATGAAAATAAATTAGAAGTTTTCTATTCGAAAAAAAAAAAAAAAAAAAAAAAAAAAAATACAAAATCGTATTAATCGTGTATAGGAAATCAAAAATTGAAAGTTTTAGATTTAGAAACCGAGTGTCTGTTTTTTTTCCTTAAAACATCATTAAAACAACAAAATGAGAGAACAAAATCATTATGCAAATGCACAAGTGAATTATCCTACCAGAATAGGGCAACATATGCGAAATCATTCTTTTCTCTTAAATTTAAGTAAACAGTTTTAATTTGAATTGTAGCCTTATTTCTATGGAAACAGTGACTGATTAGCAATCTGCCCAGTTTATGCAATGCTACGATAAAAAGAGCACTAGTTTTCCGAAATTTAAATTTGTCTCAGGTTTCCGGTCTTGTAATAAAATGCTTCAAATGGTTGATGACTTTTAAAACTTTCAAGACATGAAGCAGTTGTCTTAATGTGCAATTTCTTATGTAAAAAAATCACGTTAGACTTACTATGAAAAGTTAACGTATAAAGAGACGTAAAAAATTATTTTTGTTCTCTTGTATATTATTTGAAAATGGAAAGAACAGAAACCATCTTAACACCCCTACTTACGTGGTTGCGAAAAATCAATGTGTTTCATGAGCGAAACCTGCATGATCCAATCGCATGTGCCCATGGAAAGCCCGACATTTTTCCCGGGATATTATATACAGAAACGTCACGTGGTTTAGTGGCTGCGCAAGCGTAGTACCCACAGCCCAGCACTCAAGCCAAAATTATCACATCGGAAACAAAAGGTCTTATACAATTAGATTGTAAAGTTGCATTATAAGTGGTATTAAATTATCGCTATCTTTTTTATTTTATTTTTGTGAATGAACACTCAACTTGTAAAAATACCTTATGTGAATGACTTCAAATTTATCCAATAACGAAATACACAAACAAGGAAGTATTAAATCCCGTGCTACGTGTTTTGATACTTTTGACTAACGGTATTTTAAATTAAGGGGTATCTCCAAAAAATAACTGTTTCTAAACCCTAAAATCTTCCATCCCGCCTACATTATTAACGCGAATTTAATACCTAATAGGCCAAGTGGTTAAAAGGGACGCCAAATAACAAGCCCTACAGGTACTTTTTAATATGTTTTGATTCTTAGTATTTCATTATCTGTGTTAACATCTTTTTTAATTTCTTTTTTTTTGATCATAACCGATAAAATAACGAAGAAGCGCTGGTCCTTTCAGTTAAGTTTTTTTCTATTATAGAACTTTGTTTCTTGGATGCTTTTAGGATGGATATCGGTTTTGAGGGCGACCTACTTATATTAGCTTGAGCTTAGCATGGGCTCGGTTGGTACTAATCGCTCCTAAAACTGCACTTTAACACGGAATTACCATGCTAATTTTCACTATGGATGAAAGGATGAAGTCTAGATCTTCTTTGCTGTTGCTGACCAAGACAACAAGACCAGTATACCAGATGCATTGAATGCTAAAATGTTGTAAGTGGCAAAGCCCCACAGAAAAAAATATCTAGCCAACAGACTCTCCGAGAAAAGACTACTACCAGCAGATGACACTGCAGCTGAGACATCTACTCAGACACCGGAAACTGGAACACCTGAGCCTGCTGCTACATGTAAGAAGTTTTGGTTGGTCAAACAATATTTCGGTCTATATCAAGCCGTTTCCCAGAGAGTCGGAGAAAGAAAAAGAGATATGATAGGCGAAAGAAAAATATCTATTCGCATCTACTGGAAGCACAGTAGGCCCTTACCCTACTATAATCCAAATTAGTAGGACGCTCGGCACTGAAACTTACCCAGCACCATCTCCCGACCGCAACACCCCCTGCAGCCAAGAATGCGCCAGCCCAGCATTAATTCATACGGCCTGTCCACACACAAGTCCATGTCCAGTTCACCAAAACGTTATTTATTACAGAGTCAATGATTGTTATTAAACACAGATCCAATGATCACTGAAATTATACCAGAAAAAGATATGACTGTTTACGCCAGACCAGCCAGATAATCTGAAACAGGATAATATTTTCTATTCTTTTCTATCCCATAACCTTACAAGGTCGTCGGGGCACCACAGAGCACTTCGAAACGATCCACCTTGTCCTGTTTTCAGCTGCTCTAGTTGAGCTGGCGTTGAGCGCTCCCTTGTCATTTCCACATTGCTGTATGCCTGTGAATCGTGGACCTTGACAGCAGAGTTAGAGAAAAGGACGCAGGCCTTTGAGATGAGATGCTACCGAATTCTACTGAACATTTCGTATAACGACCATATAACCCATGACAAGGTTTGCAGAAAGATCCAAGCTCAACTACGGCAGCTGAAAACAGGACAAGGTGGAAAGGGATCGTTTCGAAGTCATCTGTGATGCCCCAACGACCTTGTAAGGTTATAGGATAGAACAGATAGAACAGTTAAGCTAGCAAAGTCCATTCCTGTTCACTCTTTAATATTGCTTCCCACCTCTTCTTCTGTCTAACGCTTCTTCTTTTTCTTTCACTCTGCCCTGTAGAATCGTCTTTGCAGTTATGGTGCGGACAAATCCGGACGGACGGACACACATACAACGAACTGAAGTTCTGACGACTATGTCTCGCTTTCTGCGAGCGGGCTCGACAAAACTGATGTTTCTGTGATGACACAACTAGTATGGTATACACTAAATAATTAATTTTGATCTTTTCATATTTCTGTTGATTGCATCGTGGCTGAGAATTTCTTTCATGTTCCAGAGTAGATAAAAAAAGCAATGATCATTCAGCATATTCTGCCCCAAACAATAGATTCTATCTTATTCTATTCTATTCCATAACCTTACTAGGTCGTTGGGGCACCACAGATGACTTCGAAACAATCCCTTTCCACCTTGTCCTTTCTTCAGCTGCCCTAGTTGAGCTGGCAAAATCCATTCCTGTCCACTCCTTGATAGTGTCTTCCCATCTCTTCTTCTGTCTTCCTCTTCTTCTTTTTCCTTTCACTGTGCCCTGAAGAACTGTCTTTGCTAAACCAGAAGACCTTGAGACGTGGCCAGACCACCTTAGTTTACGTTTCTTGACCAGCGTCAGGAGTTCATCATATTCTCCAATGGCTGTTTTGATCTTCCTGCGAACCTCCTCATTGGTTATATGGTCCTTGTACGAAATGTTCAGTAACCTTCGGTAGTATCTCATCTCAAAGGCCTGCGTTCTTTTCTCTAACTCAGCTGTCAAGGTCCACGATTCACAGGCATACAGAAATATGGAAATGACCAGGGAGCGCATAAGTTTCACTTTTGATCCAAGAGATAAGTTGTTATCTCTCCAAATTGGTTTCAGCTTGGTAACAGCAGAAGTGGCTTGTGCAATCCTTGAGAGAACCTCCTGTTTTGAGCCACGATTTGAGAAAACTGCTCCAAGGTATTTGAAGCTGTTTACAGTACCCAGATTCTTCCCTTTTACCTCGATCATTCTGGATGCCATCTGCGCTATTCGTCATTAGTTTGGTCTTCTCAGCACTGATCTCCATCTTGTACCTTGTGCAAGATTTGTCGAGACTTTCAACTAGAGATTCTAGTTCCTGCACTTCCTCAGCTAGAGCGTCTATGTCATCGGCAAACCGCAGATTGGTAATGTTTCTGCCGCCTATGCTAACATTTCCGTCATGTTCTTCAAGAGCATCAGACATGATCCGTTCAAGAAAATTTTTAAAGAGGGTGGGTGACAGAAGACATCCTAGTCTTACTCCAACTGTTGTTCTGTGCTGCATTCTCCTGTGCTGCCATTTATCAGGACTGCACTTGTAGCCTTGTCGTATAGCTGCTCAATGGTGCAAACTAGATTTGCACTGATATTGTATTTCCGCATGGTGGCCCATAAGGCTGCGTGCCATAACCTGCCAAAGGATTTTTTGAACTCAATGAAGACATGATACAGATTCTGCTGATGTTGGAAATACTTGTCACACAGGATTCTAAGGTTGAAGGTCTGTTCTGTGGTGCTCCTTCCTGCTCGGAACCCAGCCTGTTCCTCAGCGATTATCTCTTCGGCTTGTGGTTTAAGCCTGTTCAAGATGACTTTCAGCATGACTTTGCTTAAATGACTGATGAGGCTGATGGTTCTGTAGTTCTGGCAGAGCTGTAGGTTGCCTTTTTTAGGGAGCGTAATAATCAGCGACTGAGTCCATGGGTAGGCCTTTCTCCTGTTCGCCAGATCCTGTTACAGATATCTGTTAAAATATCAATCATGGTCTCCCCGCCAGCTTGAATAAGTTCTGCTAGTATATTATCAACTCCTGCAGATTTCCCCTTCTTTAGTGCTGCTACTGCAATCTCAACTTCCTCACGAAGGATCAGTTGTTGATCTTCTTCTGGGGGCTGATTGCAGTCCAGAACCGCATTGTCACCGTAAGTCTCATGGTTGTATAGTTCTGAGCAATATTCTGTCCATCTGCTGAGAATCTCTTGTTCCTCTGTAGGACATTTCCCAGACATGTCCTGGATAGTTGTGGACCTACCCTGTTTCTCTGAAGTTAGATCCTTCACCAGCTGGTATGCTTTCTTGCTGTTGTTTTTGTTCAGGCAAGTTTCAATCTCCTCGCACTGACTAGCTATCCAGTCGCTCCTTCGCTTTCTTCACTGCCTTTTGAATCCTCTTGATTGCTTCCCTGTATTCTTAGGTCTCGACTGGCTTGGCTTTCTAGCCTTCTTCAGACGAACTCGGAAGGTCATCATCACCAGGCCATGGTCACTTCCTATGTCTGCTTCAGGAAAACTCCTTGTCCTATGGATGTTGGCTCCTGATCGGAAGCGTTTCCTCACCAAGATGTAATCAGTCTGATTGTGGTGTTTCTCATATGGACTGTGCCATGTCCATCTTCTTGATGGTTTGTGAGGGCCAAGGGTGTTTGTCAGTACTAGGCTGTTACAGGTTGCAAACTCTAGAAGTCTGAGCCCTCTCGCATTTGTGTCGACATTGCAGTAGGGTCCACAAACGGTTTCCCAGACTGCCTGTGCATCCTTTCCAACTTTAGCATTCCAATCCCCTTGTACAACCAGAATGTCCTTCATAAGTGTTTGGTCTATGATTTCCTGGAGTTGCTGGTAGAAGTGTTCTACCTCATTGTCATCATGCCCAGATGTTGGTGCATAAACCTGTATGAGGTGATGTTGAAAGGAGCTGCTCTCAGGCGAATTGAAATCAGTCTGCTGGAGACTGGTCGGCATCCCAAGACAGCACTCACCATGTCCTTATGCACAAGAAATCCAACCCCATACTCCTGTTTGTCCTCTTCTCTACTGAAAAAACCTTGTGTCTGTCATCTGTTGACATCTCACCAAAGTTTTTCCAGTGCATCTCACAGAGCCCCAGTATGTTCCAGTGATACCTGTCCATTGCATGTGTCAGCTCCTTAAGCTTCCCAGCTGGCCTCAAAGTCCTCATGTTCCAGGTTCCAATTGAGATGTTCTCCCTACCTCTGAACTTCCTAATCTGTGTTACACCAGTTGCATACTTGTCACCTACGTCCCAGGGTCCAACAGTAGGCGCGGTCATTGTTAACCCGGGCTGCGACCGATCCGGTATTATGGTATTGTTTAGGTTGTCAACTATGATGTATGTAGGGCAGAGTTCAGACTGATGGAGCCCATTCCTCTCCAGCCTATATATGTTGACCACAGCCAAAATCCACGATTATTGTATGGCTCGCCTTGGTCTCGAACACATGGCCGTTGGCTCAAAGAGTTCTTCCGCTCTGGCCGTTGACTTCTTCTTAGAAGACTTCCGCCCAGTGATGTTGTGTTAACACCACCTCTTGTTGACCCATAAGGTTGGGTGACTCATGGAGGTCGAAGCGTCCTGGGGACCGACCATTTGATATTCCGGGTGGCGGGGGAGGGGGGGGGGGGGGGGGGTTGGCTGGTACATTTATAAAAAAAATCCCTGTCTTTGGATATGCAAGAAAAAAATAACCTGGCTCATACGGGGGTTTAAAAAATAATCTGGCCTCAAAAGTAAGTGAAAAAAAAATAATCTGGCTCCACCCGAAATTTCAGCAAAAAAGATATTGTCTGTAGATAATGCCATTTGAATTCAGTTTCTATACTGTCTCTGGCTTCTGGGGGGCTGCGCCCCCAGACCCCCATGTTTATAGTAATACTTCAATATTATCTACAATTGTTTTACACCAGCGGGCCCGCATGTGCATACATTTACAAAAACATCCTTTACAAAAATTCACATACATGTATTATTGATCTGCCACATTACTAAGTAAATGTTTCCACTAAAACTGAATTGCAAAAGAGTCACAAGCTTTTGGGAGACAAAACCATTATGGCAAAATAAACACTCTAAAGGGCAAAAGTCCTAAAATAAAAATACTTATTTTTATCATCATCCCTAATTTTTCTCTATTGTTTCCAGTCGTAAAATTGGCATTAAAATTGGGAAATTGCTTTGTGACTATCAGTAAGTATTTATCAAACTTTCTAAAATGCGAATAAAGCATGTTTGGGCATATGATTGGGCTAGAAAAAAACCCTTAAATTCCTAATGTTCGCCCTAAAACTTTGCCAAAATAGCCGTAATTTTTGGCCAAAATGTTCCTAATTTAAGGACTAATTTTTGGCCAAAATATCCCTAATTTAAGGACTAATTTTTTGCCAAACGCATCTGTACCTTAGATGAAGAGAGACTAACATGCTCCAGGCACTGGTTTGCAAAAGCAAGCTAAGCCATGCCCTTATCCTGGTAAAGACAGCACCATGTTCTTTTTATGAGAAAAAAGGTGTAAAAATTACTGATGTGGGTAAAATAAAAGGATGTTAAGGTCAAGTAAACAAGGATCTGATAGTTCAGCCTATGAAATTAAAAAAAAATAACCTGTTTGAGTTAGTTTGTAACTAGACAATCAATAAAGGTGATAAATGCCCCCGCCATATGCCTCACTAGATGAGTAATGTGTTAAGATATATTTGTGTGAAGTTATATCAAAATCTATCAATAAATAGAGGTGCTAGAGGGATGACAAAGTTTTTTTTTTCTAAAATAGCAACTGTGACCTTGACCTTCGATCTACAACCCTGAAAGGTGAACTTGTCCAAGATATTGTCTTACTTATATTTGTGTGAAGTTATATCAAAATCAGTTAACAAATAAAGGCGCTAGAACCATGACAAAGTTTTACATGTACCAATAATAGCATCTGTGACCTTGACCTTTGACCTACAATGCTGAAATGTGAATTTGTCCCAGATATTGTCATGCTTAATATTTGTGTCAAGTTATGTCAAAATCATTCCAGAGAGATGACAACGTATTTTCTAAAAATAGAAAATGTGACCTTGACCATAAAATTCTGGATTGTAAACTTGTCCAAGATATTGCCACACTAAACATGTGGGTGAAGTTATATCAAAATCTGTAAATGAATAAAGGGGCTAAAGGAGTAATTAAGTTTTTCTAAAAATAGCAACTGTGACCTTGACCTTGGACCTATGGTGCCGAAATGGTAATTTATTCAAAATATTGTCATACTTAACACTTGTGTGGAGTTATATTAAAATCGATCCATAAATAAAAGCGCTAGAGCTATGCCCAAGTTTACTGAAAATAACATTTGTGACCTTGACCTTGATCCTACCAACCTGAAACGCACATTTGTTCGAGGTATTGTCATACCCAATATATCTGTGATGTAATATTAAAATTGGTTGATAAATGAGACCCCTTGAGTGATGACAAAAGGTGAGCTTGTATAAGCCATGGAAATATGGTCAAAATACAAATGTCATTCAAGGGGACATAATTCTGCAATAAAGACCTAAATCAAAGTTCTGTTTCTTTTATGCTTATGCTCAATGCATGTCAGAACTGTGTTGCAAGTTTCAAATCCCTACATTAAATACCACTGGAGGAGTTGCAACGACAAGAACAGTACTACAAAGTGTGAAATATGGTCAAAATATGTATCTCATTCGAGGGGATATAATTCTGCCATAATGACCTGGATCAAAGTTCTGTTTCCTTTATGCATATGTTCGATGCATTTCTGAACTGTGTTGCAAGTTTTAACTCCCTGCCACAAATACTGTAGAAGGAGTTGCGGAGACACAAACAGTACTACAAGTTTTAAATATAGTCAAAATATGTATGTTATTCAAGGGGATATAATTCTGCAATAAAGACCTAAGTCAAAATTCTGTTTCCCTTATGCACATGTTCAATGTATGTCAGAACTGTGTTGCAAGTTTCAAATCCCTACATTAAATACTGTAGGAGGAGTTGCGGAGACACAAACAATACTATAAATGTGAAATATAGTCAAAATATGTATGTTATTCAAGGGACATAATTCTGCAATAAAGACCTAAATCAAAGTTCTGTTTCCTTTATGCACATGTTCAATGCATGTCTGAACTGTGTTGCAAGTTTCAAATCCCTACATCAAATACTGTAGGAGGAGTTGCGGAGACAAGAACAGTACTACAAAGTGTGACGGACGGACGGACGGACGTATGTATGGACGGACAAGGGCAAAACTATATGCCCCTCCCCACTTCGTGGCGGGGGTATAAAAAAAAGAAATTAGCTTCCTCAAGGTGAAAAAAAGAGAAGAAAGAAATTGTTTCCAGAGGCCGGTGAATTAAAATGTCCTGTCTCCATCAGGAATACCAGGCCCCCCCCCCAGATTATCAAATGCTCGGTCCCTTATTTCATCCCATCAAGTCGTTGACTTGTCCACTGCCTATAATATAAGCAACCAGATTCAAAGAGCCAAAGTGACGGGGGCATACCCCTACCTATCAGTGACCCCCTTAATCTAGCTGTTTCACCAAGCTGAGCAGGGCTCTCTCGGGTCTAGCTGCTAACACTTGATTTAGATTTGAGTTCCACTCTGGCCGTTGACTTCTTCTAGGAAGACTTCCGCCCAATGGTGCTGTGTTCATAGGTTTGTTAATAGGTTTTGTTTAGAGACCCAGCAATGAACTCCTAGGTGGACTGCCTGCCAAGGTTAAGAGCTCCACCTACCCCTTCTAGTTTTACTTAGAGACTAGTAACTCTTAGACAGGACACCTTCCCATGTTGGTGAGCCCCATCTGCCCAACTGCCCAAATGCAACAGGTAGTACTGGTTTACATGGTACCAGTAGCAGGGTAGATAGGAAAGGAAAAAATGAAAAGTAAATTTATATAAATAAGAAACGGCACAGGAAGCAAAACAAGAGAAACGAAGAGGTAAGATGACAGTTCTTTTCCGGGAGGTTACCGCCAGGCTATTCTATATAATGTCCAAAAACAAAGTCTAATAGAAGACAAGAAACAATGACAATAACAGTAATATGCACACTAAAAGAGCAGCATTGAAATGGTCAGTCTCAGTCAAAGTGGTCAAAGTACCAAAATGAGCAAAGTACCCGTGCAATTTGTACCCATATCATCAAAGTACCCAAAGAATTTGTACCCAAATCATCAAAGTACTCAAGTAATTTGTACCCAAATCATCAATATACCCAAGTAATTTGTATTCAAATCATCAAAGTACCCCAGTGATTTGTACACAAATCATCAAAGTACCCAAGTAATTTGTACCCAAATCATCAAAGTACCCAAGTAACTTGTACCCAAATTATCAAACTACCCCTGTACTCAAATCATCAAAGTACCCAAGTGTTTGTACGCAAATCATGAAAATACCTAAGTAATGTATTACTTGGGTACTTTGATTATTTGGGTACTTTGAAATTGTAAATTGATTTACATGGGCATAGCCGTCGCCCGGAATTCTGTTTTGGTTCATAAATATACAAATTAATGCAGTCTGTGCGAAGAATGCTAAGCCCATCAATGGATCAAATGGCAAAACAAATATATTAGGATTGATTACTGAGATGATACAAGATGAGCTCTCAGCAGCAAGATCAACTAAACCATTTAAACGCTGGAGCTTAAAAAATTACGGTTTCGGGACGGCGAAGGGGGGTCTTTAATCGTGCCTCCTTGTATTAAAACGGAGAGTAAGATGCAAGTGAGCTTAAATGGCGAAGAGTGGTCTTTAATCGTGCCTCCTTCTATTAAAACGGAAAGTAAGATGCAAGTAAGCTTAAATGGCGAAGGGTGGTCTTCAATCGTGCCTCCTTCTATTAAAACGGAAAGAAAGATGCAAGTAAGCTTAAATGGCGAAGGGTGGTCTTCAATCGTGCCTCCTTCTATTAAAACGGAAAGTAAGATGCAAGTAAGCTTAAATGGCGAGGGGTGGTCTTTAATCGTGCCCCCTTATATTAAAACGGAAAGAAAGACGCAAAGAAACTTAAATGGCGAAGGGTGGTCTTTAATCGTTCCTCTTTGTAGTAAAACGGAAAGTAAGATGCAAGTAAGCTTAAATGGCGAAGGGTGGTCTTCAATCGTGCCTCCTTCTATTAAAACGGAGAGTAAGATACAAGTAAGCTTAAATGGCGAAGGGTTGTCTTCAATCGTGCCTCCTTCTATTAAAACGGAAAGTAAGATACAAGTAAGCTTAAATGGCGAAGGGTGGCCTTCAATCGTGCCTCCTTCTATTGAAACGGAAAGAAAGATGCAAGTAAGCTTAAATGACAAGGGGTGGTCTTCAATCGTGCCTCCTTCTATTAAAACGGAAAGTAAGATACAAGTAAGCTTAAATGGCGAAGGGTGGCCTTCAATCGTGCCTCCTTCTATTGAAACGGAAAGTAAGATACAAGTAAGCTTAAATGACAAGGGGTGGTCTTCAATCGTGCCTCCTTCTATTAAAACGGAAAGTAAGATACAAGTAAGCTTAAATGGTGAAGGGTGGTCTTTAATCGTGCCTCCTTCTATTAAAACGGAAAGTAAGATGCAAGTTAGCTATAAATTTCATTTTCTCTCATGCAGATGAGCCGGAGAAGCTGAAGTCTACAGGTTGATTGATTGGTTGTTTTGGTTTGTTGGTTGTTTTGGGTTTAACGGCCCTTTGAGACAGTGGTTCAGTCTATATCGTGCCGTCTTCCAAAGAGAGGGAGAAAGAAGAGAGAAATGATAGACGAGAGAAAAAAATGTCCAAACAACCTGATCCGCACCTACTGCAAGCACAGTAAGCGCTTGCCCTACTACTATTCAAATAAGTAGGACGCACGGCCCTTTGACGGTATTTCAGTCTATATCGGGCCGTCTCCCAGATATATGGAGAAAGAAGAGTATTGATAGACGAGACAAAATGTCCAAACATCTACCGCACCTACCGCACCTACGGCAAGCACGGTAGGCCTTTGCCCAACTGTGTTCCAAATCAGTAGGACGACCCGGCACCGGAAGTTATACACAGCACCATCGCACCACCCAACCACACCCAGAAGTCGTCAAGAAATGCTAAACTATTCACAAGGCTTCTGTAATTTTTCGCCACCCGCCATGTGTTATCTTTTCCTCATGCTTACTAAATCAGTACATTTCCGAGTCCTCTTTCGAGATAGTTATGCCCCACTTCTTAACAAGTATGCTGATTAACGAAAGCGATTACTTCTGTGGGAAAATCTTTCATTCATGGTCCACCCAAATGCTGTATTTTACGCATCAATGACCTCTATGTCGTGCCCCCAAAATGCTCTCTTTTAAGCTTACCTGAGCATAATCTGAATTGCCCATTCTGCATTTTGTTTTGTTGTGTAAATTAAAATAAAAAATATGTAAAATAGCTGCTGCTTTTGTTTTAATTAGGGCAGCTGAATGACCACCTGTTTTGGAAAGAGTTGCTCATTCGGTTTACCAAATGAGTGTGTGTGTGCTTCTTTCCCCTTTGGTTTTGAGAGCATAATGTGTGATTTGATTGTGTTTAAAATTCCTTATTACTGCCTATCTTTTTACTTTGCTAATGTTGAGATATGTCGGTATGTCACCGCCTGTCCGCCATCCGTCACCTTCTCTGCGAGGACGAAAGAAGTAACATTCTTTAAGCAATCATGACCAAACTTACACATGATGTTAATGGCTATAAGATCTCGTCGATTCAAAATGGGCCAAATGAGGATGATAACGCCAAACCTATCATTTATATGAAAGTATCTGTATATCATCTTGTGAACACAATATAGGCTACATTTACAAAGGAGTCATACCCAAACTTTTACACAACGTTTATGACTCTTCATTTCAGCAAAGAAAGGGAAAGATGGGACAATTTTATTGCCCTTATTTTGTGTAAAACTACTATATATATATCATTGTACATAATCGCAACAGAAACTACCCTTTCAAAACTTGCACAGTATCTTCATGACAACACGATCTACGCATGTTTAATAATGGGTTAGACTGGACAATTAACGCCTGAGTTATTTCCCTTAATTGGTAAAAAAGGCTGTATATCACGTTTTGACATATGCTACGTCTTGACGCAATCACAACCCAACTTGCACAGTAGGTTTATGACTACAAGATTAGGTAACTGTTAAGGGGCCACTTTGGTCTATATCCCCAAGTTTTTGTTTTGTCCCATAGTTAGTGGCAAAAGCATATGAAAGAAACTGTCATGTCAGTAGACTTATTTCTATGTAAATGGGATTTGTTTTAGGGTGGGTATTACCATAAACCACAAGAGCAATTCTATTTTAACTACCTACTCTACCTACCTGTTTGCAAGGATTGGTCTGGCCAGGCGTTGTCAAAATTGTTTTTGTATTTTAAAAGTGTCATTGGTAATCTTCACTGGTCCGCATGCAAATAAAGCGTTTCTTATAAGCTGTTCTAAAGTTTGCTCATATACGGAGATGTAGGCTAGCCCACTTGCAGCAATGGTTTAAATGATTTTGTCAGCTAGCTGTTTTACCACGCTATTTAATTCACAAGAAGGAAGGATATTACATTTCAATCAATCGTACCCCAAATACGGGGACACCTTAGCTATAGTCACTATTATTCCCCTGATATTTGGATAAGTTGATTTTACGTAGAGGTGAAAGGCTAATAACGTCGTTGCGAAATGGCACTTTGTACAGACCTGAGCACACCGATACTGTGAGCAGTCTGATCTGGGTCTACGCTCTGTATGCGCAGGCATTCTGTGCCATTATTCAGGATAATTTGAATATTTTATCTGATTAAAGTTAAGTGCTGAAAGTTATCTGACCGCCATATCACAAATTATAATTCGCTGTTCATTTGACGTACGTTTATATGAATAAAAGCCACCATACCCTCCCATTCATGTTCTGTTTTATCGTAAGCCATCATTACGAACTTTCACTTCACTATCGTGATTGTAAATGACCACAATGGACCAGATGTATAAACATCCTTCGGTTTTTCTTAAAATTATTGGTCGTTTTGATGTTATCATAAAAGCGTTGAAAATTAGTGGGACTCTTTTGTAACCTAACAAGAATTGTCCGCAGACAATACAATGCGCCTTATGGATGGTTGACTTTAAATGAGGCAATTTTAAGAAGTGCTTCCATTATAACTGTCATAAGGCCTAGAAAAATAGCTGTGTTTCCACTAACATGCTGAAAAAAAACTGGTCGGTAGGTAGGAAAAACTTTCTTTTGTTAGTTTATTTTTTCTCCCGAAAAAAAAAATAGGGTCGGACCTGTATTTTTTATGTATTTTGGTTTTTGTACATGTTTTTGTTAATTAAATTGTATTGTTGAGATTTGCACTGTATATAACGATTCATCATAGATGCTCGAAAAAGTCAAATCTGTATTTTGGGAGGTACTAAATGCCAAAAACTACAGAAAGGTAATGAAAATCCGAAATTGCTATGGGAAAATACAAAGACGAAACTGGGTAGGGACGGAAATTGAAAATGGTAGGGTCGGTGTTTTATTTTTTATTTTGTTCTTTTATTGATAAAAATAGCAGAGTTTGGGGTTCTGAAGCAGGGTTGGTCGGATTAGTGGAAACAAAGTTGTGTTTTTTAGGCCTAAGGATGAGGTCAGCTATAAAGTAAATATAACTTCAATTCCAAGAATACTGAAAAAAAAATCGATCGAATAGTGATCATGGTGATTGAACCAAGAAACATAGGTCACAATGATCTACAAGTAGTACAAGATCGCTCAGTGTCTGCGTGACCACTATACAAAGTATAATGTTAATCCATTAAATAATGCTGGAGAATTAAGGCAAAATCACCGGAACCTTACATATATCTTACAGTGTCCTAACGATAGTGTTGGCGTGTTGGATTATTTGTAGTTGCAGACTCAGCCATGAGCAAAATAGAACGCATCTGTTCGGTAAGCCAAGGTACAAGGCAAAATCGCCGATTAAGTGGTTGGTTGATTTGGCATAAACGGTTGGTTGGTTGTTTTGGGTTTGACGGCCCTTTGAGACAGTATTTCAGTCTATATCTGGCCGTCTTCCAGAGTGAGGGAGAAAAGATAGAAATGATAGACGAGAGAAAAAATGTCCAAAAAACTCCCATCAGCACCCACTGCAAGCACAGTAGGCCCTTGCCTACTACTATTCAAATTTGTAGGACGCCCCGGCACTGGAAGTTAGATGCAGCACCATCGCACCACCCGACATCTTGCTTAAACCAACTCTTTAAGGCAGTATTACAGTCTGCATCGAGCCATATCCCAGAGGCAGGGCGATAGAGAAGGAATTGATATGATAGATGGGACTAAAAGTCCAAACAGGCTTTTATAGCTGTTAAACAACTTTCATGAGTAAATCTTAAACGGTTTGCATCGGATCACGTGTATCCACTTAACATTCGAGCTCGCAACAGTCTTTCTTCACAATGCGTACCGAACGCATTTGAAGACTGTTGCGAACACGTATGTAAAGTGGATGTAGTTGGAAATGTAAAGTATTATATGTACTTCTATAAAACCAGTAAAACCGGTTTAAACCTCCTGAGAGTAAAAATTGAAAATAGGGAAAACTAGTTGTTAAATGTTTTTCGTATAATTTGCTTAGTCTGTTGTAACCCTTCTGTTGGTCTGAATTATTGAGTTCAGTAAAGATAGCTGAGTTGCCACCTATTTGGGAAAAAGCTGCTGACTCGGCTTATCACTTGTAATTTATTGTTTGTTGGGATGTCTTTGTCAATCTTTCCCTTTGATGTTGGGGATAGGGTTTGGGATTTGATTCAGTCAGTTCCTGAAGTGTAGTTACTCTTTAGATTTTTATATGTACTTCTGTGTTAATTTTTAAGGACATGTCGGCATTTTTTCTGACGATGACATATTATATTTTATCTATGGGAAGCCGTAAGCACAGATTGACGGATATTCAGACCTTCAACTTGGACATTACAAAACATAATACCCTGCCACTAACGTGTGAAGGGGTATAAAAAATCTGGTGCTCTGCAGAGTTTTATTTTACTATCTACACACCATGTTGAAACAGGAATCCTGCTAATTTCAGTGCCAAGTCAGTTTTCTGCTAAGCACAGGACAAGGAGTAGCTCGGAAGCTATCTTACTGTCTTGCCTTGTGCATGGAATGTATTTTCTCAATTTTCGAAAATCCGATCGGAACACTTGCAGTGCGGTAGATAGAGTATTTATCTTGATGTTAATATTGGGTGGTCGGTTCGGGCGATGTTATTGGTTAATTTTCAGCTCCAGAGCGTTCTACTTATTTGGATAACAGGAGGGCAAGTGCCTACTGTGCATGCAGTGTGTACGCATGGGGGTTGTTTGGAATTAGTTCTCTTGTCTATGTCCTTTTTCTTTTCGTTCTCTTTCTCTCTGGGAGACGGCTTGATAAAACTCAAATACTGTCTCAAAGATCGTTAAAACAAAAGCAACCAACCAATCATGATGCGATAGACTTGGGCATGAGGAGAGACTTTCTGCCAGATCGGAGAACAGTGAAATACTGCATCGATTCATAGAAGAAACTTTCATTAAATCAGCCAAGACTGGGAAACTCCCTCTGAAACTCTCTAAGGAGACTTCCCAGATACCTCGATGCACGATACCAACGAGAGCAATAAAGAACCAGCTACTTTCTCGCTGAATTCAAACTCGTAGATCTTTTGAATTTAAAGAGTAACTACACTTCAGGGGCTGACTGAATCCGATCCCAAACCCTATCCCCAACATCAAAGGGAAAGACTGACAAAGACATCCCAACAAACAATAAATTACAAGTGATAAGCCGAGTCAGCAGCTCTTTCCCAAGTAGGTGGCAACTCAGCTATCTTTACCGAACTGAATAATTTAGACCAACAGAAGGGTTACAACAGACTATGCAAATTATGCGAAAAACACTAAACAACTATTTTTGCCTATTTTCCACCTCTACCACAGAATGGTTGAAATGAGAACACAATAAATTAAACAGCACCGAACATAAAACAAATGCAACCGCAATGAAAGTATCGCCTTGGGACGGTCAGTAATAACTACTAGGGGTTTGAAGTCTGAAAATAATAGAAGTTATGCGTCAGTCGTGGGGAAAATAGTGGAGCTCGACCAGCTTCCAACATATTTCCGTCTCCTCTTCAGTGAACTGAGGAAAAACATCCCATATATTGAGTTATGCAATCGAGAGTGATCTGGCTGAACACGGAACAATAAAGCTGATCTTTCAGTGCAGGGAAAATCTACCCAGAGTAACATTCGGAGAAAATGTTACTTCTTTTACAGAATGTCCGTGTAATCCAATTCTGATCAACGCTTGATCAGTTCAGATTCAAGAATTCGTTACATAGTTTCTAAGGGTCCTAAATACAGATTTCCTTCTCGCATTGATTTAAAAAGGTAGGGAAGAAAAAGCATCTGATTTAAATGAGTTTTGTGATCGATGGTGTAAACGAGAGTACGTTGAGCCTCATGCCTTCAAGGCATGGAAAGTAAGCATCTTCAATATACATGTAGTAGATAAACGTATAAAATTTTATTCGCAAAGCATTCGCCTTTTACCTCCTGAACATAAATCTACTTTTCGACATCTACAGCGAGGTATCCAAGAATGTCATAGAAAGTATGTTTTGGTTCAAGCAGACAAGGCCGCAAACAACATTGTTGTTGTTTGACGGCTATATTACATTAACACTTTAAACCAGGAACTTGGCGGTACAAGGGCTTACAAAGAGACATCTACAGAAGAGAGTTCTGTAGTTAAAGGACATTGTAGCCATTTACCCCTTTAGCTTTCTGTTAATGTTAAGGAACGCAAAGATAGGCTTCCCACGATGAATTGGTTACCAAAGCTTCATAAAAATACGTATAAAGCACGATCTATTGCCAATTCTAGCTCTTGTTCTACAATTGAACTTTCCAAATTATTAACCTCTTGCCTCACTGCTGTCAAAAATCATGTCATAAGGTACTGTGAAAAAGTTTATGAAAGGTCTGGTAAAAATTTCTTTTGGTCTATTTAAAATTCTGGTGAGGTTATTAATAAATTGAAGATGAGAGGGTTCCGTGCGACCAGTTTGTCAACTTGTTATTTCTCTACACTCTATACTACATTGCCACATAATTTGATCAAGGAAAAACTTATAGATTTAATTGAGTAGACGTTCCAAAGGGAGGGTTCACCTTTCCTTGCCTGTAACGGAAAAAACGCTTTCTTCACTTCTGAAAACCAAAACCGATATATACTTTGGTCATGGCAGAGTATGTGTGAAGCCTTAACATACCTTTTAGATATGAACCGATACTGAAGCCCCATTTTTTATTTACATTTATCTATTTCAAATGGATTTGTTTCACCAAGAATTTATGATTAACGCGATGACTTTGATTTTGACATAGTAAATTTTTCATTTTTGGATGATGATGTTCCCCGTTCTACCTCTGACGGGAATTACATTTCTCAACTTATTCACTTTGCTAGAGTGTCCAGTCATCTGACTGACTTCAATGCCCGTAATAAAATTAATTTTAATGCTAAGCTTCTCCAACAGGGCTATAGATATCATAAACTTTGAAAATTTGAAAAGCATTTTCAAAATTCTTTCGCCGACACTATGAATTGGTTTCTAAATTGAATGTTGGATTAAAAAGTCTTTTGCAACAGGGCCTGTCGGAACCAGACATGGTGACTAAGTCTATAAATTCAAAAATAAATTGTAAGTCTGATTTTTTCTGACCATTCAGGAAAATTATCGTTCGTTACAAACGTATTAGATATAATGTAAATGTAATGCTACAGCCTGCATGTCTAGTGGTTAACCCACTTATGGTTAAATACTTTGCTTCCCTCTTTAATTGCACGCCGGTTGGTCAGGCATCAGACCGATATAAAGCTGCTTATCATTGCCCATCTTTTTACTTTTAATTTAGCTTGTTGGGACTGGAGTTTGCCTTGTCTGTTGCTTGGTTATTTGGGGTCCAACTGATAGTTTCCTTTTGCTCCGGTATTTCAGTGGTGCTGGCTGACTTTCCATGGGTCTCCTGATGTCGCAATATGTTCATAAGTAAAAAAAGTAAAAAGATAGACAATGATCAGGAATTAATATAATCAAATCCCACATTCCGCTCTCAAAACAAAAAGGGAAATAAGAATACACACGCAGAAAGTGGCACAAGTTTACGAAAGACACGCACAGTAAACAGATTGAGCAGCTCTTTCCACAAACAGATGGTCATACAGCTACCCCAATAACAGCATCAACATCTATTTTTACTTATTTTTTTATTTTAATTATAAAAAAGAGAGCAAAACATAAGGCTGATTTGCTAGCAATACAGGTGATCAAACCGCCAGAGACCATAGACAAGCGGACACAGCACAATATAACATCAAGGAACCGCTACAGAAGTACCGCCTTGGAACGGTCAGCAAAAGATTACTGGGGGCTTAAACTAGTTTTACTGGGCCCAAACCCCGCCTTCTGCTTCTGCAGTGGTTTGAAACATTAAGTTAGCTGTTTGGTTTCCTACCTCATCAATGAATCATCACCGGAAACATACAAATCACGGATAAGGCAATCAGAGATGAGGACTCGACGGAAAGAACATATTGCGACACCAGAAGACCCATGGAAAGTCAGCCAGCACCACTGGATACCGGAGCAAAAGTTTTCTATCAGTTGAACCCCTAATAACCAAGCAACAGACAAGGCAAACTCCGGCCCTAAAATAACTTAATTAAGTAGCTTTATGTCGGGTCCATCATTGAATCTGATGCCTGACTAACCGGCGTGCAATAAAAGAGGGAAGCGAAGTTCTTCACCATAATTGGGTTAACCACTAAACATGCAGACTGTAGCATTACATTCATATATCTAATACGTTTGTAACGAACGATAATTTTTGCTAAACTGATAAAAAAATCAGACTAATCTCCAACTTTTGCATATTTTTTCAGACCTATTTACTGGCAAAGCCTGTCTGCTATACGTATACAGACCTATTTACTGGCACAGCCTGTCTGCTATATGTATACAGACCTATTTACTGGCACAGCCTGTCTGCTGTATGTATACAGACCTATTTACTGGCAAAGCCTGTCTGCTATACGTATACAGACCTATTTACTGGCACAGCCTGTCTGCTATACGTATACAGACCTATTTACTGGCAAAGCCTGTCTGCTATACGTATACAGACCTATTTACTGGCACAGCCTGTCTGCTGTATGTATACAGACCTATTTACTGGCACAGCCTGTCTGCTATACGTATACAGACCTATTTACTGGCACAGCCTGTCTGCTATACGTATACAGACCTATTTACTGGCACAGCCTGTCTGCTGTATGTATACAGACCTATTTACTGGCACAGCCTGTCTGCTGTTTGTATTCAGGACCTGTCTCATAGCCTGTCTGCTGTATGTATACAGACCTATTTACTGGCAAAGCCTGTCTGCTATACGTATACAGACCTATTTACTGGCACAGCCTGTCTGCTATACGTATACAGACCTATTTACTGGCAAAGCCTGTCTGCTGTATGTATACAGACTTTTTTACTGGCACAGCCTGTCTGCTGTATGTATACAGACCTATTTACTGGCACAGCCTGTCTGCTATATGTATACAGACCTATTTACTGGCACAGCCTGTCTGCTATATGTATACAGACCTATTTACTGGCAAAGCCTGTCTGCTATACGTATACAGACCTATTTACTGGCACAGCCTGTCTGCTGTATGTATACAGACCTATTTACTGGCACAGCCTGTCTGCTATATGTATACAGACCTATTTACTGGCACAGCCTGTCTGCTATATGTATACAGACCTATTTACTGGCACAGCCTGTCTGCTATATGTATACAGACCTATTTACTGGCACAGCCTGTCTGCTGTATGTATACAGACCTATTTACTGGCACAGCCTGTCTGCTATATGTATACAGACCTATTTACTGGCACAGCCTGTCTGCTATATGTATACAGACCTATTTACTGGCACAGCCTGTCTGCTATACGTATACAGACCTATTTACTGGCACAGCCTGTCTGCTGTATGTATACAGACCTATTTACTGGCACAGCCTGTCTGCTGTTTGTATTCAGGACCTGTCTCATATATGGCAAGATGAGTATCACGTCTAATCACTGATTTCATAACTTTTCTTGCAATAGCAGAAGCCTGGTTGACACCAAGTATGCTTGGGTGATTGTCTCACTTTTTTTAAATGTCATTAACTCAAAAGGAAAAATGCTTGGTGAAAATCTGGGGATGATACATAATTAAAGCAAGTACAAGTATGTCTGACTCTTCTTGACCTTACAAAAATAGATTTAAGAATTTTAAAAGCTTTTTAAAGCGTTTTCTTAGTTCTACCTTATTTATTTTAAAGTTGCTACATCCGGATATACTTTTGTAAAATAATTGAGCCTTGACACGAGAAAACCAACAAAGTGGTTGTACGCCCAGTGCAGACTCAGATCAGCCTGGACATCCGCCCAGTCTAAGCAGACTCTCGCTAAGCACTTAAAGGATACCTAAGGGTCTAAGCTACCTCTATGCGGACAGCGAAGATTTTGATCAGACTGGGCGGATGCCCAGGCTGATCTGAGTCTGCGCTGGGCGCACAACCACTTTGCTGGTTTTGTCGTGTCGCGGCTCAATTGATTGGTGTTGGGTATAAAAGGTAACATGCGGATTTTGCAAACAGGGACACCTCAGATCAGCCTACGCATCCTTGCAGTCTGTCCCGTCTTCGCCTTACAATCTAGAAATCAATTAAGTTAATTCAAAGCAGAATGAGCAAGACTGATAAGTCTGCGCAGATAAGCAGATGGATATGTGCGTTCCGTTGTGCATATATCGTAAGTTCATTTACACACGACATCCAGTAATTTGTTATTTTTCATCTGATCTCTACCTTATAAAGCTATCTTCATCAGCCACATGATTACATCCGTTATAACGTTAATGTTTGCTGGTACGATACGAGAAAAGGGACCTTACTATGTGCGTGAACAACGAAGATGCGGGTCAGTCTGAATTTTCAGCAGGATCCATATATTCCTCGTGGTGACAACTAAGTTTTTGATGATAAGCACGGGTTTGCAAGCTGATAATAATCGTATCGCACTCTTATCTAAATCTCTGATGCCCACTTTTGTCGAACCCTTTGTTCTCTACTAACGCGGCTGATTTCAAAGATAGGAAAGCCGGGGATTGTCACAATCACGATGAGAACTGAATAAATTCAACTTGTCAGCAAAGTCCCGTTTCGTCCCATGGTACTTCTTAAATCAGCTGATAAGGACGTTTTGAAAGGCCAAAAACTTTAACTTTATTCTCGAAATTCCGTTCTGTTTATACACTTTTGTTTTCCTATGTGTTAGTTTTGAATCCCGTGTCATTTCAAATAGCATATGATAAGGAGACCTTTTTTTATAAAACTCTCCCTAAATTTAACGTTCCGATTTTGGTAAAATATGTTTCTATAATTTTGTTATTACAAATTATTGCATAGTTAGTTCTTATATGTAAAACAGTAAACATTTATTAGCCAACGGATAAAATGACTTTTGTAGGATTCCTAATTCAAAGATAAGCAAACGTTCATCGATTAGAAATAGTCGTTTTAATTCACGTTGTACAGTCTAGTGTAAGTATTATCTGTAATTTCATTTCTTTATGTGCTGAGGGAGAAAGAAAGGGTCCCTTTCAAAGGGTTCCTTTCATTTTAGCCTTTTTTCGCCATTCGGAGTTTAAGAGAAAGAAAACAACAAACGTTGTGAAATCTACACTTAATTATTACAAGTTTCAGAATAAAGATATTGATAAAAAGATACAATGCAACATATGTACATGTTCCAAAATTATGCCTGTTTCAAACCGCAGAAAATTTTCTTACTTATACAGACTCAATCACACTGTCCACCTCGTCATCCGCCATTATTCATGAATAATGTGCAACTGACAGAAACAGACACTTACATACATTTAGGTATTATATTTTCCAAATCCTGTACGTGGTCTCAGCATATCCAAAACATAACTAACAAAGCGTGTACAAGGTTGAAACTCATGAGAAGCTTTAAGTTTAGAATAAGCCGCACGGCCTTGGAACGCATGTACATATCTTTTATATGACCTGTTCTTGAATATTCCGACTCAATTTGTGACAATTGCTCAGCGGAAACAAGGGGGTGGTCGGGAGGTGCGATGGTGCTGCGTGTAACTTCCAGTGCCGGGGCGTCCTACTGATTTGGATAATAGTAGGACAAGGGCCTACTGTGCTTGCAGTGGGTGCGGGTGGGTGTTGTTTGGACATTTATTCTCTCGTCTATCATTTCTCTTTTCTTTCTCCCTCTCTCTGGGAGACGGCCCGATATAGACTGAAATACTGCCTCAAAGGGCCGTTAAAACCCAAATCAATCAATCAATCAGCGGAAACAAAGAAACAACTAGATGCGGTGTCCGGCGTCGTCATGTGGGAGGGTAGTGGTCGCCCGTCCGAGGTCGGTGGTTTTCTCCGGGTACTCCGGTTTCCTCCACCAGTATAGGACCACAAACGCGCTAACATCCGTGCCATCGAGAGTATTTAAATAAGTTCGCGTGAGCTTTCAATGCAATCGATGTAAACTGACAAATAAAGTTTATATATTCATATTATGTGCTTGCAGTAGGTGCAGGTGGGGGTTGTACTAGGTGCGGGTGGGCGTTGTTTTGACATTTTTCTCTTCTTTCTCCTTCTGTCTGGGAGACGGCCCGCTATAGACTAAAATACCATCTCAAAGGGCCGTTAAAGCTCCCTCGATGCATTATTCTCTGGTAGCATTGATTCATTAATTTTCTGTAAAATTGTCTATATTGAATAGTGTCCTCCTCTTGTATTTGATGATTTTATTTTATTTTATTTAGTACTTTTATAATTGTTATTTTGTATTTCTGCAGCAGTGAAAAGCTACAATTCGTATATAAATCATAAAATTCGATCTTACTGAAGACCAATTAATTCAGTTTTGAAGAAAATATTCGCATAGATACATTTTAGCTTAACTTTTAGATGTCATGTTCGAATAAATATCAAATATAATTACGGAATTTTCGTGCTGTTTGAAAATCATGTTTTAGATTTGCTTATTCACATTCCGGTATTTTTCATGACGTTGCCGTCCTATATAAGCGTCAGTAAAAGCCATTCTGTTTTTTGCGGAATGATTTAAAAGTACATCAGATATGAACGACAATTTTTCATGATTTTCGACTAGTTTCTCAATGCAATCATGCTGTAAAATGCAAGAATAGCGGCCAACTATTTTTGTGTGTGCATAACCATTTGCCAGGTCCCTCGAAAAGTGTTTAATTTTCACCCTGCTGTTGTTTTCAGGCACTTTCAGTGGGACCCGACGAATGTCAGTGCACGAAAAAACAAAAACAAAGGATAATCCCACCAATAAGAAATAAAACATTTAAAAATCAGTTGTAATCTGCATTCCTGCTATAAAAATGAAAGTCAGATCTATCTACCGCTTTTAATCTGTTTATAATTATCAAAACATACCTGTAATTTGTCAGGGTCACTATGAGGCTTTCAAAGTATGGCCCATGTTCACTCTTTGAATGTGCTCTTTGTTCTTGGGGAAACTCTTTTAGATTTTAATTTAGGTAGTGTTTAGTGGTAAATACAAAAAAAACATAGTGAGAAGCTTGCAGCGATACTTCACGATAAAATATTTCATGCTGATAGAGCAATGGGGCCTTTAAAACATACCAATTTGGGATACATTTTTCGGTGACGTTTTTTTTTCTTCTCTATTTCAATTTCTATGTGCAATAAAGCAAACTTCAACAGATAATAGAATTAATGTTTGCGTCAATTCACTCGTAATGCGTAGAGATCGGGCAGAAAATATAGCACAACTTTATAGACCTCTTTATGGCACGCACTATGGTATGGGATTTATTTCAATGCCTCAACGGACTGCAGGGCAATATCAATAAATGCGGATATCTGAGACCTATAGTTTTTTGCATAAAAAACGTTTGCATAGGGTTAGGATAATGAATAAACATCTGAAACAAAACTTGAAATAAAAATTTACATAAAATGGTTTATATGCTGAAGTGAAGTGGGTCTAAGAGATAAAGGAAACCAGAATAAGATTTCAAAATAATTTTGGTGTTTCTATATATACCCATATATGTTATATTTTACCATCGAAAACACAAATTATGCAAATATGTTGATAAAATTAGTATTTCTTCGACAATAATGCATCTAAATGAATTAATTACATTGTGTTTTCACCAGTATAAATATTACAAGAATTTCCTGAGCGAATGGTGCGAAAATATCAGATCAAATATTCTTGCTTGACGGGAGAACAATCTAATAATAAGAGAATAAAAGAAATATGTAAAAATGCCTCTGTATCTACAAAAACTGATAAAATTCTATCCCCTAAAATCTAAAATCTTAATGGGTTGTCCATAGCAGTTCAGATTTTCCTTTCATTTTGAACAGAAGAAGAATTTATATGTTGCATCTCGCTTTGAACGATCTTAACAAATTGGTACAGACATCTGATAAGCAGCGATCTGTAAACATATATAAAGCTAACCAGTTCTGTAAACGGGCGGGTAAATGCTGGAACGTGAAAACAAAGAGTACCAAATAAGTTGCGTCTTCGAGTACTTCACCTGCACGACTTTTCTGCACTTCCTTCTTGTTGCAAAGTAAGTTAATGCCGAAAGTCGTTAGCATCATAAATTACTGTAAGATCATTGAAATAGACATATTCTCAAATAACAGGGAAGAAAATAAAATCACAATTTCTTACTGAAACGAATTAACTTATGAAAATATCATTCAGATACAATACCAGTTAATAGATCATTCAGTACATGTGCCTGCATAATGGGGCAAATTTTGTTGATACCCAAGGCGTGGTTCTATTTAATGTATCAGTTATTGTCACCTAATATCCGTATTATTCATATCCTGTATTTGGTTTAATAGTATTCACTTGCAAAATAACTGAGCTCGTGTAAGCACTCTGCATTGATGCCAAGAACTGGGAATTGGCTCTCCTTGCTTTACATTGTAGCATTTTGGCAAAAAGCTTTAATACTGACCTCCTTGAAAATTGTCACCGAGCTTCAGGTGTGTAACAACTCTTTTTTGAACCGACGCTTTTTGATGAAACTGGGACTTACCTTTTTCAGCGTCTTTGCGGTGTCACTTTTCATAGTCCTCCTGTAGTCTCTTTCAAATCGGGACAAACAAATGTGTTCTATAGTATACGCCCGTTTTGAAAAAACGGACGTATTATGGCATGGCTCTGTCCGTCTGTACGTCTGTCCGTCAACATTCTTGTGCGCACAATAACTCAGTAACCCCTTGGGATGTCTTGTTCAAATTTTGTAGGAATATATATTAGGTTGGGGCAAAGTGTCGCGTACAATAGGTGTTGTTTTTCCTTTCTTAGTTTCCAAGTTATGCCCCTTTGATTATTTTTTCCTGACTAGTCTTGTGAACGCTATAACTAGATAACCGTTTGGGATATCTTGATGAAATTTCATAGAAATGTGTACGATTGTCTGACAATGTGTCGCGTATAAAAATAGTTGCTCTTCCTTTCTTTGTTTTGGAGTTGCATCCCTTTGATTAGATTTTTAGGCTATTTTGTGATAACTTGGTAACCATTTGGACTATCTTGATGAAACTTTAAAGCAATGTGTATGATCACATGTAAGAATGGTTTCTCCCCCCTTACTTAATTTGTAGTAACCTCCCTTCGATTGTTTTAGGCAAGTCTCGTTCACTCCATAATTCTAACTCTTTTAAATGTTTTAATGAAACTTTATAGGAATGTGTATAATAATGGGGCAATATTTCATAAGCATGCACCAAAACTCTGGCTTACTTACTTCCTGAATTATCTGCCCTTGCATCAATTTCCGTTTTACTCTGTAGCTCCTTAACCATCGGAAATATTTCAACAAAACTTTATGGTGATGTGTATATATTGTCAAGAGAATACGAGGGGCGTTCGAAAAGTAATGCAAATGACGTAATTTCTCGATAACCAATATAAAAAGAGAACTTCTGATTGCAAAAACACACAAAGCTATATTATGCGTAGGAAAGTCTGCAAACACGGCGTATTTTTTTAAAAAGGGCGCAGTTTTATCTTCTTTGAAAGAGGTATACCCTATAGACACTGCAGAATTTTAGTTTAGTAGGCCGTAATTTATATATCGTCAGTCTTTGATTTGTTTTTATTTTTGCTACTTAAAGACAATGCTCAGACAGTGTTGTCCTGTAAATATCGCGGAAATTATTTTTAATCTGGGTTCCATACTGGCCCGGGAATATGGATTATGTAGTAACAAATCCCCATTTCTACAAAAAATTAAATGATTTCGTAATGAAAACAAGCGTATTAGCATTCAAAATCTTGTCAGTAAGAGCATTTACATGGGTCAACGAACACCTGTCAATAAATTCAAATTAATGCCAATAACGAACCCACTGCAAGCTTTTAAAAATGACGTTAACGTATATTTCAATGACGTCATAAGAATTGCGCTTTGCTTTGCCAGGAATAAATCGATAACAGTTGTCACCCTTCTAACTTTTGTATGAATATTGTAGGCAACAATAGACAAGCAAATGACAAAGATTAATTTTGTATTTGCAATGATATTTGACTTGAATGCCCAACACTGAAAAGATTGTACATATGAAATTAGCCCAGTGGTATGACAGGGGCCTAATAAATGCGTTGTACGTCAGTATGGAAGGTGTCTTTGTACAACGTTTGGTATCATTGTAAAGACAAAATGTAGTATTTTCAGTATATGCATAGCATTTGTACCCAGTTTTCCCCTAAACAAAGTTATGAGGCCATTTGCATTACTATTCGAACGCCCCTCGTATATTAGGACTAAGAATGGTTACTCTAGTTTACTTAGTTTATGGATTATCTCCCTTGTTTGACTTTGGCATTTCTCAACTTCTGAGCTGCTTCACCTTGGGAGCTGATTGTTTGTATAATAATAGTATTTGATTTGTTAGATGTTTTAATAACATTTAGGTCATTTATAACAGAGTTGTTTTTTTCCCTGTTTGTCCCCCTGTCATTCTTCTATAAACAATTTTGTTCATTCTGTAGCTCCTTCATGACACTGAAACAGGCGTATTATGCGCCGCTTGCGAAACTCTTGTTTCTTTAGTTCGTCAGTGTCTTCACTATTTCTCATATCCCCTCATCTTATTTCCATCGCATAAGCATTAATTTAATTTATTGTGCACGCTTTTCTGATATTTTGCTTTCTTGATATGGAACTTAATTGCAAGCCCAACAGCATTGGCTGAAGTATGACAAGGGCCTGCTTTCATTGTAGTAAGTAGGGGTTTGAGTTAGAATAAACGACAAAAAATCCTGTCTCTTTTTAAATGCTCTATCTCTCTCTGGGACGGCTTGAAATAGCCTGGAATTCTAGCTGGTGATTGTTTTCAGTTTAACAGCGTTTTGAGAAATACCGAAACACATGGTGAAAAAATTAGTTGACACCCCCTCTCCCCCTCGCCTCAGCAGTTCTTTTATTACTAAAGCCATTAAGTGTATGTGAGCGTCATCCCTAGCCACACTCATTCATTTACGTTATGCCCTGCTTGGTGTAGTTTTATTATGCTTGCTTGTCCTATCCAACACAGGGGTGGTCGGGCGATGGTCTTGGTAACTTTCAGCGCCGGGGCGTCCCACTCATTTGGATAATTGTAGGGTAAAGACTTACTACTGTGCTTGCAGTAGGTACACGTGAGGTTGTTCGGATATTTTTTCTCTCACCTATCATATTTTTTCCTCCCTCTCTATCTGAATGACGACTCGATATAGACTGAAATACTGTCTCAAAGACCCGGTAAAACCCAAAATAACCAACCAAACTATCCAACACTGCGTTGGGACAGAGTGAGCCGGTTGTTCTTCTTGTCATGATATTGTTATGGGTATACTACATACGATTTGCTATATACGATATTCTGTCACTATTCGTTTACGCTTCTGATTGGTACCTGGCTGTGATCTAGGATTGCAGGAACTCCTGAGCATTGTTATTACTTCCATTCTTGAGCTTTTTATTATTAAAGGCGTTTGGGGGTATATGGTCCTTTGCGGAATATGGTCAACCCGGAATGAAACGAATGTTATGAATGCCAAAATGGCACTTAAGGTGGACGTGGACAAAACCAAAAAATTTTTTTTTTTTTTTGGTAAAACGAACAATGATCAAGAAGTTCAGCATTTTCGATATCACGACACATGATTTTCTTTTATCTGTGAAACAAATACTTCTTTTACTATGACGTGATGAAGATGTAAGGGATTGACGTTTTGTATGCAAAATAAATAGAGCTCGATTACATATAATTTTCGCATTTGTTTTGCTCTCCGTAAAAATATTGTAATAAATTTCATACCAAAGTGCATACCACCAAGATGCTTTAAAGATGTGTAATTTCTTTTTCCAAATATTTCCAAATTTTGTATTGATTAAGGCAAACATGTCCTTTCATTAGCTACTAAATATTTCTTAATTTAATATTAAAGCTTAGATCGAGAAAAAACGTCTCTGAAAATTATACCTGATCTTTTGATAGGTTTTAAGGAAATGTGTTTTCAATTATTTTTTTTAAATAATTTTAAGTTTCACCGCGTAAATTTTTCACAAAGTACATTTGTTTAACCATACCCCCAGTCCCGATGATGTCGTTTCTGTCAACGTCAAATGGAGATTACCGTTCCAAAACTGTTTTCTACTATTTGTTTTTCATTTATGAAACATTTATGATCTCTTCAAGAGAATATATTTGCACGAAAAACGAAAAAACTGAATTGGTATCTTATTCTGTTTTCCAGCGAGGAAAGTTTCAACCGCCAGGGGCTCATTTTTGCCGCCATGACATTTATTTTGCGTAACGTGATTATTGTACCCTTACGAACCTCTTATTTTGCGACGTCAATTACTTCCTCCTTCCGCTGATTCAAGAAGGGCAGTTGTCAGTTACTGGCGAAAGTATGTGCACTTAGTACTGGTTAACCGCTTAGGAAGTCTAAGCCTGCCCAGGAATAGTGTGGTTAGGTTAACTGACCGTCCCGACATGACATTAGCTGTTTACCGTGGACGTTAAGCATCAAATCAACCAACCAATTACTTCCGAAAGGCAAACCCGGGAAAAATGAACCCTTTAGCTGTTTGAACTCTTCTGTCTAGAAAACGGAATGAGATATTTCCACGGTTGTTTCGCTTTTCCTTTTAATAGATCCTCTAGAATAACTCGACACTGTTTATTGGCATTAAAAGATATGCCAGAAACCGCTCTTAGCGCTCAATTTCGTCTGACGTTAAAATAACCGACGTTATCTGAACAGGGGGTATAGTTTAAAAAATCTACTTTGAGAAATATTTACATGTTAAAATCTTAATATTATTTCATCAATATTCAAACTTTACATTTCATTAAGACATATCAAAATTTGAGATATATTTTCGCAGACGTTTTTTCTCTATTTCACTTTTTAAAGTGAAAAAAAAATGCTAATTTCAACGGCTAATGAAATTTGATGTTTGCGTCAATACACTCGTAATGCGTAGAAGTTGGGCAGAAAGTACAGCACAGTTATGTGGACCTCTTGATGGCACGTACTATTTCAATACCTCAACGGACTGCAGAGCAATGTCGATTAATAAGGATATCTGGATATCTGAGGGCTATAAATTTTGCGGAAAAAACGTCAAACCATCACAGTTTCACGACTTTTTTAAAACAGGAATTGATTGTTTCATCCCCAAAAGAATGTCATTTAGTGAGTCACAAATGACTGAAGTTTTTGATGATACATTGTTTAACTAGAAAACTGAAAATTTTGGTTTTGTCCTGTTCAACCGAAAATCAAAACGTCTTCAAACTAAAACATTTACCTACTATCATTTCCACGGGCCAAGAATTATTATGAAATCCATGGCGAAGAATAATAGTTCTACTTGCTCTTGAAGAAGGGGACCTAACTTTATTATCCCCGTTCAAAATGGTGCTCGGATATTTCGGCCATGGACGTTTCGGCCTAGGACATTTCGGCCTAGGACAGTTCGGCCATGGACATTTCGGCCACAGAAATGGTCAAGGGCGGACATTTCGGCCTTTATCCAAAAACTACCTCTAATTATAAAATAAAGTGGTCACATGAGTGTCTAAGCTAGTCTTAATGAACGCCAATGATTTGTTGTTCTAATGTCTTGTTATTTTATGGACCTTCAACATCTTTAAGATCATTGTGAGAATACAAGGCAAAAAACACTCTGAACAATTGGTTCAACTACTTGAGCTAGGGCCCTGAATGATGCTTGGTTTAGAGTTGTTTTTAGGTTGATGACCCATAAACACTTATAAGGTTATCTTGGGCAAATTCCAGCACATTGGCCATCCCCACCCGTGGGCCATTGTGGCCTTTTCAGGCAAACATATGGCTGATCCAAAATCATCTGCGGCACCCATTTTGGGCCTTAAGAGATATGGTTCCAGTTATTTTGAGCCGAGCCACACATTTTTGTGCCATGTGAGCCAAAATAAAACCAGATCGAAGTCACTTTAACGGTTAAGAGGGCATCTTTTCATTTTCTCATTTCTTTAACTTTGGCCGAAACGTCCATGGCCAATATGTCTATGGCCGAAACGTCCGTGACCGAACTGTCCTAGGCCGAAATGTCCTAGGCCGAAACGTCCGTGGCCGAAATGTCCTACATTCGTTAAAAAATTGCGATATAAGAAAACAGTTTCAGATGAAATGAGTTAATTTTGTCTTGCTTTCAAGATTTATGAAGTGTTTATATCTAAACATAACCAACAGCCCCCTTAAAGTAATCTGAGACAATCATTAGTTTGGTTATGAAACTGATGAAACTGCAATTTAATAAGTTTCATGCCACTATACCATGGCTCCACACAAACTTACAATGTTAAAATTCCAGTTGGAATAATATGATCCACTATGAGATTAAAACTAAATATTTTCGTGTGATTCTGTAATGTCTTGTGTATAAGCAATAGATACTGATTTTGCCTAAGTGAAGAAGAAGAAAATGTGCAAAAGCTGGGTGTGTGTGTGCTCACCACCAGCCAGAAGACAGTGAACAAAACAAAGTTAACAAGATACAGTAGACCGTAAACAGTACACTGTTTTTGTCGTAGTGGACACCGCAAGAAAGCTAGGGGAAATTGCATATGGAATTCCATACATCCCTGCAATTCATATATTACTAAAGTGTACATAGGTCACCAAAATTTCAACGATGCTATTGGGATATTTCGAGGTTTAATAACCGTTTCATATGGTATCTAAGGATGTTAATTGTTGGAGTCTTGATGTTGCTTGGTTGCAATATAGGTGGCGCCTATTTCATATTAAATTAAAGAAAAAATCGGAAAATTAAATAATAGACCTTGGCCTTATTCTCGAATTCTTAACTTCCTGTTCACAGGGAATATTTTTGGCGTGGTCTACTTGCAATTAAAAGTCGATAAATCAAATTATATGATGCGATATTTTCTTGTGTAATATTATCTACAAAAATAAAGCCGAGCCGCGACATGACACCACCAACAAAGTGGCCTGTACGCACACTGATGACTAAAATCCTTAGCTACCCTTTAAATGCAAAGTTAAGACTCCAGTCAAACTGGGCGGAAGCCCAGGTTGATCTGAATCTTCGATGGGTGCACATGCCACTTTGTTGGTTTTGTCGTGTCGCACTCGTTAATATGAAGTTATTAAGGTTATTAAGGTTGTTGAGTTTGTTTTCTTTAACCGGGTGGGTCCTTGTTTTATCTTGTCTTAAAATTCCTGCAATCAATGTAAACAGTGTAGAGCCCGATCAGATGCCCCATTTTGCGGCGTCCGGTCAGAGTCTTCAGTGTTTGTTAAGATCCCTTCTATGGGTAACAACAACTCAGGAAACCAGCCAGGCCTCGGTACAGAATAGAATACAAATGAAACGGTGCAACGACTGAACGTAAGCAACAAGTCAACTTCTTCAGTTCTCAGCTGTTTTATAGAACTTTCAAGATGGTGTCACCATCTGAAATAAATCATATTTTATCGGAATTAGGGTTGGTCGTTTTTGCAGAGTTGTTGTCCTTAGTCAGTCACATCTTATGGCTTGCAACTCATTCTACAATTTTTCCGCTGGTTTTCAGGAAACTTTCAGAAAACTTAATCGCCATCTAGAGTGGAGTCATATTTCATCAGGTTCGTGACTGAAACAATTTCTTCCAGAGTCCTAACCCCACAATTTTTCAGCAGTCGACGAATGCAAATCCTGTGCCTGCAACTCCTTCAATTTTTAACTATATGAAATTTCAAGAAATCATTCCACATATATGAAATGGATCATAGTAAAATATTAATCCGCGTCACGACAGTTTTTTTACGGCTAGAGCTACAGCCTTTGATCAACCTTTCGATGTAAAACTTTTGAAACGAACAGTTCCGTCAGAATTAAAATGATTAAATTTTTTTGTTGAACCTGCTTTAGCAAGATGAGATATAAGTGTTCACTTTTCCGTGCGTCAGTCATTCCGTTTGTCCGTCCGTCCAATCATGTCGACCTAGCGTACAAGTCTATTTCTCTCAAACTATGACACGGAAAGCCATGAACCCAGTCGCAGGATGGTCTCGAGGGATGTCGCTCTTATTTCTACCATTAACCTAAATTTCACGCTCTGCTAACTTCGTAAAATTTTACATCCAAAATTACGTTCGACCTAGCGTTGAAGTCCAGTTCTCTCAAAGTATGATACATACTCTCATACAACGTGGCATTAAGTTTTTTTAATGATCTCATGGAACGTTGCAATTATTTTTACCAGTGACCTATACTTAACACGCTGCTCCTTTTGTAAAATTTCATGTCCTAAGTTGCAACAAGCCTTTTCGGTTTAAGTACTTGGGGTATACTCGTTATCTCTGAAATGAATTCTTCTTAGGCCTTCTTGGGTGCTGCTATAATTTGTACACTGGACCTATATTTCATGCTGTGTTAACAGTAGAATTTTTACGTCACCCTGTGGCATCTCGTATAATTGCATAGGCTGAAGCAATTTAGTCCATTTCTTACTAACTGTTCCACATACAACCATCTGCTATGGCATAAAAATCTTACTTAAGCTAGTGTCCTGGATTGTTTTACTACAATATTTTAAGCTATATTTCACACTTTATTGACTGTGGAATTTGAAGTCCAGAATTGCATCCTTCCTAACTTGTAATTTTTTTACAAGTTCCATTCATCAAACCTTGCATACGCTTTCTTCTAATTATGATCTCTACCACTGTGAAAGCACAAGTCAGATGCAACATAGCATTCTGCACAATTCTTGTTCTTGAGCTTTCAGTCAGTTGTTATCATCATTGGAAATAAATCACATGATTTTCCCCAGAATTAAAGCCCTAGATACGTGCATTAACTTCTAACTTACTGTAGAAACTCTTCAGTCAAATGCTACCCACTTTAAACAGGTGGACCATGAGGCCCTGAATCTCTCGCTGGAGTAAGAATATCAATAGTCCAACTAGGATCATCATTTGAACAAACCTGGTAGTTTAAAATGTCAAAATATGAGCAACATTGGTTAAAGCTAAAGAAATGACCTTGACCTCTATTGCTAAAAATGTTCAAGTACTCATTCATTTGACTGTATTTATTCACTTTTGCACCAAAATTTTCTACAAGTTCCATGAACTCTTATATTTAACCATTTTCCTTTATAAAAGCACCGTAAAATAAGTCATCATTTGAACAACCTTGATGTTACTCGAGTACTCAATGATACATACCAAGTTTCAAGGCCATTGGTCAATGGGTTCTGGAGAAGAAGATTTGTTAAGGTTTTTACCATATATGGGCATGGCTGCTATGTTGGTCATGTGACTCAGACCTTTTGAACAAATTTCAATTCCCTCAACCCCTGGAGGGTCTATATGAAATTTGGTTAAAATTGGCCCAGTGGCTTTTGAGGAGATTGTTTAAAACTGTCAAAATATGACAGTTCAGGGTGAAAGGTCAAAGAATGACACTGACTTCTTGTGTTCAAAACTCTTGTATGTGTCGGGCCGCGTAGCGCAATCGGTAGGGCACCTGACTCATAAGTCAGAGGGTCTGGGTTCGAAACCTGGTCTGGCCACATACTTTCGTTTCTTCTTCCGCTGATTTAAGAAGGGCAGTTGTCAGTTACTGGCGAAAGTATGTGCACTTAGTACTGGTTAACCGCTTAGGAGGTCTAAGCCTGCCCGAAAATAGTGTGGTTAGGTTAACTGACCGTCCCGACATGACCATAGATGTTTACCGTGGACGTTAAGGGTTCATCACAATGTGCAGTGGGTGGGGTACGTTGAAAAATGTGAGTTACATTCTTTTAAAAAATAACTGGGTCTGTCACAAAGCTTTCAAGCCTTCAATGTTACATACCACCTGAACATCATTCTAGGGTATAACATGTATAATAAAAGCAATTATGAAGACAATTAGCATATCTGAGACTTGGCTATCCCAAGGACGCCCAAAGTCCATGTGGATGAAATTCTACCCAAAAATAATTACCCTGATAAAACCTCCAAACACCCTTCTACAATCTCCCAGAATGAAAATTGCATAGAAACAAATAACAAATACAAAAATCAATTCAACAGACACCCACTACCTGAAAAAAAATCTGAAATATCCACCATGTTTTAGTCACAAACTAGTTCCAAAATAAAGGTATGGTGGACATTATATGCAATAAAATAAATCTTGGGGAGATAATTACAGACCATGAAAGTAAGAACATGCTTTGAGTAATAAACTGTTTCCAGCACAACTGTTTTGGACAGCTATAAATATTATTCTCCTATCTCTTCTTTCCATTCCCCCACGGTCTCCCCCTCCATAACACACACAAATACAAAAGTTAGCAGTTAGTGAAGATAATGAAAGGTGAATACTCACAAATCAACCCAATTAAAAACAAACCAAGGCAAAAACAATACGCCTCTTCAACTTTGAAGAAGAAAAAATAATATTGTATTTTTGAAACTTCCTTCTCCCTCACTGGTATTGAGTTTGGTGGAAAAAATTGAACAAAGGGCTTAAAACTGCCAAACTTTGAGGGTCTCTGAAAATGATAATCCACTCAAACAAAAATATGTTGGAATAAAAGCATCGTAAACGACTGCGTAATACCCCGCCACTGCCAACCAATATCACTTTTAGTACATTTTTTTACACGATTTTTATTATCATCTTATACATGTATATAGCCTTGGGGCAGGGTAGATAACCGCTGGGGAAGAAATTTTTATCATGACATGAAGCTCTTATTACCTTGATAACGTGTTGCAAGTTTCAGGAAAATCCTGTTCATCTTTGATTTTATACAGATTTTTTTCATAATTTTATACATGTATATAGCCTTGGGGCAGGGGCAGGTAACCCAAGTGGACTAAATTCTGCTTGTAACAGAAAGCATATTTCTGTGGAATTTCATCAAGATATACCAAAAGTCTGATTTTATATAGATTTTTTCATGATTTGATACATGTATACAGCATGTGTCAGGGGCAGGTAACCACTGGGGAACAGTTGTTTTTATCAAGACGGAAAGCTTATATCAATATGATAATTTGTTACAAGTTTCAGAAAATCCCCTTTCAACTCTGATTTTATACATTTTTTTTCGTTATTTAATACATGTATATAGCACCAGGGCAGGGGCAGATACCCCAGGTGGACAAAAATCCACTTGTAACAGAAAGTTTATGTTACTGCAATCATTTCTGTAAAATTTCGTCAAGATATTTCAAAGTGTAAAAGAACTATAGACCAAAACCTATTTTTAAGACATTGACAAGGGCAATAACTCCATCAGAAGAAATCGAAATTTGCCTATTAACAATCCCAACTGAGATATTCTCAAGACCAATGCACAAGCCAAGTTTGAAGAAATTCCGTTCATAAATACTAAAGTTATCGAACGGAAATGAAGTGCTCACAGCGGACGGACGGCTGGACGGACGTACGCACGACGGACAGCCAGCAGGAAAACATAACACCCCGCCACTAATGTGTGGCGGGGTATAAAAACCAGTAACTGAGTAATCTTATAATTAAATCACCATGCATGCCCCAACTAAGACAGTATTCAACGACACACATTTTAGAGACAGCTCACCTACAAATTTGAAGAATTTTCATCGATTGAATTGATAACAGTTTATTATGAAGACTTCGATTTTAGCCTTCAAATTCTGTAACCATAAAAAAAAGTGGAGGTGTAAAATTATTTCAGGGCTCCAGATAAGGTGTTTTTTGAGGACAATTCTCAGATACTTTTTCTATTTTTCTTATCTCTTAACCAAAAATATGTTGTGACCCCTCATTAGAACTGTCTCAGTGAGGTGGTTCTAATGAGGGGTCAGAACTTATATTTCATGCAGAAGTATCAGAAATTATCTCTAAATTATCCCTGTAACCTCCTCTTATCTGGATCAATGTGCAAAAATCTAATGTAAAAGTCTAATACTTTGTACCTATAGTACACAGTTACAATATTTTTCTTCCAAAAAAGGAACTTCACAAAAAGATCTTTCTTTGTTTTTTATTTATTTTTTTTCCCGAAGTTCACATGAAATGAACTTAAATCAAGTATAAAATGAATAATTCACTCGCAAGGAAATGAACGAATGGCTAATTTTACTTTAACCAACAGACAAACTTCTAGTGGTGGAAATGTAATAATAATTGCAGGGTTGATGGTATCTCCCCTGTCACAGCACTGTCTCAAAAGAGAGCTGAATCAGAGAAGTTGCCAAAATTTTAGGCTGCTGACACTAATAATGATGCCATAAAAGCAATACTTATGTATCACTTCTGATAGCCGCAGGTCAGACAATGAAATAGAATCTCTCTGTAAATCTCAGTTAAGCTTTCTCACTTTCTGTAAGCGCTTCTGTCCTATCCTGTTTGTTGTCGGTCATGTAGCATGTGGGATAACATTTAAAGAACATTTAAAGTCCATCATCTCTTTTCTTTCAAAAATTGGGGTTTAGCAAAACTGATTCAGAAGAAGTTAAATACAGAAACGCGCATCTGTCGCACTAAAATTGGTATGGATACGTTTCTATTAAAAGGATGGATATGCCAGTGAATGTTCAAACGATTCTTGAACACGTTAGCAAAGGCTGCCGAAACAACAGTCTGGCAATGTGTTCCAAATGTCAACAATATGGACTTCTGTAACTAACAGGAATGGCCTCTGGTTACCTGATATGATGATAATGTGAAAAATTTATCACTGTCACCTTTTTTCTGTTCCATGCAAAATCTGGAAATAAAAGATGTGTCCGTGAACTGCTGCCCCGAAACATTGGTTTTTCTGCATCTTCTTTTCCTTATTAATTTCCAATAAATTTGCACTGATGTGTCCACAACACCAGTATATATTTAAAAACAAGAGCTCCGCTGAGCAGGGCAATATACGCCCGTTGGGGTTTAAAGTTGGAAAGACAACAAGAGATGAGAGAACTTTTGTCAGTAGCTTAAATCTTTAATAAAAAGGCAGACATAAAACTACAAAACAAACGAAGCTAATATGAAATTCCGAGACAAAAATTCCATCAGAACTGAAAGTATGGTCATGGTTCTTGTTCTCTGCATATCGTCTGATATTTGTACAAAACTTTCATGAAGAAATCTTAAACGGTTTTCAAGATATGGAGCAGATACGAAATTACTATTTGAAAAATACAAAGGTGCATAATTCCGCCAAAACTGAAAGTAGGTTTATGGTTCTTTTTCTCTGCACATTGTCTGATGATGCTTGTATATTTCTATAAACTTTTATGAAGAAATCTTATACGGTTTTTGAGATATGGAGCTGACAAATAATGCTACCTTTTGAACTTTGACCTCTAAGTGCAACCTTGACCTTTGTCGGACATTGTTGAAATACAAAGTCTGCAAATTGCCTCAACAAGGTGACCACTGGACTCAAGTTTCAAAAAAATCTTTCAAGAGGTTAAGAAGATATGGAGTGAACATGAATTTAATACAAAATTACAATACGAAAAATACAAGGGGCGTAATTTTGTTAAAAATGAAAGTAGGGTTATGGTTCTTTTTCCTGCACATCATCTGATGGTGCTTTATATGTATACATACTTTCATGAAGAAATCTTAAACGGTTTTCGAGATGTGGAGCGGACACAAAGCTTATGTGAAATTACTATATGAAAAATAAAAAGGGACATAATTCCGTCAAAAATGAAAATAGGGTTATGGTTCTTTTTCTCTGCACATTGTCTGATAGTGCTTTATATTTATACAAACTTTCATGAAGAAATCTTAAACTGTTTTCGAGATATGGAGCGGACACAAAGCTTAAATGAAATTACTATACAAAAATACAAAGGGGCGTAATTTTGTTAAAAGTGAAAGCAGGGTTATGGTCCTTTTTCTCTGCATATCGTCTGATGATGCTTTATAATCATACAAACTTTCATGAAGAAATCTTAAACGGTTTTCGAGATATGGAGCGGACACGAAGCTTATATGAAATTACTGTATGAAAAATACAAAGGGACATAATGCCGTCAAAAATGAAAATAGGGTTATGGTTCTTTTTCTCTGCACTTCGTCTGATTGTGCTTTATATTTGTACAAACTTTCATGAAGAAATCTTAAACGGTTTTCAAGATATGGAGCGGACACGAAAATTTACCGTTTGACCTTTGACCTCTAAGTGTGTCCTTGACCTTTGTCGGACATCATTGAAGTATAAGTTCTGCACATCGTCTCGATAAGGAGAACATTTGACCACAATTTCAAAAAAATCTTTCAAGGGGTTAAGGAGATATGGAGCGGACACGAAAAGTTAACGGACAGACGGACAGACAGACGGACGGACGGAGGTCATGACATAATACGACCCGTCTTCGACGGGCGTATAATTAGGACACAGCTAAGCCAAAATAGTTACTGCTGTGACTTGTCCTAGAAACCACAACTTTGTTTTTTTATCTCATAAACATCTGTTCATTGTATGAATGTGCCACCCTACTCTCTAACATTCCAAACAGCTTGCCCAACACGTGCTTCGGCAGTTTCACGTAAACACGTGTCATTGAAGTGTGTAAATTAGTTTCAGAAGCTATAAAATACCTTTAATCAACGTAACACAATCGCAGATTATTTTCATCCGATAGACAACAATTGTCTGTGTTTTTATTCAGCAATTCTTCCCTCGATCACCGCTTTCTTCAGAATATATTGGCGAAAAATTATGTTTCCATATTTGTTTATGTTTTGCAAAGTAAAATCGGAAAGGCCTAACAACTCATCTGGAAAAAGATGCGACATGAAATATAGTTACCCGCCTTATTTCATTATTTATAACACAGACTGTTTTGCTTGAAAACATGGAATAGTCCTTCGATAAGCGCTATAGTAATTAACAATATTTCATATCTTTTTGATCATCTGAATTCGATTATTTATTGTTTCTCGAAGAGTTACTCAAGATAGCAAGATTAGTCTCCCATGCAACATCTAAAAGCCGAGAATGCAATTGAAAAGCCGGGATCCGATTCCGGTACCACAGTTGCATCAGTAAATTTAAGCGGGTTTTAAAACACCCACTGTTATGATATAATGATCATACAGCTTTTTCCTAAATATAAATTCATAAATTTCAAACCTATTTAGATACTGTATAGTAAATTTATGCTTAATTTTGGGAACTCTGAACATGTACTGGAGCACAATTTTCATCATTGATATTGTCTCATTATTTTTTTCTTTGACACGGAGACAGGATTCAAAGACCTGGCACTGTGACATGACAATGAATAAGATAGACTTAGGCTGTTAAATTAATGCAAACTATATTGTTGTGAGGTTGGTACCGGGAAATTGGTTCCGGATTTTGGTATGTGGTTCGGGGTTTTACCAACCCCGCGAAATGCGCAAGAATAAATTGTTAAGCGGCTCGTGTGTTCTTGTGAGAATCAAAACAATGCAAAAACTTATCCACGACCTTATAGATTTTACTGCTACAATGTCAACATCTGTGCTCTGATCGTCCATATCATGCACATGTTTGCATTTAGAATAGTACTTGCTTCTAACTGATACAGTCATGCAGTGTTCAATACTTGCTTTGGTGAGAGCGGATACTGAAAGTTTTTGTTCACAATTTTAATGAATGAAGAATGGCGACCTCAGTGACTTCATAATACACGAGGCCAACATTGAAGGGGTTTCTTAAAAAGTAGACAGTTAAAAGGCTTTGCAACTGTGGGAGATTGTAGTTCATGCTTGACACTTTTAACATGCCGAAATAGTTTTATGCCATTATCTCTGGTTTATGAGTTCTAATGGAAGTCCTGGCCACCTTGTATTTTTTCTCTAATTTCTCATTTTAAATGTTATATTTAAAGTTCCTCTCAATATATCTTGCTAACACATAGAAATTACATTTGGGATAGGCAAAACTTCATATTTCACAAGTATAAGTAAAAAATTTCAAAGTATGTTTTCAGACCATTCCCCACCCACTTGGTGGTGTGATGAACCCTTAAGCAATAAATCAATCAATCAACTCTTGTATGTAACAAAAATCTTTAAAATTTTCCATGAAATGTTATGTTCTAGCATTTTTCCATATTTGACGTTGCCGTAAAAAGGTCAATGTCAACCCAAGGTCATCATTTTTAAAACAATCTTGATAGTACTCGAGTACCCGATGTTAACCCAAAGTCATAATTAAAACAACCTTGGTATATCTCATGTACTTAATGCTACACACTAGGTTTCAAGGCCATTGGTCTATTGGTTCTGGTGAAGAAGATTTTTAAGGTTTTTACCATATGGGCATGGTGACCATGTTGGCCATGTAACCCAGACCATTTGAACAACTTTTCATTCCCCTAACTCCAGGAGGCTACAAATGAAATTTGGTTACAACTGGCCCAGTGGTTTCAGACGAGAAGTCGTTAAAAAGTGTGGACGGACGACGGACAACGGAGCCTGCCTATTCTTTAACCTCCCCCGGAGCCTTCGGCTCAGGTGAGCTAAAAGAGTTAACAGAATTGAATTTACGACTGTTGTAAGTTTATCGTATGATCAGAGTCTTTCTGGCAATGTTATGGCCGTCCAGCATCTCTCGGCTTGGTTTAAAAATTACTTAACACATTGACATGTCCATAATGCCCGGGGACCTCTGGCCATGGCCTGTACCTTTAAATGGGATTGTAAGGAAGACAATTCAGATTGTGAAACAATTATATGTAATACATTTAACCTATCTATAAAACTGTCAGAAAACACGTCAACATAATAATACTGAGTTTTTGTATAATGCTGAAAGCATGAAAAATACTGAAACACATGATTACGGTATAAACACTATTTAAGAAATAGATCAGCTCTAACAGTGAATTGTTGAGTAATAATTCACTGTTTGGAGGTCAGTTGTAAAGTAGATCATATCACGAGCGCGGAGCGCGAGTGATATGTCTACTTACAACTGACCGACAAACAGTGAATTATTACTCAACAATTCAATGCTAAAGCTGAACTATTTCGATTCTAACACTCTAAAACCCTGAAAAAGTATTCCTTTCATTCAAACTCTCCCAACCTTCCAGCCAGCGCGTTCATGCTCCCGCCAATATTCTTAAACGTGTCTAAGGTAAATGTACGTTTTTATGGCGATTTTAGAAAGAAAAAGAGACGTTGCACCGTCTAACGTCTCAAAACGTCACAAAATTACGTCAGTTATGCCAGTGACGTCAGCAATTATACACACGCGCTCCGAAACAGTGAATTGTTGCAGAATAAAACACGGAAACTTTCCATTGCTTCTATAGACGCACTGTGTTAGAATGTTTGTTAACACATGATTACGGTATAAACACTATTGTTTGTTAACACATGATTACGGTATAAACACTATTGTTTGTTAACACATGATTACGGTATAAACACTATTGTTTGTTAACACATGATTACGGTATAAACACTATTGTTTGTTAACACATGATTACGGTATAAACACTATTGTTTGTTAACTACATTCTCAGCAAGTTACATAAACAGTCATTGTAGACATGCATACACATGGACAGTCATGGCTTCCTGTATTGAAACATGGTAATAGTTGTAATCTGGTATTTGATTTCATCTTCAATATGTAAGACGGAAGCTATGCTTTTTAGGTCTTAATTTTTCCTGACGTGAAAGTCTGCCAGATATACAGTTCTACAATATCTACGACGGTCATGATAATAATAATAAAACTGTAATGAATTAACAACTGCATAGAATGGTATATCTTCCAAACTTAATGAAATTGCTACCGAACAGGATAACTTTATAGTGTGCCTCCCGAATGAACAGTGTTGTAACGAGGTTCTGTTGTGTTTGTGGTATGCAGCTCTGACCAGTTGAAAGAAAAAATATAATGCCAGACCTTGTGGTCAGCCAACTCCTGATTTTGTATGGTTCCTCATACATGTATATATACTTATTCGGAGCACCTTTATAATTTTAAGTTAAGTGTCCACTACCCTCGCATGTGAAAGACTCTGATAGGAGTATGAATATTTGTAAAATTACCATGTAAATTGATTCAAAACACAGGAAAAAAGTATTAATTATCATATTAAATACAATCAAACGCAAACAAGACACATAACAGGCTATTTCAAAAACATTGTCATTTTTGAAACAAAATACTGCGGATAAATCATAAACTTACAGCAGCAAAACTATAACGTGATTTTGAGCCCGTTTATACCAATATTTAAGTGATATAATCTGCAACTTTTACCAATATACTTTCCATTTATTAAGAAGCCGATTACCATTAATCTATTCAAAACACAACTGAACCCTGTCTGGAAAAAAGAACGACGCTTTTGATGAAATGGATTTTCAGCAGTTTTTACCTTAAATTAAGTTTATTCGGGACAACCAAAACTCTCTGTAAGGTTTATTTACAAGAATTTTATTTCGATTGTAATAAATCACATAGGTTTATGAATTCTGTCACCTGTGCGAGCTCTCTTCCACAAATTGAAAGGACAGACCAGCCTCGGTGTCAGGGGGTGCGAGTTATGATTCGTTATGGGCAGGAAAAATAACTCTGTCACCTTCGAATTTAGAAAAGTATGTTTGTCCTGTCCTATTAGGAATGATGTCAGAATGACACAGTGCAGACCCTGGTCAGACGGCTTCTGAGCAGTCTGACTTTAGTATACACTGTTTGCCATGGAATTCTGTCCCATTGTCCCATTTCCCAGGATTTTACAGCAACCAGAGTTTCATTGTTGCCTTCCTTGTAAATGAGGCTAAACCCTTAATGGAAATAATTTGATCCTTATTTTGGAAAGACTATGCTGTCCAAGAAGACAAACAGGCGGTCTCTCCCCTTTGTAAGAATGACAGAAAAGATGGAGGTGTACCATAAGATCTTGAGATATGTGGGTAAAACTACATGTTTTTCCGTAATTTTTACAAAGGGAAACAACGTTTATGACTTCCTGTTTGCTTCCATGGATGACAGAGCCCTTCGATAAAGGATATACTGTAGTTTGCTCTTGTTGGAGCAAATTATTTGCTTTAAGAGTAGACCCACATTGAGAGGAAAGTTAAAATAATAATGACAGAGTTGCTTTCTCTAAAAGCGTGTTTTTTCGCCTTAAGACCTGTCTGAACACAGACCCCGCTGCTTCAGCATTTACAAGACAGCTAAAATCACAACAATCGTTTCTAAGATTATATATTTCTACGATTTCTACTTTTACTACTACTACTCTACTAGCACTGCAAACAGGATTTCTAATCTAAAGCACAGCAAACAACTAGATACTACGTTTATTACTAAAACTACTTTTCACTACCCCACCACCCATGTTCTTGTGAATGCTGAAGCAGGGGTGTTTTACCGTAAAAATTCAAAGAATTGAGACAGATAGGTCAGCGCAAACATAGTAGATCCAGATCAAACTGGAGCAGTCTGATCTTGATCTACACTGCTTGCCATTCCATCTGCATTTTTGACGCGTAACCGTAGACTGTAAAACCAAACTTTTCCATTCTAGGAGTTCCAATTTCTTTAAGTGTAGTACTTGGTCATTTCTATGGGAAGGTGTAAGGGATAGACCCAGTAAAGATGAAAGAGAAAGGTATAAACCCTTTTTCGGCTAGTAGTGGACGTGTCCATCCTTATTATTTGTATGAATCCATTTCTAGTTTTAGGTGTTTCTGGTGAACATTTTCTGTTTTATTGTATTTTGTAGAGAAATTCTTGTAAGCAAACCGTGTGACATGGTAGACGCAGATCAGAGTTCTACACCGTTTGTCGTTCAAACGAGTTCAAAATTTATAAAGTTCCTAAACCGGGTCAATAGACTCGTCTAAATTAAATCTGACGATGGAAATTTGACTTAAAACTTTACAGGCGTACAAGTCAAGAGAGCAATCAGGGGCCACACCACACCCCCAACAATTTTACAGGGGGTGGGGGATGGGGGGGGGCAAAATCATTTGCCCCGCCTCCTCCGATTATGTGTTAATATTGTCCTGTAAAACGAAACAATGGCGGATATCAGTTTAAGCCCAGAATGTATGAAATGACATGTATAACCGGTATTTAATAACTTTCCTGTAAGAATTTTGCAGGGGAGCCAAATAAAATCATTTGCCCCGCTTCCTCCGAGCACGTGCGGGAACCCCCGATGTCACAGTAACTTCCTATTAATATCTCAGCGGCAATACGGACTGATTTGGGAGTTTTGACACTCTGGCCTGAATGAAAAGCACACACATACAAAATAGCCAGCTTTGAGGAATGAGAGATGGCGCATATAAGATGCAGTCCAGGCTGAAAAAAAAAAAATATTTCCAGAAAATGAGTCCAACTCCACTCTTAAGCTGCCATGTTCTAATGCACACGTATCCAGGTCATGGTCACATATATATATATACGAACAGCGAATTTCCATACCAGCCTGCACGCCCACGGTGTGATCCGGGTTTTCTTGTTTCGATGAAATAATATTGGACTGTTCCAGAAAAAAATCACAGCGAAAAGTCAAGGCCCTTATATATGCGTGCGCCCGTGCAAGCTGGTTGTAGTCTGTCGCTGTTCGCTTTTTCTAATTTTAGGCCATTTCAATCGCCGAGATTAATTGCAGTTTGGAGATCAACTGGAACAATTCACACACATGTATCTAACTGAAAGACTATCATACGATTATATTCCTTTCACAACTTTATGAACATCCCACACCCAGCCTATCTCGCCGGCTTGTCCGTTTTTAGCTTTAGGAAATTGCTGTCCTGGCGCTGTTCTATTTAGATATCCCACTTGACTTGTTACCTCAGAAGAGCGATCAGACTCCCCGACCATCTGGAACTCGTGTTGCGTCGCAGATCTATGATCTCTCAATCCACTGGGTCCTGCAAATTATTTATAATAATATGTAAACATCGTGAATGCACGCACTTCTGAATCTGAACATCTTCAGTATCGCTAAACATGTAAATGGCAATTTAAGTCTTATAGAAAGTCCAAAGATTTGCAAGCGCATCCCGCGCAAGTTGTTCAGAGTTTTTTTATATTCATTGTGTAAATTTCTAGATCATGCGATAGGGAGTCTCTCATCAAACTGCACTGATGCGCAGGCTGATCTGTGTCTTCCTTTTTCGAACATATCAGTTGTTTCATGTCTTGGCTTATTGGTCCCTTTTGTCAAGGGCGTAGCTGCTTATATGCAAATACGCAGGTGCCAAATTAAATTTTGTCAAAAAACTGAACAGATCTCTATATACCTATACAATATTGTCGCACGAATGTTTCATTTTTTTTTTTTGTTATTTCATTGATTTTTCAAACTCCTGTGCTGGTCTTAATATACTACCGCCTGTAAATTTCATCTTTGTTTTTCATTAATAAAATTTCAAACTCCTACCTGTAAATAAGACCGGGCCAGCAAACGCCCTCCAAGAGTGATGCGCTGGTGTGACGACTGAGTCCCGAGCAGACACCTGTGTACTTGTGTGTGTCTGCTCTGTTCTGTTGGTTAGCTGGCTGATGGTTGAAGTTGGTCGGGCCATTTAGAACTGAAAAAGAATACTGTACATGTAGCGGCTTGATTCTCGCTGGAGGCGGAAATTTTTTTCAACTGTAGTCGAGGTTCCACTGCACACACTCTTTTTTTACCACCCTCCTATTTTCCTGACATGACCGAAATACTGTTGAAAATGACGTAAATTCTCAAGTTATCTATCTAAATGAGAAAAACCAACCGTCATACCTCCACTGCGACGCGAAAAGGGGGACTTAAAGTATTTGAGAACAAATACAACTCAAACCAGTCGGGTAACCAAGGCAGTCTAGCTACAGCTTCCATTTTGTCCCTGTAGATTATTTTGGGTCCATATTTTTGTGAGCAAACAGCAAAGAAATTGCCAGTTTAGATGCAGCTGGCTGGCAAGATCAGCTAATTTGTTCCTCAGACGCCTGGGGCGCGGACACTTTTTAGCACTTTTTGAAATGTAACCATGCCCAATAAAGCCATGTGCACATTGAATGAATAGTTGACTTACAGTTTTACGTCCTTTTTACCAGTATTTCAGTCATATCAGGACGATGGCAGGGTGATAAAGAAAGACTGTGTATGATCAGACCCCGTTTAAGGTTGGAAAGATTTCCGCCTCTAGTGGGTCTCTAACCTGAGACCGTTAGACCTACAGGACAGCGCTTAACCAACAGAGATAACGGGGTTCCCTTGTGGACAATGAAGCCTCAATGCCATGAAGCCTTGTTCACATTGAATGTAGCCATGCTTTATAAAGCCTTGTGCACATTGACTGTAACCATGTGCAATCAGTTCTTGCGCACAGTGAAGCCTCAATACAATGAAGCCTGGCGCATATTGACTGTAACCATGTGCAATCAGTTCTTGCGCACAGTGAAGCCTCAATACAATGAAGCCTGGCGCACATTGACTGTAACCATGTGCAATCAGTTCTTGCGCACAGTGAAGCCTCAATACAATGAAGCCTGGCGCACTTTGAATTTAGCCATGCTTAATGAAGTCTTTACACATTGAGTTTTACCATGCACTATGAAGCCTTGTGCAAATTGAATGTAGTACCTATGCACAATGAGGCCTCTTTCAAGGCAATGAAGCCTTGTGTTCACTGAATGCAACCATGCATAATGAGGCCTCAAGGCTTCATTGTGCACGGGTGCCGTTCAAAAAGTGTCTTTGTCCCAAGGGTCTGTGATTTGCTCAGCGAAATTGTGTTTTGAGGTCTATCGATACAGATGAAGGCAATCAGTTTCATAATAGGTTTGTCGAGTCAGAGGAAGTCTATCATACTATATGTTTTCTATTTCAGATGAGCCAACAGAAATCATAAGGGAATATGTCGATTCCAATGAAAGCAACCAGTATATTGTGAAGAAAATTGTAGATTCAGATGCTTAAAGGCTACAAAATCATAAGATGCATAATGGTGGTTGATACCAAGCCAGGTCTTGCCAGCTGCAAACATAAGAAAGGTGTCTATTTGAATGCTGGAATCATTCGGAAATAAATAATTCAAGAAAATGCTGTGGAGTTATTTGATGTTAATCAATTCTGGTGGATGCTGCTGGAAGCATACGAGATTTATGATTCCAGTGGCACCAGCTATCATTTAACCTTGTGTGAATTCAGTAGCATCTATGAGAATACGAAATATTGTATATCTACATTCATCAAAACAGGTCATACCGATTCTGAAGAATGTTACGGGAATTATAAGATTTCGATGAATATTACTAGAATTACGTCAATTCAGGAATTATTCCGATTTTGATGAATCTTACAGGAATTATACAACATTTAAATATTCTAGTGGACGCTACTGAATTCGAACAAGGTTAAATGATTCTGGGAATGCCAATTGAATTAGTCTGAGAGTTACTGATTCTTCTGGATTCATCTGGAATTATTCGAGGTTTACGGATCCGCCTGAATATTACTAGAATCAAACGAAGTTTAGTTATCCTGACAGAATCATTCGAGGTTAACACAATGAGATGTAAATGGCACTCATTTCACAAAATGCTTACTGACTGATGTTAAGGGCATCAATCACAATCCTCTTCGAATCGGAAAGAGGACGTACAGACAACCTCGGTGCCAGCCAGGAGTGTGCTTCCATGGATTTATTCCGTTGGTCCTCCTGGGGAACATTATTATGAGAATGGAGACAAAAATAGGCTCCAGCAAAGAGAAACAGTCTAAGCCGCCGATACGCCCGTTTCAAACTATTTGTGATTAACAATAATGCATTTGTTAAAGACTGTGTGTATATTTGTAAGTCATCTAAAGTCTACAGAATTAAAGGATTTAAAGATCAAAAGATTAAGATATTTTCTGCTTTAAGAAAGGTTGAGCCAACCCACCAAATGCAATTTAGAATACACTGGAAAGTCTCTAAATATTTGGACATACATACCTGCGCAAACAGTGTAAACCGTGGTCAGACTAAGGAGCAGTCTGATCAGGATTTGCATTGGCTACCAATCATCCAACACTTTAGTTATATAGCGTTTTCTGGCTTCAATATGTAAAAACTTTGACCGTACGCGTATGTGTTTGCCGCTCCTTTCGAATTCGTCCAATTAAATTGTCACAAAAACACATTTGCATTTGTTTGTCCGAGTTACTTTACCTTGTTTAATTGGTTAATGCATATTTTGACTGACAGGCTGCAACATGCACTACTCCTGATAATTTTCAATTAACAGACCAATCCCTATTGCCAGCCCGCCCAGGACAAATAAAAAAATCGATGAAGTTTGAGCATGTTGAGGCTCCTTCAAGGATTTGGCCTCCATATCTCACTAATGACAACGGTGTGCATTATATGTCATTTATAAAACCACAATAATCTTATCAACATTTGCTGTTCAACGCCCCCCCCCCCAACCCCTACACATTCTCCTACCCAGGCCCCAGTAATCTCTGCTTAATTTTTGTTTTGTTTCTCACACTTACGATTGTTGTGGTTCGCAATAACGGCTGTTATGGCTCGATAATTAAATAAACTAGGAAATGTGTTTGTAAAACACTATGCCCCCAACTATATGCCTCACCCTAACAAGGTCAATGAAAAGGAAAATAAATACCGGTCTGCTAATTTTTATATTCTACCCATTTATGAAATACCAAGGCCAAAGCAGTTACAATTCTTGAGTAAGAGATCAACCCTAGAATATTAAGTACAGACAAGAAAAGGGACATAACTCTGTCAATAATGAATGCAACATAACGTAACCATCATTTAATGATCAACACATCAAATACTATTAGTATACCAAAAATGAAATGTCTAGGTCAAACAGTTTAAAAGTTGGTAAAATGTCAAAGTCATCAAAGAGGCATAATCCAGTCAAATATTTACAAAATCAGCCCAAAAGTTAATCAGGTGATCTACACCTTAAGCTCTACCAGTATGCCAAATATGAACAACCTAGATAAAATACTTTTTCCAAAATTTTGCTAACAAACTTACAAATAATTTTTCGTAAAAGGTACATAACTCTTAAACTACATGGCCGATGGAAAAGAAAATAATATGGGTCTGCTTATTTTTATGGTCTATCCACCTATGACTCATCAAGGCTTCAGCAGTTACAGTTCTTGCGAAACAGATCATACCTACAATGTTTTGTACAAATGACAGAAGGGGAATAACTCTGTCAATAATGAACTCGACATAATGTTATTATCACCAAAATGATTGACACATCAAATACTATTAGGATACCGAAAATCAGATCTCTAGGCCAAACGGTTCAAAAGTTGGAAAAATGCCCAAGTCAACAAAGGGACATAATCCAGTCAAATATTTACCCAATCAGCTCAAAAGTTAATCAGGTGATCTACACCTTAGGCTCTACCAGTATGCCAAATATGATCAAATATTTTTTTTCCAAAATTTTGCTAACAAACTTATATTTAATTTTTCGAAAAAGGGGCATAACTCTCAAAGTACATGGCCGACGGAAAAGAAAAAAATAAGGGTCTGCTTATTTTTTATGGTTTATCTATCTACGAATTATCAAGGTTTCAGCAGTTACAGCTCTTGAGTAAAAGATCATACCTACAATGTTTTGTACAAATAAGAAAAGGAGAATAACTCTGTCAATAATGAACTCAACATAATGTAATTATCATCAAAATGATTGACACATCAAATACTATTTGTGTACTAAAAATCACGTCTCTAGGTCAAACGGTTCAAAAGTTGGAAAAATGCCAAGGTTAACAAAGGGGCATAATTCAGTCAATTGTTGTACAAAATTAGCCCAAAAGTTAATCAGGTGATCTACACATTAAGCCCTACCAATATACAAAATATGAACAGCCTAGCTCAAATACTTTTTCCAAAATTTTGCACACAAACTTACATTTAATTTTTCGAAAAGGGGACATCTCTAAAAGTACATGGCCAACGGAAAAGAAAAAAATACGGGTCCATTGTTTTTTTATAATCTATCCATCTATGAAATATCAAGACCCCAGCATTAACAGCTCCTAAGTTACAGAGCAGACTTAAAATGTTACGGACGGACGGAATTCCGGACGGACAAGCCCAAAGCAATATGCCCCCTCAACTTCCACGAAGTTGGGGGCATAAAAAATAAAATCGACCAATGAGCATATAGCAATTGTAAAGGAAAGTATGTAGGCATTATCACTATTTCATTAAGACCCCAAGTAGCTCAATGGATCAAGCGCTGGCCTGCTGATCCAGCGGTCCGGATTCGAATCCGGTTGACGGCGGACTTCTTTCCAACCGTAAACAGTGTTCCATTGCACACAGCCTTTCATGATCGCCCTCCCAAAGTCCTGATATTACTGAAATATTGTCAAACAGGACGAAAAATCGGAAGCCACCCATCCATCCATTACAACAATTAACATACCTCATAGTGCAATAAACAGGTCTGATCAATGCCTGTCTTGATACTAGCCGTGGTTTTCCGTTTGCAGACCAAACTTTTATATGTGACCCGTCGCGCAAAAAGGGACGAGTTGGGTGTCCTATAGCGAAATTTAGTTTTATGTCTCAGTGAATAAGCAAATCTAAGAGGATTCGGAAAATATAAAAATTTTGGTGGCTCTTGGCCATTTTGGGGCTCAAATTGTCTGCAGAACGTAGGTACCGTCATGAATCGTCACAAATGTTTTGATGACGTTGTGGTGACGTCGCAAAGTAAAATCGTTCAGAACTTGTGACTGATAGATAAAGTAAATGTTTGTTTTGTGCGACGTCCGTGGAAGCTTTGTTTGCTGAATAAATATTCCGAACCATGCTTCTCGGGATTTTCTTCCTGCAGGTATGACAAAGAGATCCCCCACTGGCATCAAATTAAACAAATAAGCATTTTGATGTATTATCAAGTGACATGCACATATATGAGCCGCGACGCGACAAAACCAAGACAGTGGTATTTGAGCCACACGAAGACTCAGATCAGCCGGACATCTGCCAAGTCTGATTAGAAGCTTCGCTGTGCGCGTAAAGAAAGGCAAAGGGTCTAAGCTACCTGCATGTCGTTGCATGCGTGGGCGACGATTGATCAGACTAGGCGTTAGCCCAGGCTGATCTGAGTCTTCGCTAGGGGCACATGCCACTTTGTTGCTATTCTATCCAACTATGCGTGATGGTTTCTGCAATTTTTATGGGCGCCCGTAAAAATAACGGGAAATGGACTGGCAACTGGTTTCCGGTTATTCTATCGTAAAATCTTCGGATTTTTTACAAGGTAATGGTAACTGATGGTATTTTCCTTGTTTTTTTTCTGTTTTTTTTTTTTGTCCAAAAAGAATGCAATTGCTTGATAGAACCGCCTCATTCGGCGACGAGGCGGTTTTTATGAGTAGTAACCATCTATGTTTTGAGACTAAATAGGGGCCTAAGTAAAATAATGCCGTGTTCAAGAAACGTGTAGGACAGTCTGACAGAGTCTTGTAAACTTCATTGGCAAAAATATTCTAAAATTTCATGCGTACAACATCATTTACCAGTTTTGGTTAGGCACTGAATTCTAAACCTTTTTTGCGAACTGGAACAATGCTCCACTTTTCCCTCTACAAAGTTGGGTTTTCAATGGTGTTCATTACACAACCATGTCAACAGGGTGCTCGCAATATTTTCTTCCTTTTTTACATGAAATCCGTCCAAATTTCAATGAAAATGCCTGGGAAATTATAGAAATTACTGTTTTTAAAGATTGTCTCCCTCGTTTACTTCATGTTTTCAGAAACAAATATTTTAAAAAAAATTCGTTAGACAATATGTAATAGTCTCATAATTAGCCGTAAAAGTTTTGAAAAAATGCATGTTTATTGATAAATGTGGAATGAAAAATAATCTTCAAATTAAAATGCAAATTACCTGTTTCCTCACGGCCTGTAAGAATATCGATTTTGACCACGTGTGTCATGTGATCATGTAGAGGTATTTTTCTTATTCGTGCACGTAATTGTGACGTATGAATAAATTATTTTTGTCCAATAATCCGATTTCAACCGCGGTCCGCGACTGTATAAAAATTTATCTTATTTTCCGTTTAAAGTCAATTTTATCAAATATTATTATCTAAACTCTAATTCAAATGTATAGTTAGACCATGTCGGAGGTATTGCATGAAATATTTCATCAAATCATTCTTGTTATTATCATAAAGGGAGTAAATCTTTAAGGAAAATGAGTAGCATGACGTCATTCCGCAAAAACAAAATGGAAAGAAAAAATGGACCAATTCACGCCTGCTAATTACCTCTTGAAGCACAATAGCGTGTTGTGAATAGAAAATATTCAGGGGATGTCCAGTTGCGCCGGAGGGGACTAGAAACAGGGATGACACAAAGGTTAGTGAACCAGTTGAACCGAGATTTATTCTTTTCCAATGTCAAGTCTCAAAAATCGGGGATTGTCATGAAAGCAACCCTCTATTCATTCTCCTACAGGTGTGAATCGAATTTGAAACCAGATTTTATGTTTAACAGCAGAAATCCGTTTTGTCCTGGAGCAAGGGTAGTGAATATTATGCCATTTTGACGGAATGCGAACAAATTGGATACAGATTCCTGATGTTGTCGAGCGTAAATGATTTCATCCATCACCATTACTTTAAAAGGGCTATAATGTTAATGTGCGTTACCGACCGAACGATATTCTGTTACTATTCGTTGCCAAGAAATGGGCATTTTGTTGAATTTTGTGATTAAGGGGATCGGTTGTGCTTAGATGGATAGGTTATGATTGAGGGGAGTGTGAAATATTGGTTTGGTGTTTGTTCCTTTTGAGTCATTGTATGTTTCTTGGGCGAGATGAGGCTTGGTTGGCAGGTGCTCTGGTAGCCAGGATTTGGTAGATCGATTTGTATAGGGTAGGCGATGTGTGTAGGTATCTAATCATTCCACCTTCGGAAGTTAGACTCACTTATCTTCTCTATTCTACTTTTCTCTGCTCTACTCTTCTTTACTCTACTCTAGGCGGACAGTGCAGTGCATCACAATGCCGTATAGTAAGCTGTTAATTGTAGTAACGTACTATTAATTTCAGTACTGTACATTGTTCCTCACTCCAAGAGGAGATCCGAGTAGACCAGACATTGCCGCCACGGGAAACTAAATGGGGGAGCGACAAAAGTTGTTTCCCTTTGCATAAAGTAAACCAAGTTCTACCCTACACTGCAAAAATAAACGGTAGATTTTACGGTAAAATAACTGGCAACCAGCTGCCAGTCCTTTTACCGTTACTTTTACGGGCGCCCGTAAAAATTGCCGGGATCGTTAAGCAGAGTAGGACAGAATAGAGCAGATGTCGTTTTGGTTAGATAGCCCTTACACAATACAAAGTTTTTTTTCGAGTGCGCCAAGTTAACATAAAACTTCCATTTCGTGATTTCCAACAATGTCTTACAGGCAAAGGCCCGTAAAAATAACGGGAAAAGGACTGGCAGCTGGTTTCCAGTTATTCTACCGTAAAATCTACAGACTTTTTTTACTGTATAGGTGATGGCAATAATCAGACGCGCAATATATTTATGGCCATCCTATGCAGCATTAAACTCGTACAAATAAAGTTTTTCGGGCAATATAAATATTCAAATCAGGTGATACAGGATTAGGATTTCTAATAGTTTAAAGAAAAAAAAGAAAGAAAAAAATGAGATTTGAACTTACGCGCGAACAACTCTTATGTCAACAGTTCAGCGGACGAAACCGCTCGGCTAACTTACCACATGACACAATGGGCAGAAAATTAAAATATATAGCTACGAACACACTGTACATCTTTCCTTTTTATGATAATTTTCTCTTCCTCCTTCCCCCATCATTAGCTAAATCTAAAGTCTCTTTATCGCCATCTTCTAAGCTTAAGAAACAAGTATCGGAAAGGAAATTTGAAATAAGTTGTTCGACTCATATTTTCGCGGCATCAAAACTTAAATACTCTTCCAAGGGACGCAACTTTATTTACGTCAAATATTTGACAGGCGGGCGGGAATAAAATCCCCCCAAAATAAAGCCTGAAACAATTGACAAAAACGCGGGCACCTGTTTATCGCGCAAGTGAAATTTTATAAGTCGTGACGTCAACGTTGAAACGTAATTTCTTGAAACAACGTCATCCACCCAACTCGTCCCTTTTCGCGCGACGGGTCACATATGTTCCTTGCCAGTTAGAATACCGTCCTGGCAAACGAACTGGTATCGATAGCATCATAATGGCCGAGGATATGATTTATTTTCACTCGAATGTATAAGGTGATAACTCTAATAAAAAATCTGGTTCAGGTTTTCGAAAGAAAATGAAAAAATAAACAATAAATAAAAAAATAAATAAATAACAATATGCTTACCTAGTTGTTAGTAAAGAAATCCTAGAATATATATTTTAAGTTACATTAAACGTTAGTATTGTTATAACCCCATTAAGTTAACACAAACACATACATATACACAACTGTTGTAGTTTAATAAAATACTCTATTTAAATTCAATAAAAGGTTTAAGAACCCTATCGGGTTTAAAATCAGAATGAAAATAACTTGTTTTGCACTTTGGCAAAGTTTCAGATTAAATGGGTTGTTTTATCCTAACACTTAATGCGCCAAAAATGCCAATACCGAATTTTTAAACAGGGCAGATCCCGATCAGCTGAATCTTAAGTTTTTGAATTCTGAATATGATAGATTTATAAATAAATAAAATAAATAAAGCGTTTTGAAATTTTGCAGGCTGATTTTTTTTGACGCCTAAAGGCTATAGTATTTTAATTTTAAATATCGGGCAAAAAATGTCGGAGAGCCTTTTCCTGTTAAGCCCTACTTTATGGATAGTTTGGATATCCAAATTTCGACTAATGCATATCATACTTAAAATTCGATTCTAAATATCAAATTATGCAAATTTTATGGATATCCATAATCAGGAATATCTAGTAATAATCCAGATAAATATTGAAAATGATTGGAAGCGTGAATATCCAGAAATCGAATCTAGGGTATCTGCAAGAACTGACGGCCAGTTGGACATTGTTTTTTGCTTCTCAATATTTCTTTACAATTACTGTCTTGGTATTTAAAACACTAGTATCACAGTGTTGAACAGCACATCTTTACGACCATCTGGTTGCAACTATGAGTAGAAACAAATAATTTAAATGGAAATCAACATTAAACGTCTCTTCTATTCTATTCTATCCCATAACCTTACTAGGTCGTTGGGGCACCACAGATGACTTCGAAACAATCCCTTTCCACCTTGTCCGGTTTTCAGCTGCCCTAGCTGAGCTGGCAAAATCCATCCCTGTCCACTCTTTAATATTGTCTTCCCACCGCTTCTTCTACTACGTTGTTGTTGTTGCAATTTTGTAACGATGTTCCCCGCTGGCTACGTCGTGAATACCATAACAGAAAGATTCTTAAAGGGGATTTTACATTTTTTTTTCTCTCAAATTAAATGCCCCATAGCTCTATCAGTGGTACAAATTACTGAAATGTTTCATTGTAAGGAATCGTTGCAAGCTTCTCACCATAGTTTCGCCATTGTAAATGACCCTGATCAGCCAACTAAAACAAAATATACACCATTGAGTTACACATAAAAAGTCTTAAAATATGATTTGGGTGTTTTAGTTTGCCACTATAATGACTATAATGACCTACTTTCGATAGCATAACCTGTCATAAAATGGTAAAAATACAATGTTCAGGCGTGGGGCCCAATTCATTGACCCGCAGTTGTTTATATTGCATCGCTAGATGGGGAATCAGAAAAGAAATTCTAAGATGTGAAACGATTTGCCATTTTTTTAAAAAAATGTTTGTCAATCATATGACTCAGTATATGCACATCAAGCCATAGTTCATCACCAAAGGTGAAGTTTGAGCCGCTTTTCATAACGATGGCAGGTAATGGTCAATTTAACACCTAAAATGACCAAATGACCCTAAAAATAATAACAGGAAACGAAGTGTATAAGCATTATGTTTACTGTCAGACCCTGTATTACTCCATTGTGTACACTATATGATTGTATATAAACATTATCTGAATAAAATATTATTAAAATCAATGAAACCTTAACCATGAACCGATGAACTATACATATCTTCATTCTGTCATTACTTCCATTCTTTGTCGGTTGCATAAAACAACGACTACAGAGCAAAAATTATATTTGATGCGTTTTCGATCGATCGCCCGCTCGCTAAAGCTCGTGGATTATTTCTCCGTACAGGCGGACGAACTTTTCTGTATCGTATATTTGATATTTCACACGTAGTGTGTGAATGAATTGTTAGGTAGATATAGCCATTTCATGCCCATTGACCAAATGTTGAGATTGTAATATGAGCCGTACCGTGAGGAAACCTGCTGTTGGAATAGAGTAACACCAACCTGCGCACATGAACAGTGTTTGCAATAAAACTGCTGTTTTATTATGAAATTATTATTATTATTTGAGTACATTTGAAGTTTTTAATGCAAATACTTAAAGTTAAAACTCAGACACTATCTGCAACAATTTACGGGGAACTCGGCAGAGTTCCATTAAATATCAAAAGGAAAGGAGCGGATTTTAAAATACTGGTTTAAAGTCAAATTTATTACAACATGCGTATATAAATGAGGTTAACATTATAGATCAATCCAACGATAATTAACATGTATCATTCTGGTCACTGAAAGTTAAAACTTTGTTAGACGAGTTAGGGTTTTCCTACTTGTAAAACCGAGATAATATTACTTTACAAATATATAGGGCGATAGAACGTCTTTATGACCAGTACTTACAAGAATGGTTTAGGGATCTTAATGATATGTCAAAATTATCTACATACAAGTCTTTTAAATCTCAGTTTTATATTGAAAAATATTTCGAATGTGTTACAAATGAAAATCACAGGAGTGAACTGACGCGCTTCCGATGTTCTGCTCATAATTTAGAAATTGAAACAGGGCGATATAACAGGATGACCAGAGCTAATCGTATTTGTAAATGTTTTAACATGAATTTAATCGAAGATGAGTTTCATCTTTTACTTGCGTGCCCCTTTTATACAGAGTTAAGAAGAAAGTATTTTTCAGCATATTTTTGTCGGTGGCCAGCTAAAAAAAATTTGTTGAATTAATGACTGCATCTCAAAAAGGAATTATTAAAAAAAACTTGCTGCTTTCATATATGAAGCAATGAAAAAAGGCAATACATTGGTATCTTAGATATTGGCAGACTATTCAGTATATTTTGTCATGCTCATGCATGTGATTCACAGCAACGTATCATAATTGATATTAGAAATCAATTTTTATATATATGCATATTGTGTATCTGTCTTGGCGATAACGAGTATGTTTGAGCAATGTTTGTATTTGTTACTTCCATTTGTATTGTTCTTCTCATTGTAAATGTGTTAGGGTAGAGGCACATTGTGCTTAGACTCAATAAAGAATTGAATTCTTAATTCTTATTATATAATCAGATACAAACTATGCATCACGCCCTAATCAAAATGCGCATATGTGCAGGTTGGTCTGAGAACATTGAAAGGTTTTACATTGAAAGGTTTCTCGATGGGTCGAAAACGGTATTTAATAGGCTGCACTGCTCATCTTAAATACCTTAGCATTAAAATAAACCGTCCTTTATGAATTGAATATTTTCAAAGATTTAACTTTAATAGCAATACTGATTACAGCAGAGCTTAAAGAATATAAAATCATTATTACGGAGGGTAAAACAAATCGCAATAGTGCCGGGTAAATTGGACAGGATAAGCGTTATGTCCACATTTAAAAAGGAACAAGTAATTAGTTACTGACTTGTTATTCGATAGAGAACAAAAACTGTGAAAGTGGCCTAAAATTACTTATAAGAAATAAGTACGTAGTTCATCAGCCCTGGTTTACTATGTATATACATGTGCTGTTACCACTCGAAAAAAAATCCAAGTTTCCAGACGATCTGGTGATTGTGGCTAAACAATTTATTTAGCCACGATGACCAAGTAGTTTTGGAACTATGACACTTTTTTTTACAAGTTGTAACAGCCTCTTTTTCGTTTAGTAGCAGCCTTAGAAACATAGTTGACCAGCTGTGGTAACTTATTTGATATAAAGTCATGCCGAACACAGCGATCCGAACACAAGTTACATATTATGAAGAAGAAATAATAATAATTTACTTGTAGTCAAATGCTATACTGAAGATGAAATTTGCCTATGATTATGCTGCGCGTTGACTCGTTTTTGTCGAGCCTGCTCGCGGTCAGCGAGACATAGTTGCGCGTTAGATGTTGGTGCGTCCGGTTGTCCGTCTGTCCGCCTGTCTGTCCGCCCGTCCGTTAAAAGTCTTATCCTGATTTTCATAGATCCTACGACCTTATTAAAACTTCATCACTATATGCCCCACAAAAAATTCTTATTTTCTCCCACAAGATTTTGTCACCGTGGCCTACTTTCGCAAAAAAGTACAGCATATTAAGTTTTCGAGGTAAGCCCCATTCATCGCTTTTCATAGGCCCCAGATTTATGAAACTCCATCAGTTCATGCACCTTACCACTCTAGGTCACTCCCTAAAACTAGGTCACTGTGACTTACTTTCGCCAAAAGTACATATGTTTCTTTTCTCAGGCTCCAGGCCTTTGAAACTCTATCAGGGCGTGCATCTTATCACTCAAAGTCATCCATCACAAAACTAGATTACTGTTCCCTACTTTTGCAAAAAAAATACTACATACTGGTATCTCGTTTTCGAGGTCAGTCCCATATCTCGCTTTTCATAAGCCTCAGACCTTTGAAACTCCATTGGTGCATGTAACTTAGAACTCCAGATCACGTCCATCCCCCACCCCCACCGCCCATAAAACTATGTCACTGCTTATATATTTTGAGTGCTATTATCTCTTTAACCACATGACTGATTCTTATCTTGCATGTGTGATAAGCTATTTTCAAGACAAGATGTAACCATTTCATGCAAACAGAAACATCAGGATGAAAGATGACAAGCTTCAATCGCCGAAGCTGTTGCCATATTCACTACGGGCTCGACATGCTGGCCGCCGCCATCTAGTATTACAGTAATAGCCTGGAGTTTAGTTATTCTGATAAAGCAGCATGGCGTCTCAAGTGCCCTTTATATAATGAGTACTCAATACCGAGAGGCGCCGTGGTCTCGAGTGGTTAGAGTCACTCGATTGTGGTGCAGAAAGTCGCCGGAAAGTCACGTGAGATCGCGCCTAGGTTTCACCATCCGACGACTGGAAAACTCCCTGTGTCAACCCAGCAGTAAATGGGTACCTTTGTCGAATCAAGGGAGGATAGGGCAGCTAATGGAGAGAGACGGGCTCCGCCTTTCATCAGCTGTGCCCAAGATACAGTGGGCCTCTAACTCCCACTGCCCCCAAGGCTATTAGGCAATGGGAAACCTTTACCTTTTTACTCAATAAAAAGGCTAGCGCTAACAAAATCCCGGCCAGGTGATTTTCGTGGACATTTAAATATGACAAGTATTTTAAAAAAGCTGGGAACCGTTCAGCTTCGATTTGGTTTGCTGAAAATCCACAAAATTTTCTTTTACTGTCGCTAAAATTGCTTACTTTACGGAAGTTGCACAAACGGCAAAACTTTGTTTAGAAAGAGTTACCAAAACTAAAAATTCTTGATGATGTTTCTGAGACATTGTAACGGGCTGGATAAAGAGGGCGTCAGTTTTGGAGCCAGGTACAACTCAGCTCCAGACAACTGATCAGTATTTGTGAATTTTAAGTTTAACCCCTTTGAGTGTTTACGCTTTCTTTACGTATGAATAAACAAACGAAATTTCAGTAAGTTTGCCATGAAGAGTACTCCATGGATTGATAATGCCTTCCCTATTTGGTCATTTTTCAGCAGATTTTATCTGACATAAAAACAGCAAAAAGAAAAATATACGCTATTTTGCGTACGAGTATATATTAAATCAAAGTTTAAATGGCCAGGGGCCATATTTATAAAATGACTTAAGTGGTTGCTATGCTGTTGCTAAGGCTAAATTTCTATGAAGGAGGTTCCCTACAAGTAGGAAATTTGCTCTGGAGGAACAGTCTTTTTCAGACTGTTCCTCCAGAGCAGATTTCATAAGTGTAGGGAATCTCCTTTATAGAAATTTAGCCTTAGCAACAGCATAGCAACCACTTAAGTCATTTTATAAATATGACCCTTATTAACTTTTGAGCATATGTCATAAATGTTTGGTTTGGTTTAGATATGCCTGTGTCACTTAGGCATTTTATATTAGCCAGAGAGCTGTTGAAAATATGCATACAGGTTTTAACACCCTGTCGGTAACTTTTGAGCCTATACACCTTATTTGGTAAAGAGTTATGCTCCTTTGCCGACCTAGGCATCCATGTGCAGACTATAGGAACAAACTTATCAACAACAGGGACAGTAAATTTTGTCCCAATACTTAAGACTACATCGGTGTCCCATGTGATCCGCCGGTCATCTACTACTTCAGTCACTGTGCCAGTTGTTATGAGAAAATTGCCTTACAGAGTATGGCTATGACACGTACCCAGATCATCAGAGACCGGTCATAATTACCTACGCAATCGACTCAAAGCAATACGCTGCGCATGTCCAGACCAGTCCACGCATACGCAAGTAAGCTGGTCTGGGCATGCGTATTTCACGTATGGCTTGTGGCAATTTTTACACGATGAGGAGATAGTGCAACACTGGTCCATGGTGATAACATCCCTGATAAATTGAGACCCAAGAGATATACTGAAACAGGACAGGTAAATAAATTGTTTTTCCTTCTCTTCAGTAGTTTTGATATGTCAATGTTTAGGATGTTTCATCATTGTGTTCGTCTGCATAGACATATTATTTTCCAAGCTGACTATATTACCCTTAAAGCGCAAAAAAGCGGACGACAAATTTTACGCCTGCAAAATTTCATAAAAATGTTCAGCCATGTTTGGTGCAAGCAATATAATATTCAGACATCAAAAAAGGAGGACAAAGAGCGTAGATCCAGATGAGGCGGCTTATTATGAACAGCCTCATCTGGATCTACGCTATTTGCAAATTCAACTATTCAGCTATTTTTTTTTTTTCTTTTTTTTCTTTTTCTTTTTTGTTAAGTTATAAATTCTTGCTTTATTGGAAAATTACATGTTAATCTAAGTTTCATGTTTTTATTCGTGTTTCTATTAGTCCATGTTTGAAACGTTTCTTAACAAACACACAAATAAAGATTAGATGTATTTCCATTCGAGTTTCAGTCAAAGTTTTGATGTTTTCGTTCGAGTCAGCTATTTTAAAAATGTTTCTGTGTTGCACATTCATTTCTGGTCGTGAACAACCTCAATCAAACCCAATCTGCTATTTTTAGCTCGCCTGTACGAATTGTTGTCACTGGGACGTCGGCGTCGGCGTCACACTTTAAAGTTTTACGTCAAAGTTTTTATGTGATGGGCAAGGCACTGCAGGCGAGCTATCCTGTACGCGGACAGGTCTTGTTATTTCTTTGGTGTAATCTTTGCTTACAAGGGATTTAATTTTCGGAGCGTATTACAGATAGAAGCCAAAGCACAGATTCAATATGTCGGACGCCAAAGACACTGAAACCAAACCAAATGGTTCTAAAACTAATGCTGATTCCGAGCTGCCTATAATATACTTCCCAATGAAAACGTATAAAGGTGTGGTAATGTACAACAACGAGATAGAAGAAATAGAACAAATGGAGACACGTGATGATGACGTTTGGGTTTGTAGCTTTCCTAGATCAGGTAAGACAAATAAAACATGTTGGAATAATGTTGTGGTACATGATGGTCAGGATTTGTCACGGTCTAAAACCTTGACATATCCTGACCACCATATACCACAAAGTACAGAAACATTTTGTGAGTGACATATATCCACATTATATGCATTGATACGCTTTGTCGTTTTCCATATGTATGTATGTGCGCGCGCATGCGTGTGTATGTGAGCTACATGAATGAAAATATATAAATATAATGCAGATAATATACTACTCAAAAGAAGTTTTGTATCACCTTACTTTTTTCCATAGAGCTAATGCAAAACAGTCATATTTCACCTGTGTAAAAGTCTTTATGAGTAGCAATGAAACTGTTATTTTGTGTGATTAACATTCTTTTGTTTCGGTATTATAAATGTGAAAAGTTGGCCTTCGGTTCCGTCCAGTTTGGAAGATAAGATAAGATTTATTTGACGGCAAGTTTCATAACAATACAACATAAGCTCTAGGTATAGGCAGTTTAAGAGTAAAAGCCTGATTCCGATGATTTCCCTTATGTGTTTTAAGAGCAAATACCACTAGTCAGACAGAAACGTTTTCCTACCCCGACGGGGGTCAGTTCTATACTAAGTTTTGACAGGTGTTTACAGAGACATAAGAATGTAGGTTACATAAAGCAAAACATGTGCATGTCTTTCTTGTATACCTCTTGGCAATAAGTTGATTTATTATTATGTCTATGTAAAAATATATGGTGAGGTAAAACTTCTTTGGAGTAGTATATGTTGACCTAAGAACGGACATCATTTTATACAGACACCACGTTCACACGAAATTCATTCTAATTAAAGTACCACGTTGACACAACAGACATACACGCTCCTCCGGCCTTTCGGATGAGACTTTAAACCGCGGTCCCGTCCCCGTATGACCTATGTGTTGGTGGGACGTTAAACCAAAGTTCACTCACTGATTATAACACACAGGTAGTTAGTTGACTTAAAACACATGCCCGATTGTTATACAGGTACCACACACATAAAACTAGAATAGAGGAGTTATATACAGATGACACGTTGACACAAGAAATTATTAACATACCAGACTGTAATACACAAATACCACTTTGACATAAGAAATAAGATTCCTGATACAGGAGCCACGCTGACACAAATCCTGGTGTACCTGAGTATACAGATTACACGATGACACAAGAACTGACATCTGTTTACGATCAGGTACCATGTTTGACAAAACACTTCTCGTTTATTTTGATTTCTTTAGGTTTAAACTTCACTCACTAACTCAGCCGGGTCTATGAACTTACATTGGTACTGCGCTGACACAAATCCTACGTACCTGCTTATGATGCATATACTGCGTTGATTTAAGCACGAACTTATCTGTTTTAATACAGAAGACAAGACACGATAATGATCGAAATACGATGCTGAAAAAAGTAGTTACCCGATAAAAAGTCAAAAGTAGTTCCCCCAAAATTATTTCCCATTGACTTTAGTGCATTTGCAAGTGTGCAAGAAATTTTATTGTGAGGCTGATCGTCCCAAGGCGGTACTGTCGTTGCGGTTGCATTTGTTTTATGTTCGGTGCTGTTTAATTTAGTGTGTTCTCATTTTAACCTTCTATAATAAAAATAGAATATAGGTAAAAATAGTTGTTAAATGTTTTTCGTATAATTTGCTTAGTCTGTTGTAACCCTTCTGTTGGTCTAAATTATTTAGTTCAATAAAGATAGCTGAGTTGCCACCTATTTGGGAAAGAGCAGCTGACTCGGCTTATAACTTGTAATTTATTATTTGTTGGGATGCCTTTGTCAATCTTTCCCTTTGATGTTGGGGATAGGGTTTGGGATCTGATTCAGTCAGTTCCTGAAGTGTAGTTACTCTTTAAATTTACATTCAAATGTTCACAATGATGTTTGCATACATGAAAACCTAAAGGATTTCTGCAATATAAACAATTTTAGCATGCCATAAATTAACTTTCAATTAAACTACAACTGTTTGAACTTCAATAAAATTTTCACAAATGCAGTTTCCTAATGACGTCAATGATGACGTCGTCCGAAATTGCTTCAAAAACTACTGGTGTTGCCTTTCAATGCATATTTGTAAAACAATAATCAACTTGAATTCAAATAAAAATAATTAGGTGTTGCTTAAATTATACCTCGATCTAACAAAATTAAAATCTAATTTCATATGATAAGCAGTATTACTACAGCAAATTCCCCGCACACTTGCAAATGCATTGAAGTCTATGGAAAAAACAATATTGGGGAAAGACTTTTGTCTGTACATAACTGATTTTTATAGGGTACCGCTCTGACACAAAACATACCAGATTATCTTGCAGGTACCTCAATGTAACAAACTACATATTCGGATATAATAAGGGTACCACGTCGACACAAGACCGTACAAGGATACAAGTAACATATAGACATGAAATTAGCACATCTCATCATTATATAGATATCAAGCTGACAAAAAAAAAAAGAAAGAAAAAAAACCAGCTAAGATATCTGATTATGATGCTGGTCCACAATGACACAAAAACAGTTAGTTGGTTGGTTGTTTTGGGTTTAATGGCCCTTTGAAAATACCGGGCCGTCTCTCAGAGAGAGTGACAAAGATGAAATAAGATAGACGAGAAAAAAAAATATCCAAACAACCCCCACCCGCACCTACTGCAAGCACAGTAGGCCCTTGTCCTAAAATTAGTATTATCCAAATAAGTAGGACGCCCCGGCACCGAAAGATACCCAGAAAGAACCATAGACCGACCTGACCTGACCTGACCACACTCCCTAACAGAGAGAGAGAGAGAGAGAGAGAGATGCCTGATTAAAACACGTATCTGCACTACATCTATAATACAGGTAGTACTTCGAAGCAGTACCTTTTATGTCTATCATGTTACGCAGAACTGATATAACTATAATTTCTAATTTTCATAAAGGTACCGACTTCATTACATATTTTAGTTCAAGCATGGATAGGCGTATGATTTTTATACAGGCCAGGCTAAAATACCTAATTATGATACAGGTACCACGTTGACTCAAGAACTAACATATCTGATAGCAACAGGAGATTTTGAAACAGCGAAAACAGTACAACTTGATGACAGATTCCCAATTATTGATGTCAAGGATGACAGATTCCCCTTCTACAGAGGATTAAAACATTTTGAACAGATGAAATCTCAGAGATTTGTCAAATCTCATTTTCATTATTTTCTGTTACCAGAACAGCTGAGAGGAGGGAAAGGAAAGGTACAGTTGTAATGTGTGTATTTCGATTTAAATCTCACGCATTCAAGTCTATGGAGGTGTGTGTAAAAACATCAATTTGGAGTAACTGTGAGTAAAAACTGCGCAAAATGAGCACAGACGTAAATGTCTAAAATGCCTACTTTTATGAGCCGCGACACGACAAAACCAACAATGTGGTTAATATGCGCCCAGCGCAGACTGGGCGGATGCCCAGGCTGATCTGAGTCTGCGCTGGGCGCACAACCACTTTGTTGGTTTTCTCATGTAATGCTAGATTTTTATTTACTGTTAAAGTGGAAAAAATAAGTTAAAAAATAGATATATTTGATAGAGATTTTCTCTCCAAAATGCTTATATTTTTTTACATTTTTGACTTTGCAAAATTCATACTTCAAAATGAATTCAAACTTGATTATCACCATACTAAAGCATCGGTGCTAGTTGATGATAGAATGCATTTACCTTCACGTTGAAGGTAAAAACTAAAAGGTTATGGTTTCTGATAATCTGATTACATTTTTCTTTTTATTTGGCGAAGTGCATATCATTTCCGTTTAAATAATAAATTGCATACTTTATATGAGGAATGCTAAGTCCATCGAAATATTTACACCTTCTGCTGGTTCTACTACTACTACTGCAGAAAAGTGACAGATTATTCTTTTTTTAGATAATATACACTACAAGAAATCCTAAAGACTCCATATACTCACTTTATAAATTGTTGCTATGGTTTCGACAGTTTGATGGCATGCAGGAACCGTTTGGAGCTTTCTTTGAGATGTTTATGAGAGGCGAAGGAAGTAAGTGCTAAAAATGGAGCTGAGTCGGTTATGTTTCAAACGAGGTTTTTTCTATTGAAATTCTAAATACATCAGTGTTTTTCCAAAGCCTAGGTATGTGGTGCCTTGTTGTCGGTGATATCTACGTTGAATCAGCGGTTTTGCTTCTAGTCGTTTTTGGTATAATTCATCACATATCCATGTAAGGTCGTAGGGGCACCACAAATGACTCTACAACAGCCCCCCTCTCTCTCTCTCTGTCTATCTGTTTTCACCTCCTCTTGTTGGTCTGGCAAAATATTCCACGTCCACTCTTTATTGTTGTCTTCCCATATGTTCTTCTTTTTATCACTGTAAGACAGTCTTTACTAAGCAAAAAGACATTCAGCTATAAGCCACCCACTTTAGTTTCCCCTTTGTTGATCATGGTCAGGATTTCTTGGTAGGATCTCAGATGGCTTGGATTTCTATGGGTAATAGGTCACACGTCTGTGTACGAGATGTTGAATCAGAGGCGTAACTATGAATTACACGTTATGCACAAATATGTTTTATATTCCCAGCTCGCTGGAATAAGAGTTTAGATCCAAAGATATTTCGTGCAGTCGCATCTGTTTGTTTACTGTTTACTGTTGAAATCCAATCCAATTTACAAAATTTCAGCAGCATCAAATATGCAAGTACGTACCGAAATTTTGTCAACTGGACAAAATTTCAATACACACCTGCGTATTTCCGTATAGGCAGTTCCGTCCTTGTTAAATAACCCTGAATTAGCAGCTTATCTCTGGAACTGAACTAGCTAATTGTTGTTATGTGCTTCTCATATTGGATTCTGAAGTAGAAAATAATCATGTTGTGTGATGTTCTTTCCAGCTGTTGTTGCTAAGTGGGAAAATATTATTCATTGAAATTAATTTTAGTCATCTAAAATCTTCTATCTTTTAGTGTATGCAGGCCCTTGGTGGACCCATGTACGAGAATACTGGGAGCACAGAAATGATAAAAATCTCCTCTTTCTAAAATTTGAAGATGTCTCAAAGGTAAGACTGTTTCAAATGCAGAAAATTTTGTATACAAAACGCTCACATATCAGCGGTTGATTACAGGGAATTTAAAGAAAATCAGAGTGGGCCACAAAAAGGTTATTTATACGGCACTTTTGTTACTGAAGTGTGGTGTTAAAGGCTCAGTTAAACCGAGTCTGCTATTTTCTTATCTTTAATGTATTCCTTGCTTACAAAGGATCTTACTATTCAGATCTTATTAGTATAGTTACTGTAGCAGTAACAATGGCAGCTTTCCCTTTGTGCCCAACTCCTCCCATATATGAATTGCATAAAACGAAAAAAGCTGGTAATAATTGGTAAACTTTTTATTGAATTCTGAATTTCTCTGCATACATCCGTATTGGTAATATACTCCTCGCCAAAAGTTTAGCATAATTATTTGTGAAGTTAGTAGCAGAAATAACTGATAAAGGCGACTTCTTATAAGTAAAAAATGTGTGGTTATGGATCCTATCCGAAGCAGTTATGTACAATGAAAACAACAACACACTTGATTTTTGAAAATCTGCAGCTGTTTGGATACACAACGACAAAAGTTAAGACCACCGTAATTAAAGTACAATTTTTGACACTTTTTTAAAGTGTGTCCAAAACATCATCAGTATTATTTTTTCACACACCAAATTACCATAGTTTGTAGACGACATGTTAAAGCGTAACTTGCTACATTGATTGTGTCTCAGTCATTTCTAAATCAGACATAAAAGAAACTCTTGTCAATACTTGTATTCTTAATCATTAACAAAGCGTTTTTCCTATGAATTATGTCCCCCCACCAAAGGTGAAGGGGGACATATTGTTTTCAGTGCGGATCCCGGGCGTCGGCGTCGGCGTCGGCGTCCCTGTGACAGATTTCTTGTATGCGCGATATCTCTTGAACCAATGGATGGAACTTCACCAAACTTGCATGGATACATTATTGGGACAAGTTTAAGAGCTGATTAGATTTTGATGACCTTGACCTCATTTTCAAGGTCACTGGAGGACATAGATGACAATTACTTGTATGCGCGATATCTCTTGAACCAATGGATGGAATTTCAGCAAACTTGCATGGATACATTATTGGGACAAGTTTAAGAGCTGATTAGATTTTGGTGACCTTGACCTCATTTTCAAGGTCACTGGAGGACATAGATGACAATTTCTTGTACCAGTGATATCTCTTGAACCAATGGATGGAATTTCTTCAAACTTGCATGGAAACATTATTGGGACAAGTTTAAGAGCTGATTAGATTTTGGTGACCTTGACCTTATTTTCAAGGTCACTGGAGGACATGGATGACAATTTCTTGTACCAGTGATATCTCTTGAACCAATGGATGGAATTTCACCAAACTTGCATGGATACATAATTGGGACAAGTTTAAGAGCTGATTAGATTTTTGTGACCTTGACCTCATTTTCAAGGTCACAGGAGGACATAGATGACAATTTCTTGTACCCACTATATCATCTGAACCAATGGATGGAATTTCACCAAACTGGCATGGATACATTATTGGGACAAGTTTAAGAGGAGATTAGGTTTTGGTGACCTTGACCTTATTTTCAAGGTCACTGGAGGACTTAGATGAAAATTTCTTGTACCAGTGATATCTCTTGAACCAATGGATGGAATTTCACCAAACTTGCATGGATACATCATTGGGAAAAGTTTAAGAGGTTTCCAGATTTTGGTGCCCTTGACCTTATTGTCAAGGTCATTGGAGGACTTAGATGACAATTTCTTATATCTCCTGAACCAATGAATGGAATTTCACCAAAATTTCAGGGATACATCATTGCGACAAATTTAAGAGCTGATCAGATTTTGGTGACCTTGACCTCATTTGCAAGGTCACTGGAGGACTTAGATGACAATTTCTTGTACCCACTATATCTCCTGAACCAGTGGATGAAATTTCACCAAACTTGCATGCATACATCATTGGGACGAGTTTAAAAGCTGATTAGATTTTGGTGACCTTGATCTCATATTTAAGGTCACTGGAGGACTTACATGACATTTTCTTGTACCCACTATATCTCCTGAACCAATGGATGGAATTTCACCAAACTTGCTTGGATACATCATTTGGACAAGTTTAAGAGGTGATTTGATTTTGGTGACCTTGACCTCATTTTCAAGGTCATAGTCATCTATGTAGGGTATCTTAAGAACCGGTGGATGGATTTTCTCCAAACTTGTCTAGATATTTTACTTGTTCAGGCTTTTTATTCATTAGAGGGGATGGGAAATGGGCTGGTGGGGGGACATCAGTTTTTCTCTGAAAAACATTTCTAGTTCTTATCATTTTTGTCCTACTGAAAACTGTCGGTCTTTGATACTGGCACTTCAAATTTTATGTGTAACTAACTTGTTCCGTGGTATCCCGTCTGACTTGCGACATTTTGTTCCTGGTACGACATTTTATATGCAGAAAATAAAAGATAAAAAATTATTATTTTACACAAAAATGTCAACCCGCCAAAATTCTTTTACCTGATAATTTTGGACAAAAATGTCACGAGGTTTATGCTTCAGTATTCTATCTTTCCAAATCCATAAATTATATTGTTGTTTTATAGTTTGCTAATTTTCTGCAGAATTTGTAACAAACGTACCATAGAGCTGAAATATGCTAAACTTTTGGCGAGGAGTATAGATTAAGGTATACAATGTTTCAGTAATTAGTAAAGCTAAATCATTTTTTTTGACCTCAGCTTTTTCGACAAATTACCTATAGAATAAGATCCTTGTTGCCACCATATTTCACAGGACTTACCAGAGGCCATTAGAAAAATAGCAGATTTTCTTGGCAAGAAATTGACCACAAACGATGTTAGTAAGATTGCTACGCACTGCAGCCTAGAGAATATGCGAAACAATGATATGCTTAATATGAATTACCAACGGAGTTTGAGGGCTATTGATGACAGTCTTGGAGGATTTATAAATAAAGGTGAGTAGCTCTTTCTTTAACTTCTAACCGGTTACGTTTTTTATGCATCCAATTTCGAAGAAGTTGTGGGGCTGATAAAAGGGGGGAGGGGGAGGTGGGGGGTACATATCACTTTGGCTTGCCTAGTTGTTCATCATTCGTTTGTGCGTCAATCATTTTAAATGTATGTTGCGTAATTTCAGGACCATATAGGCTAGTCCCAGCAGGCACACATCGTTGAATCAACATTAAATAGTTCAGTTATTCTTTTTTTCGACAGTGTGGACACTGATCAGATGATGCATGCAATCAGCAACATCTGATCTGGGTCTTCACTGTTTGCATACTTCCAAATATGGGAAGCTAGGCACTAAATGGTTAAACACATTATATATAATTATACGCCATAAATTTTGGAACGACTATAAATAAGAACTTATAGCTCAACCAGTAGGTCATATTTGTTTATTCTTATAATTCTTTGTGGTAATAAATCTAGGGACCTCCTGGTCATGTCCCCTGGGAACCTGGTCTGGCGTGGTTCGGACTGAGCGTTGTTTGAGGGGGGGGGGGGCGGAAGTGTCTGGAGCAGAGCTGCTGATATTGGATGCACAGCTAGAGACGCTGCCCTGACTTCCTTTCTTTCTCATCTATCCTGACCGACCAGGGTATATGGCCAGAACATCCCAGCCCTTAAATCCAGCGGGCACAGGGCGTCTCGGTGGCCTCGCACTGGAGTCAGTGGGACGTCACTGCGTCGCCATGTGCCTGCTGGGAAGGTAAATGTGATTAGATCATTGTCTTGTTTCTATGATATGTTGTAGATGCGCTAAAATGTATTTGGCAATCTGAATAAAGAATTGAATTGAATTGAATTGAATCAATGTTAATTCAACGCTGTGTGGCCGCCGGGGTGTATTCATATATAAAACATTAAACATTGTTGGATCCGCGTTTTAGCCAAATTGAGCACAAACTGCTGAGAAATTGATTTAAAATACTTTATACCATAGTGTCAGTCTGTCAATTAATAAATGGACAGACTCGGTGCCAGGAGATGCAGCCATGGATTCGTTCCACTGAGCTCTTGGAGATCATCGTTATGAGAATGGAAACACCAACTATCAGCTTGCATGGTTGTGAAAAGTTAATGAATTATTGCTTTCTGTCCAGGCCTATGTGCCTGGGCAGAAAGCAATGTTTCATTAACTTTTCAAGTGAAAGGGTACATCTCCATTTTTTGTTGTTGTTTTTTCTGCCAATTTTTAAAGAACGACAATTTTGTGGTTTCTTGTTTGCTTTCCTAATTAATAAAAACCCTTTAAAAAAGGGTCTCTTCTTAAGAAAAGAATATGCTCCTGTAAAAGCAAGTTCTTCTCTTTAAGAGTTTATTCCCATTGAGAAGGGAGGCAAATAGAAAAGGGCAGGGTTGCTTCCTCTGAAGGTGTTTTGATTCAACTAAACAACCCTTGATGATAAAGATTCAACATGCATGTATTGGGGGTGGTTGCGGTCCGGTAATGGCGTTGGGTAACTTTCAGAGTGGGGCGTCCTACTCATTTGGATAGTAGTAAGGTTCGGGTGGAGGATGTTTGGACATTTTTTCTCTCGCCTATCATATTTTTTTCTTCCTCCCTCTCTCTGGGAGATAGTTCGATATAGACTGAAATAGTGTCTCAAAGAGCCGTTTAACCCAACTCATGCATGCATTTCCTCATTTCAATGTCTAGGGATGGTTGGTGGATGGAAGGATGTACTGACAGATGAGATGAGTAAACGAGTTGATGAAATGTTTACTAGAGAATTTAAAGGAACTGGACTCACTTTCGAATAGTACATGACAGGGAAAGACATTAGAGGTAACAACTTGGCATCAACTAACAGTGACGGCCCAAACCAAGAAATACGACAAAGTGTGGCGTACAGTAATTAAGACATCAAGTGACGGTGATTAATGCAATACAACAATATACAAGGCATCAAGAAGATCAACAAACAGCTCCAGCAAGGGCCACCTCAAATTAGAACCAAACTTAAGCTCTTGTATATTAACAGATCCACAAATTGACCTTTGGTTTGTTTTAGAAAATCTGAAATTGCTGTTGGAAGAAATTCAGTTTGTAATGTCATTGAGTATGGCATGTACTGTTTGCCATGCTCCTAACCCAATGACATCCATAATCTGTCAACATAGCAACTGAGTTCATATTGATATCAAAGTGACATCATCGAGGCACCATTCTGCCAAGGTTCTAAGGACGGTGGGTTAGTCCACAGTTGCTATGGTAACAGAAGTAGGACATCATTGGTATAGGAGCATGACAAACAGTGTATACAATTCTCCGCCAATTTTTCAATGTCATTACAAACTGAATTTCTTTACATAGAAATTTCAGATTTTCTCAAACAAATCATTATCAAGTCATTTAATTCCCTGTTGATTATCAAAGGCTCCATTGAAAGGATTGGAAATATAATCAAGAATACAAACTGTTATTGGAAATATTAACATAGAAAACAGACATATCACAAAACTTTGATGCAAGTGTTTAAGTCTGTGGCCTTGACCTTTGATCAGCAGCACCATCCACATGATGTCAACGAGTTCATATGAAATAGACCTAGTCACATATCAAAAGGTTCCATGGAAGGATATTGGATATAGCAGCAAAGAATATAGGATTAATGCAAAACTTTAATGTAAATGTAATAGATGTATGGCTGAATGGTAGAATAGGAAGATGGACTCACAGGAAAATGGATGAAAAAAAAGAAACTACCGGTATACACCCCTTGACAGTTTAAAACCACTGGAGAGCAATGGGGTCTATAAAGGGTGACTAGATATGAGTTGCGACACGAGAAAACAACAAAGTGGTTGTGCACCCAGTGCAGATTCAGATTAGCCTGGGCAGCTGTCCAGTCCGATCAGACTCTTTGCTAAGTGCTTAAAGAGTAGCAAAGGGTCTAAGCTACCTCCATGCGGACAGCAAAGACTCTGATCAGACTGGGCAGATGCCCATGCTGATCTGAGTCTGCGCTGGGCACACAACCACTTTGTTGGTTTTGTCGTGTTGCGGCTCATAAATGAATAACCAAACCAATACCATTTTGTTACTTTTATTTCCACTTTGTGTTTGTACAAAACCAGTCAAATACAAGCACATTCACCCAACGAAATACAACATTTTCAGTCCAAGAAATAAACAAAACATAACAACAACAAGACCTGTCACAGGGCCAGGATAGCTCGCCTGACAGCGCCTTGCCCATCACATAAAAAACTTTAATGAAAAACTTTAACATTTCGCTAACGCCACCGCCGCCGCCGACGCCAACGCCGGGGGTAGTACAATAGCTCTTCCTGAACTTCGTTCAGGCGAGCTAAAAAGTATCATTAACAAACTGGGAAATAAAAATTCTGTTAAATTATATTTTGGGCCAAAATAAAGAGACAAAATTCAATATGCACAGGATGATTTTCTTACTTCTCTATTAATCCTTATAGTGCCAAAAACAAAGGTAGTTGAATTTGCCAACAGCATAGGGCCAGATGGGGCGGCATATTGAGCCGCCTAATCTGGGTCTACGCTATCTGTTCTCTAATCTTTGATTGAATTCTTGATATGATATAGCTTGAATGAAACATTTGTTTTAAATTTTGCAGACAAATTTTGTACATTTATTTCACTTACCTTGTGAAAATTCATGCCCAATGTAAAAAAAAAAACATTGTTGATTTTCCTGTGGTAATCCTGCTGCATGGCTTCTGAGTAAAACAAACTAATAGGTTTTAGTTGTTTCTCACGTTTTTTTTGCCTCTGTGCATAGCAAATGCTAAGATCTTGTGAAATTTTTTCAGTCAATTCCATCCAAGATGCATACTATCAGCTTCTTAAAAGAGTTTAAAACAGAGCACAGGAAACAAGATTTCTTTACAAAAACAAAATAAATATGCAATTTATGTTCATGTGAGCTGTGACACGACAAAGTCAACAAAGTGACATTTGTGCCCAGGGAACACTCAGATCAGCCTGGGCATCCACCCAGTCTGATCAGTCTTCCCTGTCTGGTTAGAAGGTAGGCTGTCTCCATGCAAACAGCAAAGACTGATCAAAATGGATTGATGCCCAGCCTGATCTGAGTGTTGACTGGGCGCATATGCCACTGTTGGTTTTGTCGAGTCATAGCTCATATGGGTTATCAGATGAAAAAAACAAATTCTTGACAAGCAAAAAAGGCACAAATCGGCCTGCATAACTGCATAATCTGATAAAAGCTATGTCTGCCATCCTTAAAACACCAAAAAAGCAGAAAATAAATTAACATCTGCAAAGTTTAAAAAATAAAACAAAAAAAAAAACGTTTCATCAAAGCTAGATCATATTGTGAATTCAAAAACTAGAGGGAAAACAGTGTAGATCTAGATGAGGTGGCTCATCATGAGCCACCTCATCTGGATCTGTGCTGTTTTACAAATTTAATTATTTTCATTTCTGGTGATTTAAGTGTTAGGTGTATAGTGTCTAGAATATAATGTACTGAAACAAACTTAACACAAGCAAAGTCCGCCATCAGAATGCTTGGACATGAAAAGACTAAAATCTTCCTACATGCCAACATGACAGTTTGACATTACTCATTTAAGAATTTAGCACTAGCAAACATCAGTAGGCTACCAGCAGGTATATTTCTTATCTATTACAATGTACAATTACTTTACATTCTTTAGATCTGTCATAAGTCATACTTATCATAAAACACAATACATATACCACACTAGCCAGACCATGCAAACATGAAATAGATCATTAAATGCAAGGCTGACTATTTGTTATGACATAGTTTGTCCACTTGTATTACCAATAAAAACTAGCATGTTGCTGCCCACGGATTTTCTCAGTACAGGCAGACCTACAGTGGTGTAACTATGAGAAAAGCAAATATGTTTCTCTTGCACCATCCCTTAACTTGGCCATTCTAATTTCTGTTATGGAAATTTGCCAGTCTTAAAATTCTGATGGCTTTTTCTACTTTTAAAGTATTGGAAACAGTGTAGACCTTGAACATGCTGTTCACACCATTAGGTCTGTACTGTCAGGCAATTCTGACCAAAAATTCTATGGAACAGACTAGCCAAAGAAATTGCAATTCAAAAATGTGACTTTTTGACACCATTAAAATGTCATCAGTTTCTGTTTGAGGTTTATAACTTCTGAAATGATACAATACTATAATATTCATCTAAAGATAATAATTATGTATAGTATATAATAGTTTCTTTAATATAGATCTGTAGCACATCGGCAGTACAATATATATGTACCTGATGATATGATAATATATTTCAATATGATAATGTTGCTGGTCTGTTAAAATTTTTCCCACAACAAAAACCCAAAACAACAGTTACTGAAAATGCATAAAATTCTTAATCTTGCGACTAGGAAACTAATCTATAACAAAGAAATAAATTAATTTTATTTACATCATCTATACGAAATAGAAAAAAAATCTGCATGCATAACAAAATAAATGTTACTTTTACCTAGGTCCAGATAACATGGGGTTTTGGCAATAACAGTGAGATAATTCAAGGAGGCCACCCTAAGTTGGAAATGATACTTAATAGTGTGTATCTATAGGGAATTCTAAAGACTGGCATTGCTTGAGCAGGATCTTAGATCACGTGCATGCAGGAGGTATTCAGATCGGATAGGACAGGTGGGCAGACTGGTCAGAGTCTTCAGAGTTTACATTTTAGATTTCCTCGGATTCATCATCAGCATGTTTGCAGGTGGGGAGGATCCTGATTGTTGCTTTACGTATAAAGAAGAAAAATAAAATATTGTACTTCAAGCACTCACGTTCGAACATCAAAATATTGAAAATATTCCTGAAAGTATCAGCAAGCAAGAAATCAACCATTTTATCATGGAAAGAGTAGTGTGAATACAAAAAAATCACAATGCCATGCGTTTGTGGAGTGGGTGAGTGAGAAAACTCGGATTTAATGTCCCACCAACATTTAGATGTACGGTAATTGGACCTCGATTTAAAGCTCCATCCAAAAGACCATAGAAGTGGGAGGTCAAACCTGCGACCCCTCGATTGCTAGTCTGGCGCCTTGTTCATGCACCAAAATTATTAAATTCCCGGACTTTTCCCTTATTTTCTTGGTATTAAGAATTTCCCCGGCCACTTTCCAAAATTCCTCCTGTACTAACTAACTGCATGTTTTCCTGACCATTACAGGCCTCAGAAGGTCACAACTTATCTTTTTATGGAGAAATATGAAATTAATTTCAGAATGATAATCAAAACCCCACCCTATCTGGACTTGTTTTATACATGCAGGATGGTTGGAATGTGTTATATGAACCCTGCAGTGAGAATGAGTGGTTTTATGACATCATATTGGAAGTGTACATTCTCAGACCAGCCCGTGCTAGTCAGACCATGTCCAATTTTGGTCTGAGAAAGTTCAGTTCACATATACCTTAAAACAGCTCATCTCACACAACAGCTCTATTTACTGCAAGTACCTTAAAATTCTAAACATTGGGATGGATGGTCTGAGCAAACAGTGCAGACCCAGAACTGACTGCTCCTAATAGCAGTTTGATCAGGTTCTACACTGTTTGCCATTCCATCTGCATCTAACATATGCATTACTGCATTTTACAACCAAACTGTTCAAGTTTTAGGACAATACTCACGATTATGGTAATTTATTCAGGTTTCTCAATTTTTTTTAATTTTGATGGCAACCATTTGCTAGCAGGAAAGCCAGTAATCATTGCAGGGCTTCTTATGACAGGGCTATTTGACATTCTTCGAGATAACTTCTGTTTTCATGTTGCACCAGCTCTTTATTTCAAATAATAAACTCTTTTCCATTAAGAATCAGAATGCGTGGTAAAAATTTTATTTATAAATCTGCACCGAAATTTTAACAAACTTTTACTATCATGCTGTACAAGCTACTCATGTAAATAAGGTTCACAATATTCACAAATGCATGAAAAAATAAATCAACAGAAACTAATAAAAATATATACTCTCAACAGATGAGTCATTCAAACTTGCATCTAGTTATTACCATTTGCAATACTGTCTGCTGAGTCAATAATTATGTACAAACATAATGAGTTCTCGATAAGAGGGGTATTTGATGATAATTGAGGGATGATTTTTTTTATTTTTCATTGAAACTATATGTTGTGACCCCTCATATGAACCGTCTCGTTGAGATGGTTCAGAAAAGGGGTTACAACATACGATTTTATGCAGAATTAACAAAAATTATCCCTAATTATCACCAAATACTCCCTCTTATCTAGGGCTCTGAACACGTACATACAGTCAACAACTGAAGGTGTATGAGTACATCTTTATGTTTTTCTGCCATTTTTACAAAGGGAAACAACTTTTGGTACTTCCGTATTACTTCCTTCAGCATTGAAGCTCTTTCAAAATGGACTCACCTCTAAAGGAAGAACTTTCAAGTTTTTCTTTTAACCCATTGCATTCGGGATACGGTGTCTGGACAAAGAGTTTGGATCCAGATCAGGCCCCACAAAGGTGGGGCCTGATCTGAGATCCAAACTCTTTGTTGCTTACACATCATTTCTGCAAGAGTTAGTAAGCACCAATATTGTCAGAATTTTCTTCATTTTTGATGCAGACAACCATTTCAGCAGAAGACAAAAATACCCAGAATGCAATGGGTTAAGAACCGACTCCCATTGAGAAGGGAGGCAAAATAATAATGGCAGAGTTGTTTCCCCTGAAAGTGAAACAATTCTCTTCAAGCAATCTTTGCTGTAGCCACATGTATTCATTAACATGTTTATACAAGAATCAATCCACAAAATCACACTTTACTAATTTTTACAAAAATCTTCCCAGGCCTGACACCACACAGTGGTTACCTACTATTGTAACGAAGCCCATATAAACACTTCAGCAGAAGCTCAGATAAAGTGAATATTTGAAGGTAGTTTTGGGATAATTTTTCCATTTTTCAAAGAAATTGATTTTGTGACCCCTCAGGAGAACCATCTCAGTGCGACACTTCTTATGAGGGTCAAAGCTTGTTTTACAAATTACTTATGTTGTGACCCCTCATTAGGACCATCAGTGAGACAGTTCTAATGAGGGGACATAATATAGGTTTTTGTGGCATATTAACAGAAATAATCTGACATAAAAATTATCTTGAAATATTCACTTTATTTGGTCAATGCATTTGCCATTTGTTTGGTCAATACTGTCCCCAAGCTCCTTATAAGCAAATATTTTAGGGAATAATTTTTACAGGTTCTTCTATAATTTCAAATCCAACTCACTTCAGACCAAAACACTTCTTTAAGAGATCGCTGTCTCAGTAGTGTCAAATTTACTTCAGTCTAAGAAACTCCTCATAATTTGAGAAATTTTGGTCTAATAAGTAACACAAATTTTCTCGCCATCTCTGTTCACAATTTGAGAGCTCTTGGCCTCATTAGAGTCACAAATTTTCTCGCCATCTCTGTCATAGCCAGCTGATCATCTGTTTTACCACAAGCAACTTTCTCAAACTTCTTATTCAACTGAAAAAGAGGAATACAGAATTCAGCCGTGACACAAGAAAAACAACAAAGTGGTTGGGCACCCAGTGCACTCTCAGTTCAGCCTGGGCATCCACCCAGTCTGATCAGAGTCTTTGCTAAGCCCTTAAAGGGTAGCTGAGGGTCTAACCTACCTCCATACGGACAGCAAAGACTCTGATCAGACTGGGCTGATGCCCAGGCTGATCTGAGTCTGCGCTGGGGGCACAACCACATTGTTGGTTTTTCTCATGTCGCGGCTGAATTTTGTTGTTTTGCAATGAAACTGTTGAGTCTGACTTGAAGAGAAACTGGGACTATATTTCATGCTTTCGCTGTACCGTATATTCATAAAAGCTGATGGCCACTGTGTTTAATCTATACTGATTTGTGAATAAGAACTTGTTGTAATATTTAATTCATGGAATCAATTTTTTCTACACCTGAAATGTGGCATGGGTAAGGTAATTTAGGTAAACTGGTGCCTTTTCTTTACATTTGTTTATACTAAAAGACTCTGCAGAAAAGGCTTTAAAAATAAGTAACAAGTTACTTTTTGGATCCTTGATGTGGAACTTGGGCTCACTTTCCTTGGAAGTGTATACTTGCCTGATAGCTCTGGGTAATAAAATCTCATGCAGGAAATGTAAGTTGATGTATTTTTATTCATTGTCAAGAATCATAGTTACTTGTTTCACAAAATAAACATCTCTTTGTAAAGTGAAAAGGAAACCTACCTGAACACCAACAGCTTTTGTAGGCACTTCTGTAAACTGGATTCTCTTAATGGATTTCTTAGATGGTTTTTGCTGCAAAGTAAAGAAAACCAGTTTTCATTTATCAAAACACAAAAGTTCTATGCCTACCTAATAATGAACTCTGCTCACTAACAGTTTATGCCTTGACCACCCTGCTCACAACTGATCAAGGTTTGTGTACTTAAACTATTGGAAAACTGGATGTTGCAAATTTTAAAATGTAAACTGCAGACATCCTAAGCAGATTGCATGTATGCCTGCAGGCACATGCATGCAAACTGCATACCCTAAGTTGTTTGGTTATGAGACAGATATTTGTACTTTTGAAAATAATGCAAAAAATCTGGACACATTTTCGAGTGGAAAAATGCCTGTCTTGTAGCTGAATAAATAGGTGAACCACGACACGAGAAAACCAACAAAGTGGCTGTGTGCCTAGTGCAGACTCAGATCAGACTGGGCATCTGCCCAGTCCGATCATACTCTTTGCTGAGCGCTTAAAGGGTAGCTTAGGGTCTAAGCTACCTCCATGCGGACAGCAAAGACTCTGATCAGTCTGGGCAGATGCCCAGGCTGATCTGAGTCTGCGCTGGGTGCACAGCTACTTTGTTGGTTTTCTTGTGTCGGGGCTCAGGTGTCTTTTGCTATATCAAGCTCATGTTTATAAAACACCTAACAAATGTTTATGAAGTAACTTACATGTTTTGCTTTTGATGATTTGGGTTGCTGAAACACTTCTTCTATTGATCTTCCACCGAGAGTTTCTTTGATAACAGACGGAGGAGAAAATAAAATACTTGTATCACCTATGAGAGACTTGCTCTGAAAGACAATACAAAAGATTAAGGTTAACCTTGTAAGGGAAATCCAAATAGCATACAAACAAAGTCATTAATACAGGATCAGCCTACCATGAATTACGCAGGCAATGTCACAAACAAGGTACCTATTGGGTACAACCTTAAATCAATCTTGAATCAACCTTGATTCAACATCATGATGTTGAATCAAGGCTGATTCAAGGTTGTGTGCCTGCTGGGTAATTACTCTCACCTGATAATATATAGCCAAACATACAGAATTGGGGACCGAAGTTTCTGAACAATCTGTATCTGTAGACTTAAACAAGCAGTTGTAAACTGTTAAGAAAAGAATAAACATCCTGGAAGAATTTCTCCTGGATCAGGGGGCATGCAAGTTTGTTGTTTCCAGCAGAAAAACAGGAAACTTTTTACGTGATTTTGCCTTAAAGAGACAGATGGATGGATGACTTGCAATTTCACGTCGTTTTTAACAGTATTCCAGTCATATAAGGATAATGTGAGGGTGATAATGAAAAGTTATGGAACCCCCTTTACAAGCTGAAAGGGTCTTAGCCTCAATGTTAGTCATCTAAGAGCAAATTCTTTCCTTTAAGAATAGGGCTACATGTACTTTGTCCAGGCAAACCAACAGAAAATCAGTTGTTTCCTTTTGTAACTATGGAGACAACAAAAAACAAGGAGATGCACCTATATATCATAAAGTCTCTGCCATAAACCAAATACTTACTGGAGTTTCAGGTGAAAGGAGCAAAGAGTCACTGCTGGGATACAGTGGAGCTTGAGTGTTAGGCCATTTACTGTTCAGTGACTGTCTCACACGTTTTGAAGAATTAGTGCTCTGCAAGTATAAGAAGTAATAGTTATACCATGGTTTGTCTGCCTGTACAAGGAGATAATCCACAAGCTTTAGGTCTACAATGGTTAAGGTGGTATAAAATAGTTATACCATGGTTTGTCCACCTGTACAAGGAGAAAATCCACAAGCTTTAGCGAGTGGATTATCTCCCGTTTAGCGAGTGGATTATCTCCCGTACAGGCGGATAAACCATGTTATAACTATTTTATACCACCCTTACCATTGTAGACCTTGCTCAGTGCGAAATATTTTGTGCTAAAGTTGGCGTTTTCTGGTAAGGCTGGTATAAAGCATGGCAGCCTACATGCAATTACCCTAATCATCTACTTGTAAGCTAGGATTTTGACCTTCCAAAGCAATTGCATAAATCTAGATTCATCACTGATTGCACTTATAAGAATTCAAAGATGTTTATGCTGTGGACATCTTAAGAGTCTTCGTTGTTGTTTTTATCATTTAAATAAACCTTTATCTATGACGTTGCGCAACAGCTAGTCTACAAAAAGTTTTGTTTTTTTTTGTCATACTATACAAACAAAACAATTGGGACTACTAAAACAATGTTAATTGTCCTAAAATGAACAATAACAATGTATTGAACCACTCTTATTTTAAATTTTCGGCCTTAGGCCTTCTTCAGGAAATTTGGAAACAATTATTTCAACTATGTGGCATCCATTTTGACACCTTGGGCAATATCAACCTGCAAAAATCATGATCCTAGCATCAGGGGTTCTCCAGATATTTTGTTCACAAGCTTCCATAGGCAAATAATGCACTAAGTTGAAAAAGGGGCATAACTCAATCCAAAATTTACAAATTATTTTCAAAAGTTAATCAGGTCATCTACACCACAGACAGTATCTTCCTGCATAAAATCATGCTCCTAGCATCAGGTGTTTTTGAGATATTTTGTTCACAAGGTTCCATAGGCTTACAATGCACTAAGTCGAAAAAGGGGCATAACTCAATCAAAAATTCATGATTTCTTTTCAAAAGTTAATCAGGTCATCTACACCACAGGCAGTATCTTCCTGCAAAAAATCATGCTCCTAACATCAGGGGTTCTTGAGATATTTTGTTCACAAGGTTCCATAGGCTTACAATGCACTAAGTCGTAAAAGGGGCATAACTCGGTCAAAAATTCACGAATTTGTTTCAAAAGTTAATCAGGTCATCTACACCTTAGGCATTCTCATCCTGCAAAACCTCATGATCCTAGCATCAGGGGTTCTTGAGATATTTTGTTCACAAGTTTCCACAGGCTAAGTCGAAAAGGGGGCATAACTCTGGAAATACATGACCGACGGAAAAATAAAAAAATACAGGTCTGCTTATTTTCCATACTGATCATGTGTATAAAGTTTCAAGTTCCTAGCTCTTATTGTTCTTGACGATATGTAAGGGTACCTTTGTACCATAGGCTTACAATGCACTAAGTCGAAAAAGGGGAATAACTTGATAAAAAATTCACGAATTTTTTTCAAAAGTTAATCAGGTCATCTACACCACAGGCAGTATCTTCCTGCAAAAAATCATGCTCCTAGCTTCAGGTGTTCTTGAGATATTTTGTTCACAAGGTTCCATAGGCTTACAATGCACTAAGTCCAAAGAGGGGCATAACTCGGTCAAAAATTGGCAAATTTTTTTCAAAAGTTAATCAGGTCATCTACACCTTGGGCAATGTCATCCTGCAAAATATCATGATCCTAGCATCAGGGGTTCTTGAGATATTTTGTTCACAAGCTTCCATAGACTAAGTCGAAAAAGGGGCATAACTCTGGAAATACCTGACCCGCTGAAAAAATAAAAAATATGGGTCCGCTTATTTTTCATATACATATCACATATAAAATTTCAAGATCCTAGCATAAGCGGTTCTTGAGTTTCCCAGCTGCCAAAAAGCGTTACGGACAGACGGACGGACGGACGGACGGACAGACGGATGGACAGGCCCAAACCAATATGCCCCCTCAACTTCTCTGAAGTTGGGGGCATAATTAAAATTAAATAAATAAATGAATAAATGAAAAAATATAAATAAATAAATAAAAATTTTATAAAAAAGAAAAAAGAATAATCATAATAATAATAATAACAACAATAATAATAATATATATGAGATATATATATATATATATAATATATATATTATTATTATTACTATTACTATTTTAATAATTATTATCATAATATTATTATTAAACAAAAAAATTTTTTTTCTAAACTGTCCCCTGTCACAAAATACCATCCCCAAATCGTCTGCACTGCACTTAATTTAATTTTATATTGCATCCTTGTGGCATTTTAGTTTTAAGTTTCACTATCCACTGTTCCTCGGCTAACTGTCTGTATATGCGACCTTCTCGAAACATTCTTTGTAAGATGGAAACTCTTACATGCTGCTCCCCATGGCCTTCAAAATGTCTCATTATTGGTTTTTCAGCCTGCTGGCGGACGTCCCGTAGATGTTCATGTATTCGCTCTTTCAGTGTCCTCTCAGTTTCTCCAACATACACAGTCTCGACTAAAGACGCCAAATACAAGACGGCTGAGAACGTGAGTTGCAGTGATAGAAACGTTGTCTATGCCCTTATCTGCAGCAAATGTGACGAGACTGTGTATGTTGGAGAAACTGAGAGGACACTGAAAGAGCGAATACATGAACATCTACGGGACGTCCGCCAGCAGGCTGAAAAACCAATAATGAGACATTTTGAAGGCCATGAGGAGCAGCATGTAAGAGTTTCCATCTTACAAAGAATGTTTCGAGAAGGTCGCATATACAGACAGTTAGCCGAGGAACAGTGGATAATGAAACTTAAAACTAAAATGCCACAAGGATGCAATATAAAATTAAATTAAGTGCAGTGCAGACGATTTGGGGATGGTATTTTGTGACAGGGGACAGTTTAGAAAATAATTTTTTTTTGTTTAATAATAATATTATTATAATAATTATTAAAATAGTAATAGTAATAATAATAATATATATATTATATATATATATATATATATCTCATATATATTATTATTATTGTTGTTATTATTATTATTATGATTATTCTTTTTTCTTTTTTATAAAATTTTTATTTATTTATTTATATTTTTTCATTTATTCATTTATTTATTTAATTTTAATTTTTATTTATTTATTTATTTAGGTGTGAGTTGTTCTTCTGCTCTTAATATCCATGGCATGTTGGAATAGTGGTTTTGTACTCTGTTTAGGCGGGAAATGACGTCACATCATTTGACGTTACGCCAACTTATTAGTAACTTCAAAGGAAATGATGTGACGTCACCCCTGTCAACTGATACAAATATCATGGTTTCAAAATGGATGCCACATAGTTGAAATAATTGTTTCCAAATTTCCTGAAGAAGGCCTAAGGCCGAAAATTTGAAATAAGAGTGGTTCAATACATTGTTATTATAATTTTTATTCCCTTTGGAAGAATTAGTTTGCTAAAATGAACAGTTTGGTTTTACTATATAACAATGTGTCCTATGATGCAGATGCAATAGCAAATAGTGTAGAAGCAGTCTGATCAGAGTTTACACTGGTTCCTATTCCATCTGCATCTTTGGACCATTACTGCACTGTAAAACTAAACTGTTCCATTTTTCAGACAAGTACAGTAATCACCTTAGATGTCGCAATTTAAAAAAAAAAATGGTATTTTCTGCCGTAGTTCTGCATGCTAAGAACAAAATTAACTAGCCAACGTACCTCTCTAGCAGGTTTTCTTTTCTCCTTCTTCTCCTGTTCAAAAGGCACCAGAGTTGACATATCAGCATCATAACCTGTGTCTTCACGGATCATAGCTTCTAAATCCTCCAGTCGGCCAGGACTCTAAAGAATACAAAGCGTTGGTGGATGATTGTGGTTTATGGCCCTTTAATTAAACATAAATTCAGTCATCTCAAGCAAATGGAAAGATGATAGTGAAAGGCTGTGTGCAAAGGAATTCTGTTTATGGTGGTGAAGAATTACCAATCCATCAGGACTCAAACTTCAGCCAACAGCTTAGCAGGCCAGCACTTAACCCACTGAACTACCAAGACTCCAAAATCAAGACGCAATGAATACCCACATATCATACAAGAACAGTACAGGAGTAGAGGCTAACGTATACCCAAGCCAGTAATTACCACTGCCTAACTGAGCAATCTAAAACACTTAAAATGAAACTCTGGATTACAAACAAATGGCACAGATAGAAAATGAAAGATTGATTGACTGATTGATTGATTGCTTTACGTCCACGGTAAACAAGAAAATGAAAGAACTGATTGATAAGAACCATAAGCCCCTTGCCATACTTTGTTTACCAGGGCCCTATTGTTCAAAACTAGCAACATCGTTAGTTAACGTTTAGTTGAAATTTCAAACGTTAATATCTCAAATATGCCAATATTTCTTGTCGAAAATAATGTGATAAGCCTTTGCAATGCAAAAGGTTCTCACATTTTTTCCAGCAAAAAATATCAGTGTATTTGGTTATGACGTTGTAAAACACTTAACAAGTTGACCTCTTAACGAGCTTGTTAGGCTAACCAAGCTTTGAACAACCGGGCCCAGGAGTATAATTATGATCTCTATTCAAGGTGAATTGATATAGATCAACCGTTTTCTGCCATTTTTACACCGGGAAACAGCTTTTGTGACCCTGTAGTATGCAGCCCTTCAGCAAGGACTACATTTAAAGGTAAGAATTTGCTCCTCAATGGAGCAAATTCTTTCCTTTAAGGGGAGTCCCTTCTGACAAAGGTGGCAATTTCTTCAAGGCAAGAGTGTTTCAATTCACTTTCAAGTCCATCAATAATATGCAAGTTCTAATTCTTAGCTAAGAAACCTGTGAGAAGTGTTAATGTTTTTGCTGTCCACCAGAAATACAGCTCCAACTAGAGCTGACACAAACGTTGATAGGCAAGTTTATCTGAAACAGGGCTCAGGGCTATGGCAGACATTATGCGAAGAGTGTGAGCGAAGTGCTAGAAGTGCAAATTCTTTCCTTATAGAGTTGACTTCTACTTAAAAGGGAGGTAAACCATATATAGGGGAGTTGCTTCCCATGAAAATGTATCCATTTACCATAAGTATCTGCCAGTGAATGTATATTTTTTCCAAACACTGGCACTATTTTGTTCAAAACCCCTTGAGGTACAACCTGCCATCAGTATTAATAAAGAGCTCACCATGTCCCTAGCCTGATTTCTCTTCATCTTCGCAAGGGCATTCTTGAATGGTGTTGGAGTTCTCGGTGTAGTCTGCAGGTAAGTCTTTGGCACAATAGGGGTACAATGGCTGGACCTGTAACAGGATTAGATATTTTGACAGGCCTATGGAAAAAAGTTTAGTCTTGGATTGTTTCCCAAAATCCCCTACCCTGTCCAAGGTGGATAATCACCTGATCTGAATGATAGGGTACACAGAATTTTCATGCTGCTGGTAAGAAAATGGATAATATTTTCTTAATGCCCAGTCCATTTTCATACAATAAAATGAACATACCTCCTCATAATTCGAGACTATAACAATCCATCATGAGTGTCCATGTAGGATAGGGAAATCTCACCCGAGGGGTTGAAATTCCGACCCCGAGGGTGAGATTTACCTATCCTACATGGACTGGCTCATGATGGATTATTTTTCTCCCACTGTTAACGGATTTTAAACCTAAAGTCGGATTAGGCTTCCGAAAAGGAAACTTCTAACTTTTTAACCAATGATCTGAAGTAAATTTTGAGCAGCCCAGTGTGTTTATCGGGTCCTAAAATGAGTGTAAACACAATTTGCACCTCAAAATTAGACGGAAAACACGATATGTGGACTATTTTATCTTCCAGAGGGCGAAAACAAAATGCAACTGAGCCTCTCACGTCACGTGCGTCAAGTTTGCTAGCGATGTTTTTAACCGGTTTTAGTGACGTCATTAAAATTGAGTGACGTCACAAAGCCATGATCTGCTATCAAACGTCATCCAACATGCTTGCGTGTCCATTTTGTTCTTTTTAAATTAAAATATTAGTCAAAAAATGAAAAAGTATGGTTGCTAATATAAGAAAGATGTTGCCAGGTATAAGATAGAAATTTCTTATATGAGCTGAGAGCCTATCTTATATTGGCAAAGGTGGGAGACAAACACTCTTTTCAAACGTTTTCCACAATGTGCAGAGGTTTTCCATGTAAGACCAAGCAAAGTTTGATTTCAATGGTTTTACTTTGCTCCAACATGTGAGGAAAACTACAGCACATTGTGGAAAAACTATTAGATAAGCTGTAGTCTTGACTAATGAAGAGATACATGTTTTTTAATGGCATGAAAATCTTCTGGGTATAAAGACAAGAGCTGTTTCCAGACAGCCTTGCTCGCCCACACTGGTGCTTGCCCATCTCACAGACATTTGTTGCTATGGCTTGCACTACATAAAACTAATGCAAGCATGTCCTTGTATTGACAACATACTTATAAACAAAAGCTTTAAGATAAAATTCGGTATCAATGATCTTGACTTCAGGGTCACCCAGTGGGGTGGGTACAGTAATTTATGAAAACTCAAGGCAGTATCCAATCTCAGTTCAAGTATAAACTAAATCCATCCCAAGCATAATGGAACAGTATGCAATCAGAGTACGTGAACATAACCCCAAATTTCTAAGTGCATGACCTTGGCCACAAGGTCACTGAGTGGGCCCATGCTGAAGTCAGGGTGACAACTGCTCCCAGTATTTGTGTAAAGTGGGCTAAAAAATACAATCCATTTTCATACCCATTTTGTCTGAATACCGGCAGGTAAATTCTGTGAACCCTATAATTCAAATCATGTCAGATTATACATCTTTTGAGTAGAGCAGCATTTTAATAGTGTCTTGGATTCAGAATTTTACAGAAATATAATTTGTGTTTATACTCACCTGCCATCCATATTTATAGTTGGTGTGTTCAATGTTGAGGAAGTCGTTGGAACTGAAGTTGGAGTCAGTTTATGTCTATGGCCAACTGGAGTAGATGTTAGTTTACCAAAAGGAACCTCTGGGCTGTTCAAAAACTGAAAATGCATAAGAAAATCATTTTATTTCACAACATGTATAAAACATATCATGAAATCAACAAATTATTGTACAAAAGTAAAATACTGAACATAAAGCTTCAAAATTTACAATATAGTCAACTCCTGATATCTCGAACACTGATATCTCAAAGTACTTTCTTATATCAAAGAATGTATTTCCTACTTTTATTTACATTTCAACTCCTGTTATCTCAAACTACTGATCTCAGAAAATTTACTTATTTATGCCGAAGATACAGTAGACATACAACCCCTACGGCCACTACGCTATGGGAAACCTTTATCTTATATCAGTAGACCAGAATTACCAAACCTGATCATTTTAGTGACAGATAAGAAATGTTGCCACTATGTGATCAAGAGACAGAATGATGCAACAGAAGTTATCCTTCTTATACAGTACCACCCCTTTATTGAAATCATATGCAACAGTACAGGTTCAGACCAACATGCACACTCGAGTTGTCTGATCACAGAGTTTGCTGCTCGTTCACACCCTTAGTAATCTAAAGGCACATAAACATAGCTGGACTGCACTCATTCACAAACGGGGTTTGAGGTTATAAAACTTGAGTATAATCTCAAACTCAAAATAAAGCACACTGATTGGCTGCTTCCAAGCATGTGCTCGGAAGCAGCAAATCAGTGTGCTTTATTTTGAGTTTGAGAATGTATTTTGACAGGTCTGCCTTTAGTAACATGTTTTTCTTTTCATAAAATGACTCAAAAGTTACCTGTGATGGTGAGAAAGGCAGATTTTTAATTGGTGTGCCAGTAGGGGTAAGTGGTTCTTGTTTCCTATCTCTATTCACACTCTGATCCCTCTTCTCCACCAATGGCTCTCTACCAGTAGGACCTAAAGGATTCTCACAACCTGATACAGGATAATGTTTAACAGAGTTGTTCTCCATATACATAATAGAGTCAATTCCACTATCTCCATAAGCTTCAAATGGTTTTGAGACGATTGGGTCATCGTTTTCACCATCACTGTCGTATATTTCAGCTTTGCTGGGCTGCTGGAAGAAAGAACTTGGGTAGCGTGATTTGGGGGTAGTAGATAGCTTTGAACTTTCTGTCTTTCTTGTACAGGTTGTATGAATCTGAAATATGTTTTCCAGCATATGAGAATACGTAAATAGATACAGAGTTATGGAATTGTTTCAGGATGGGAATTATTGATGACAATTATATTGGTATGGAAGTCTCAGTGTAAAGGGTGTGTGACACCCCCTTTGAAAAGCTCCTACAGGAGCAGTCTGACCTGAGTCAGCAATGGTTTACAATTTGCTAGAATTTTCACGGCACATCTTGTGATAGTGAAAACAACTTTTTTTGGATCATAAAATGAAATTGTATAACAGACAGATTTTTTTTTTAAGTTTTACTTTGATGCATGATTCCTACAGGTCATGCTTTGGAATCAAGCCTGTAGCAGGTTATGAGATGGAATTAAACATTCCTTTCTGCTGTTATGACCTTTTGAAAAGAGTGGCCAAAATTATTCAACTCTGATTTTCACTATTCTTTGTGGTTTATCCTGTCATTGTAAACATTTTCTTTCTTTTTTTGAAAGCTGACTTACATGTATGCTACATGATCCTGAAACATTTTTCTTTCCTTTTGACAGTTATTGGTAAAGGCAAAAATTTGCCCTCTTAAAAAGAGGATTTTTTGCTTAACTGTAAATGGGTACACCATGTTTTCCACACCATTTTTAAAAGGGAAACAACTTTTGTGGCTTCCTGTTTGCTTCCCTGGATAAAGAAGCCCTTTCAAAATGGGGTCCACTCTTAAAAGAATTTGCTTCTATGGGAGCAAATTCTTTCCTTACAGAGAAGACCCCAAAGAAAAGAGACTTATCCTGCTTTGTAAAGAGTTATTTCCCCTGCAAGTAGCCCCGTTCACTTTAAGAGTAGTATGCAAAAGAATGATTTTCAGCTAGAATGGCCAAGACTTACATGTTTTTTTCTTCTCTTACTTCTTCTCAGAATAGCAGGAGTGGAGAACTTTGATGTGACAGGTGAGGTAATAGGAATCAGCCGACCTGGGCTTCTCAGCCTCTCTATAGCTCGACCATCAAATCTGTATTCTTGAACATAAAGCAATTCAGACATGATCTGTGCATATACTCATATGCCCCATGACATGACAAAGCCAACAAAATGGCATGTGCGCCTAGCAAAGACTCAGATAAGCCTGGGCATCTGCCCAGTCTGATTAGAGCCTTCGCTGTCGGCATGGCGGTACCTCAGACCCTTAGCTACCGTTTAAGCGCACAGCGAAGTATCTATCCAGACAAGGGGGCTGCCCAGGCTGATCTGACTCTTTGCTGGGGGCACTTGCCACTTTCTTAGTTTTGTTGTGTTGCGGCTCATATTATTCAAAATCAAAATGCAGAATGCCAAATCACCTACACACTACCCATTTTATCATAAATATCTAACCCTGTCTCATTATGACATATCTGTTGGTGAGACTTAAACCAGAGTCCACTCATAAATATCTAAACAGCTGAACTACTAGGGCTCCTAAGTTGATGCTAGGGTCAGGCTTGAATCAGATAGCTCAGTTGTTTAATTCAGGATTACAATTTGACTTTTCACGTTTTCATCGTTTGATGAAGCTGTTGGGTACAGCTTAAATAGCAAAATTCGCTTTGTGCTGAACTTAAGTAATGACCTCTAGCTTCATCATGAAAAGCAAACTGAAAATACATATTTTATCTCTAGTATTTATACTTTATTTCTACATCAATTCTTTGCATCATTTGTAAACTTTTAGTGTTAAATTAGTGTTAAATATGACAAGTTCTTAATCTGTCTTTCAGCCATTACATTAAACAATTGTTCCATATAATTCTCTGCATTTCGATAGACTTGGAACATGTTACCTCCATATCAACCAATGTGGAATCTGCTACTTAGCAGAAGATAAGCTGGCGAAATGCTGAAGACTACACAAGCACTAATTTTTTTCAACTGTGATTGGCATCGTGTGAATGTGAACTTAGCCCATGTACTGGGCGTCAATATTTTGTTCAGCCTAAATGGCCACACTGACTAGTCTTCATTTTTCAATTTTTATACTTCTCAGGACTTACAGACTGGGTATGAGGAAAGGGAAGACTAGGATCAGTCTGTGCAGTTTCAAAGGCTGATGTAAGTCTTTCCTGCTCACAGGTACAGTTCCTTTTCATGCAATGCCAATAACGTTATGACTCATGAATACATACTTGCTCCTTTTCGGCTTAAGTTGGTAAACTTGATAGGGGTAACTCCTGCATTGATATCAGTTCCACCAATCAGATCTAAGGAGCTCAGCCCATTAAAGCCACTACAGCTGGAATAACCATCAGAACTTTGGCTCCTTAAGAAAGAAGAACATAACACATGCCTTTATAACACATACACAACACAGCTTTCTTGCAAGTGTTCATAGGTGCAAAGTATGAGCTCCATACCCGCAAAAACTTAAAATCATGCAGAATTTTCAAAGTTTACAACTCACTTCTAGAATTTTCATTCCAAAATTCGCATCCCCACCCCACAGCCTCCCACACGCAACCCGCAACCTAATAACTATTTTAAGAAGAAGATGACTCCATTCATAAAATACCTGGATAAAGCCCTGATCCTCAACAGAAAGGAAAGGGTACAGTTTGGCAACACATAATTGCCTTTTTAAACAGAATTAGGTATTGTATTTGATTCTATAACTTCAAATATCTTTAGGAATTGCTAGCATGTATATGCGCCAATATTAAAGTTAATTTTAGAGGAGATATGAAGGTGTTTCATATGGTAAACAAATTTATGTAAAGATGAACATGTACAATCATAACAGTACACAATCATCCATGTACTTGAACTAACAGCAATTTGTGTTCTACAGAGGGAAGCATACTTATAAATGCAGCACAAAGCTTGGACATTGATTTATTTGAAAGCCATTTGTAACAAACTTTAGAATAAATATTCCAATTCTGTATCCCTAAATGATTCATGAAAACAGGGAATGTTTCAAGACTCACTCAGAAAATAAACGAGACTCCTCCGAAGACTGGTGATTAGCGTTCAGCAGGCTACCAAATTGTCTATCAGAGCACACTTGAAACAATTGAACAGGCTTCATATCAGTAAATCCTGAAGAACTAGGTGTACATGGCTTGTTGAATGGTAGTGAATTCTCAATACCAGCGAGCACTGAGTCTTCCTCATTGTCAAAACGCTTCTTCATCGTTGAATTCCAATGGTTCTTTATTGCATTATCAGTTCTGAAAGATGAAAATATTTCTGGCTAGCATATACCATTTTGATCCTATACTATAATGAGACAGAGGTGCCCAAACACTGAGTGCAGACTCAGATAAGACTGCTCCCAAAGGAGTTTGTCATTTCTCAAGTAGAAGTTTACATGTATTTCTGCATAGAAACCTTAAAGGTATACTCCCTCGTATTTCATTATAAAATAATCACAAAATTATGAAACTGGTGAGTTGTATGCAAAATAATTACGATTTGTTCAAAAAATCTTCAGCGAAAACATCTTTGTTACGGAGGCAGAGACGATATATCAATGCGTACCCTTCTTGAATATTCACGAATATTTTGTTGTGATAAATTGATTGACTCCGACAGATGTTTCTGCAAGCATGTTTTGAATTTTATGATTGGTGGAGTAAATAACTTTACAATAGCATTAACCTCTAATCTGTGCACCTGAGTTCTTTTCAGCCAATAAATATCTGAAGTCGATTAAAGAAAGGGCTTAAAATTATTCATGATATAACTTTAACCTGATTAACTATGATTGCTGGGCGTATCCAGTCTTCATTTTTGGCGGGAATGGCGGTCCGCTATTGACCCTCTTTTTGTGTATTTTGTTAAATTCTCCTATTTTCATTGACCATCACAAATCATAAATTTGGCAGATAAATGTACTTTTAATAGCAATCATTATCATGCCTAGGATATAATGTTTTGTGAGAAATTTAAAAGTTAATAGAAATGTTGAGGGTGTAAATCTTTAATTTTTAATATTGAACTCAAGCACTGACACAGCAGTGAGTGTACTCGAGCTTAACATCCCACTAACACATAGGTCATATCAAGATGGGACCTTGGTTTAAAGTCTCATCCTAAAGCGGAGAAGTGGAGAATCAAACCAGAGACCCTTGGATTGGTAGCCCAGCACATTAATCACTAGACCACAGCCATTCCAATAGACATTGTAAAGATTTCTCAATATTTTAAAAAGAGTAATCAGTTTATTTGTCAATATAATGAAGAGTTCCTCCGGGTATACCTGACACAAATCTCTGTGGTGTTGAATCACAATGGATCTTCTTCAACCAAGTCAAAGACACTTTTGTAAAAAAAAATTGCTTTCTAGTATAATAAATACATGCATAAAATTCTAATTTGGTCTGTTCAGTATTATGACTTATCTTTACCTGTTTAAATAGCTTCAGTCTTATACATTCTGCTGTGGTAACATGTAGATATTCAACTTATCCCCTCCCCTGGTGTATAGCAAATTCCAGAAAAAGATAAGTTTTGAATTTCTGTTAGTTTAAAAATTAATAATGCAAAATTATCACTTCATGATTTTTTCTACAGATATAGGCACCAAACGTACCTTCCTGGCAAGTATTTTGCTATCTCCGCCCACCTGTTACCAAGAGTCTGGTGGAGTTCATATATTAATCTGTCTTCCTGCTCGGACCAGGCACACTTCTTTATATCAGGATTTAGATGATTATGCCACCTGGAAAAGAACATGGGTGTCTTTTCAAGTATTCCAGATTAGGTTAGGGTTGGATGATTACTATGCTGTATTTTTTCAATTTCTCGAAAGAAACAGTGTCACTCCTCATTTCAACCACAAAACATACATACAGCTTGGTTTTCCATTATGATAAAAGGCAGTTTTTACTTATCCATTCTGACGGTCCAATTGTTGAACATTCAAGTACTTTCAAATGTTTTTTCTCCTAAATAGCTTCACCTTTAAAAGCGTTAAGAGGCTGAGCTCAAATATTCCACTCGTCCACTCGCCATGAAGATTGTCTCATGCTGGAGGATGAGTGAAATCTTTTACTGTTACCAGTGCAAGTTATTAAAATCACCATTTCTGTGGTCTTGGTGGACAAGTGACAATGCAAAGAGTTTATTTTCTATTCCTGAGAGGTGCACATGTTGTACCAAAATGGACAGTAAACTCAGTGCTTCTGACTAACTCACAAAGAAATGTTGTATGATAGAAAAAGAAGCTTTGGCAAGTTACCTAGAATCTTAGAATCATCTTTTGAGATGTAGTATGGGTATATCTCCATCTTTTCTGCCATTTTTTCATAAGAGAATGACTTTCAGTATGCCTCCCTAGTCTACTCTTAAAGGAAAGAATTTGCACTTAGAGGAGCAAGTCTTTATCTGAAGCTTTATTTCCTGTCAAAACAGTCCTTTTACTGACAGAGTTCATTTCTCAAAACTATGTCCCACACAAATCAGTGCTGTTCCTTGAACAAAACACTTGGTGAACACTGCTGACCTTAATGACCATTTTTGAAGAGACACTGTATATTATAATGCGACTTCAGTACATGCAATAAATGTAAACAGACTGATTTTGGAGGGTCAACTGGGCCCCTTACTTTATTCTTAAAAGGCAATCAGTGACTTCAGGTAGGTAAATGGGCCCAAGACCCCTTCTCAGAGCAACACTGCAAATTCTAGAAAGACCCATGTTCTCCCACTTACCTCTCCCTACACTGTTTCCCTGTTCTTCCCTTCAAGTACTTGGATATAACTGTCCACTTCTTTGCTCCAAACTGTTGTACAAGTAGCAACACTTTATCGTCCTCCTGTCAGAAATCACGAAAAAAAGATACCACATCTAATGCAAATATTTCAACACCTCACTGATCTAAATAGCAATATTAACATGGTGGCCCAAACGGCTAAAACCATTTAACCACCAGGCCGTTTGCCTTTCCCAGTGAAGATGGAACAAGTATCTTAATTTCTCGTATGAGTTTATTAAGTTCCCAACAACCAAAATACTGCTTATCAATGAGAGCTGAATCTATACTTTTCCACAATCAGAGTAATATATTAAGCTCATATATCTGTCACCACTGATAACACATGTACTACAATATTAATTCTAATAAGTGTCTCTACTTGTTCCACCCTCCCTCCATGCTTTTTTTTCTATCATATATACCTTGTATTATCAAATTCACAGAATTTCAGTTGACTGACAAACTATTTACCTAGTGATCTACAAGAATTGCTATTAAATTGTTAGCTGTTTTGTAGTGGAAAGTGCAGCATGGTAAATAGTGAGCACTTTGGTGTTGAGTAAAAGTGACTGATTTGTCACCAAAAATCTGAATATATCCCCACTTCGAAGAAATGCAACACTTTGGGGCATTTAACAAAATAGTATAATACCTCTTTTGTCCAGGGTCCCTTTATCAAATCTGGATTGAGCACTTTATACCAGCGATGTTGGCACTGCAGATCAGATCGATCATGAAAATACCTTGACACCAACTTCCAGTCGTGGTGACCTACATAATCAACCACCTGCTTAAGTTTTTCGTCCTGAAATGAAACAGGCAATGTCAACTTAATTGAGAAGCTGCATCATAATAACATTTAAAGGTCAATTACGAAGAAATTGTATAAATGCTTAATTTTGAAGCAAATTGATAGTGGACAGAGAGAGGATTATAATGCTACAAACGGCATAGAAAAATTCCTATCCGTTCAAAAGTTATGCCAGTTTAAAAATCCCAGGGCTGTTTTTTCCTACATGACTTATCTCCCTTACTTTTTAAAGTATTTCTAACCACAATGCACTATTCTGTGATGTCATTGTTGATTTTAATTTTTTAAATGATTTTTTAAACTAATCAACAACCTTTATTCTAAAGAGTAAATGATTGTTATCTTACAGTTTTGATTATTTTAATCTTTGTTTATTAGCTGGGTAATTTATTGGGAATGTTCATCCTCAAATTTAAATTTTATTCAAAATTTAAATTAATTTTAAAAAAAAATTAAAAACAGATTTTAAAACATTTTCTTTTACTTTAGTACACAAAAGTCATTGTCAGAGACCTAATTAAACAGATCTAAAACTACTATGTTCAATTATATCTACTGATACGAATGTAAATTGAAATTTAACAAATTTTAATTAAATATTTAAATTTGAAAATTTAACAGCTTAAATTGCAAATATAAGTAATATTTTGAATTTGGGGAGTTGTTATTAGTGTCACCAATAATACAATACAATTTTTTACCATTTTAAAATATTCAACAAGAAAATATTTGACAATTTAAAAATTTCAAATAAATTAAAAATTTCAGTGTTCATCGATGACGTCATAGAAGGTCTCATGAATATTAATGAGGCAGCTCAAAATGATTGTCAGATGTCATAAAATTTATAAATTCAACTCCTTATATCTCGAAAACTATTAATGATAATTTGATGCCGTTTTCGATACTCAGTTGCTTAGAGAAAACTGCTTTCATTTCTGTAATAAAAAAGCACCTTAATAATTGACCTTTAAGCCTTTCCTTGCACTACTTACTTGGTGATGTTTTTTTTTCCTTCCAGAATATCTACAATCTCAACAGATCTATATCTGTTATAGTTCTTCTACAAGATGGGTATTGTCTGAATTTGTCTCCTAACGTAATCCCAAAAATCTAGATAAGCCCTACAGGACGGAACTAGATTTTAGGAACTGGTTCGGAAGGAAAAATGCCATTTTACAGCCTTATAAACAGTAAATCAAGTTATTGTTAAAAATGAATAAACCTTCTCGAAGCCATGCCTACTTAAAACAGGTATGTATCTCTTTATTAGCTGCAAGGTGAATCACAGACTTATTTGTGGGAGATTAAACACATGGGATTTTGTTTGCGGGACTATGTCAAATGCTAAGTTGTCCCTGAATTGGTCAGTTATATACTATCAGGTGTCTTTCGGGTGACATTCTGGGTGTGGCTTGCAAAAGTCTACGGTGATCAATCATAAACTGAGCCGAGACAGATCAAAACCAAAAAAGTGGCATGTGCCCCATGGGAAGACTCAAATCAGCCTCGGCATCCGCCAAGTCTGACAGAGGCTTTGCTGTGCGCTTCAAGGGTAGCTGAGGGTCTATAGTACTCCAGGCCAACAGCAAAGACTGATTAGACAGGGCAGATGCCCAGGCTGCTTTGAGTCTTTGATGGGGGGGGGGGGGGGGGGGGGGGGGGGGGGGGGGGGGGACATGCCACATTGTTTATTTTGTTGTGTTGTGGCATAAACTGAATACACACCTCTTCTCTTGTCCAACGTCCTCTGTTTATGAGTTTCTTTGGTGGTAGAATACAGGCTGACACTTGTTGAGGATAAATCACACTTTCCGCATCATCTGTATCCTCATCACTACTATACGACTGTACACTACTGATACTGCAACTGAAACAAAACAATCAAAATTTCCTGATATGAGCTGCAACACTACAAACCCAACAAAGTGGGATGTACACCCATAAAGAGGCATCTACCAGGCTGATCAGACTCTTTACTGTGCGCTTAAAGGATAGCTATGGGTCTAAGCTAGCTCCATGCAGACAGTGACGACTCTGATCAGACACCCAGGCTGATATGAGTCTTTGCTGGGTGCACATGGCATTTTCTTGGTTTTGTCCTGCCATGGCTCATATTACCCTGATTTTCATCAAACTTTCAAACTCCCAAACTTATTTATGCTGAGACTTTTTTTCACCATTTACTCCATTTAGCTTGTTGCCCCCCTGCTATTTCATGAAGCTTCTAAACTCTCAAGTAGATTTTTCTGCAACTACCTGATATTAAGTTGTTTATTTCTAGACTTCTAGTCAATCTCGATAGATTATATCAACACAGGAAACAGGATAGCCAGAGAAGAAAATGGATGACAAGTTTTTGTGAAAAACAATGGACAAGCTGGATAAACCGCTTACCAGTGATTCCCCAAACTAGTCTGGATTGCCTCAATGTTCTAGATAAGGAAAATTTAACAGTTTCTTGGAAATTAACCAGAAATTCTATAGGATTCTCACTTCAGGTCAGGACTTTTGGTGCCAAAAATTGCCTGTTGCAGGGAACCCAGCACACAATACTGATAAATGAATGTATTCAGTATTGCAAGACTTGGATTGGGCTTGAACATTCAACACCAGAACTGGATATGAAATTGCTCCGAACAAGGGCAAGGTTTTGTAACAATCTCATAATTCCCATGTGGACATCACTGGAACCAAGTCTTTATGCCAGTTCCTGTGAGGGACTTCATAGGATGTCTTTGTAGGCTTGAAGATATAAGTTGGATCCCACACTCATCCAAAGCTGTTGTAGGCTTAAAGAAATTAGTAGGCTCCCAAACTAGTCAGAAGCCGTCGTTGGCTTGAAGAATGCAGAAGATATTAGTCTGATCCCATGCTCATCAAAGCCGTCTGTTATTGGGGTTTTACGTATCCCAAACAGCATTTAAATTCAGTGCAGTAAACATATCCTCTTTTGCTGGCAACTTCATTGGACAGTTGTGGCCATCTTACAAAGCATTCCAGTGGGCACATGACGTTGTACTGATGTGAATGCAACGTTGTCATTGGTGTGACGTTGCATGGGATGTCTCTGCTGGGCTGGTCATTCTAGCCACGATAGGGGGTTTGGTTTTGACATTGTTTAATATTCTATATTTATGTAATTTTTTTTGTTACACGTACCATATGTGAATATGTATGTGCTGACTCATTTATGTCACAAAGGTGACCTGAATTTTCATAATACAAGACCCTGTCACAGGGACAGGATAGCTCGCCTGACAGCGCCTTGCCCATCACATAAAAAACTTTAACATTTTGCTAACGCCGCCAACGCTAACACCAGGGGTAGTACAATAGCTCTTCCTGAACTTCATTCAGGCGAGCTAAAAATGACTGACTTGACTTAACCCTTGTAGATCTTATTTCATGCTTTTAAAAACATGTTCACTATTTAAAAGAGGCACCATGGTCGAGTGGTTAGACATGTTAGAGTGACTCAGTTAGGGTGCAGAAACTTAAAGTCGCCAGTAGGTTGTGAGATCCCACCTAAGTTTGACCATCTTACAACTGGAAACCCAGAAGTAGCTGGGTATCTTTTTGGAATCAGAGAATGATAAGACAGCAAAAGGAGAGGAATGGGCTCTACCTTTCATCTGCTGTGCTCATGATACAGGGGGTCTCTAACTCCCACTGCCCCTATGGCTGTTAGGCTATGGGAAACCTTTACCTTTGCTGTGCACATTCATTTGTTTGTAACCCTCATTATCTGCAAACTCAGTTTTTGTCTGACTTTACATGTATCATGTTCAGTTCAATTTTCTTAGAGTTCCCTCGTTCTTTGTGGAGGCACCACCGTATGGTGTAAGGGTTTTCACTTCTATCTATCTATCTATTCATACTGCAGCACCCTCTTTCGAGTATTATGTGCAGTTGCGCTGTCAGTGCAAGGGTAAAGGAAAGATTGCAGGAGATAAAAAGTGCAATAGTGAGACATGATAAAAGACATAGTATTAGTGCAGGAGAGGTGAAGTTCAAAAGCAGGATAAAAACAGTGTTCTGAATTAGGGTGACTGATGGATGATCTTACAGACCTCTTCACAGAAGGAGTCAAGATCTTCCAAAAGAACAACATCAGAGGGAAGTCTGTTCCAAAGAACTATTGATGCTGGATAAAATGACTGTTGGTAATATATAGCAGAAGTATGTATCTGCAGGAATGAAAGAGGATGCATGTGACGAGTGTATCTCTTGGGTCTTTCAAAGTATGGTGGAAGTTGTATTGTGACATGGCTATGTACTACTTTAAAGATCATGATCAGACGAGCATCGATTCGTTGGTCCTCAAGAGACCTCCAACCAAGCTCCTTTAACAGAACAGAAACACTTTCATAGGGAGAGTTATTACTTTTAACCAACGTAGCAGCTCTTTTTTGGGTCATTTCGATCTTATTTATATTTTGTTTTGTGTGTGGTGTCCAAATTGTGGATGCATATTCAACTTGGGGACATACTAGTGTCTTATAAGCCATTTCTTTGATATCTTCATTCTAGGTCTTCACATTTCACTTAACAAAACCTAGGGTCCTGTTTGCTTTTGCCATGATGTTATTAACTTTAATAACAGTTATTAACTGGTGATGGTTATATGTACAATTTGTGACTTTACAAAATTTTCACTGTGAAATCTGGTTGAGCCTTGCAAGTCTCTTCTTGTGAATCTGCAGTGTACATTTTTGAGAATACAAATCCAGCGCATCAATGTCCCTTTTCCCTTTTCCATTTATGCCTTAACCCCAGAAGGGGACACAGACGGTGTACTTTTATACACTCCGGTGTTGCAGGATGAAAGCCTACATATAGCCATGTAGCTATAGTAGGGATCTTTAACCTGCACAGGGGATGACTCTCCCTGCACAGGGGGCCTCCAGTTAACATCCCGATCCGAAGGACAGCACACTTGTTAGCATCATCCCTGCAAATGATGCTAGAAAAACGCGTTCGGACATAGGAAGATTTCACCTCTGGTGAGGCTCGAACCCACGACCTCTGACTTCAGAGTCAAGTGCACTAACCACTGAGCCACCGCGCTTCTGTGAACATCTCACCACTGGGCCACGAGACACACAACTGATAGACACATGTAGTGGTTTCTCATGTTATGCATGAGGGACGATCAATGAGTGAGGTCACACCACTGATCATCACTTACCACCAAGCGTTCGAGCAGCCCACATCGAATTGAGCTGGTCTCATCGACATGTGTGCCAGAGGGCGAAACAGGTAAGTCACTATGTGTTATTTCTTTCATACCAGCTCCCTTTCTTTTGATTCCTTTCCTCAATTCTTTTGCAACACCTTTTTAAGTTATATTACCTCTTACTTCCTACAGGATTAAAATATGCAAAGAAGTTATCAAAATTAAAGCAGGATGCCATTTCCAAAACATCACCAGCATCTGAGAAACAATGAACGTGCACGCATGGTGTCACGTGGCGTGAGCTGGCACGTGCCACCTCATACTGGAAAGGATACTTTTAATGCCATACTGCAAGAGCTCTTTGAACAAAATGTGACAGGGCGGGTTTATAACCATTAACAAGATACAAAAATATAAATGAGAAAACTGCCTGGGCCGGGGAAAACTGCAATGCGGGATGGGATGTCAGTTTTGTCTAATTTTTCGGTGCCCGTTTTCTATCTCTCACCTATCTTGGGCGACGTCTGACATTATTTACTAGGTAAACGAGATTTAAAAGAATATCCATAACCATAAATATACCACTGAAAAAAGTTTCATGGAGTGGATTCTAAAAATTTTTCGATAAACTTTTTTGTAAACAATGACAGCTTTGAAGGCGGAAGTACAAAATCCGCGCCTTCGCCGACCTTGGATCTTAGCACGGCAGCGATTGGTTGAAGTGGACAAAGAAAAAGTATCCCAGCTCACCGAAACGAGCACAAGTAACAGTTGGGGTCTACATAACCTCAGTGTAACTATCGGGTGTCTATATAGGTCACTGATAGAAGTTTAAAAAAAAACTATTATTTTTAAACGATAAGAGAAAAGCAACAAAGTCTGAGGCCATTTTTGTCCGCGAATGGCCCAGCTTAACTGAGAACGTCTCAGGTTTTAACAACCCCAAATACACATACCATATGACAGACGACAACTCGGAGGACATGCCGTTGTCAGAGACCACAGTGGAAAAAGATCTAGGAGTTTTAGTTGATAATAAACTTAACTTCCATGAACATGTGGCAACAGCTGTGAAAAAATCAAATAGTGTACTAGGCACCATTAAGAGAACCTTCTCATGCTTAGATGGCAACATGATTAAAAAATTGTTCATCAGTTTAGTTAGACCTTTATTGGAATATGGCAACTGTATCAGATCACTCCGTTTTAAAATGGATCAGAAGAAGTTAGAACAAGTTCAAAGGAGGGCAACGAGGCTAGTTTCAGAATTACGTGATAAATCATACCAGGATAGACTGAAAATTCTAAAATTACCGTCTCTATATCACAGACAGAAAAGAGGTGACATGATTCAGACTTTTAAGATTATCAAAGGCTAATCAGTTTTTCCAGTTTTCAAAGTCAACAACAAGAGTACATAAGTATAAATTACAGAAATTATCATGCCGTCTGGATGTAAGAAAGTTCTTTTTCTCCAATCGTGTCATAAATGACTGGAATAACTTATCACCATATGTGGTTGAAGCTGAAACAGTGAACCAATTCAAGGATAGACTTGACTCCCACTGGAGGCATAAGATGTATGACCTCCCTGGGATAGATTCCACTTTAGCGGTCCCCAGTTCTCAGCGCATCTCTACTGCGCATAGTCTGTTGCGCATGCCCGACGTTGTTACGCGCTGATAAACAATAATGATGGCCGCCATCTTGTTTTTTAACCGGCGAGATGGGCTAGTGTTGTTACCACATTCTAATGGTTTTAAAACTAAAACACGGAGCCCAACGGCGATTGAGTTTTGTAGCGGGGGTGTGGGGGCGGCAGCCCCCATCAAAAAAACGTACAAAATCTAAAGAAAGAATACTTTAAGGTGGTGATTTATGGTAAATGTAAAAATCTGTATAAAACCATAAAAAAGTAACGTATCTCCCTGAAAGTTAGCAGACTTCTTATTTTTGTTGTTCTTTACAGTTTAGAATACAAAATAGACGTACATGCTTCTTAAAAAAGTGTTTTTATAAGGAAAGATCAAAGGGTAATTTTCTGCGCAATAATCAAAAAAATTAACATCGTTATTGAAAATTTAGGTAGTTCTGAAGGTGCATTATTGCATAATGAAGAGCGAGCTAGCAATTATTCATTCCAACTCTTTCTCAAATTGTAATGTAGACCAGATGAAAATGGTAGCTTTTTTCTCAAATGTTCAACACGTACAAGGTGATGTACACTGGATGCATTTATTAAATATAGGGTAGGCAAGCAAACCTATGTAACACCTACAGTATAAATAATACATTACTTACATGATCACTGGTGTGTAGATGAAATTGTTCAACCTTGTTAAAATAGTCTCACCTGTTTCACCTGTGTGTTTTGACAAAAAAATTTGGACACAGACCTCATCTTTTTTCATCTGCTCAGCCTGCTAATGTGTGAAAGAGTTTGAAAAAATAATTGCTAGCTCGCTCTCCATTATGCAACAAGGAACTCTCAGCACTAAGTATATTTTCAATAACAATATTATTTTTTCAGATTATTGCGCACAAAATTACCCTTTGATCTTTCCTTATAAAAACAATTTTTAACTTTAAAAAATGCTGCATTTTGGGAGTCTGAATTGTCAGAAACAACATAAAGAAGGAATATGCTAAGTTTTGGAAAGATCAGTGGTATTTTGAGTGTTTTATGCAGATTTTTGTCTTTGCCCCAAATCAGTGATTATCACCACCTTAACTATACGAGAAAACCTCACCAATACACATGAACGATCTTCTTACCTGTTTACATCTTCAGCGAAAGAGATGTGGGAAACATTTAGAAGCTTATCTTCATACCAGGACAAAGGAGGGGTAGGTGTGCTCCCTCTGTTAGATGAGAACAAAAATCCAGCATTCAGTAGGGAAGACAAGTGTATTTTACTACAAGATATCTTTTTTGGAGGGAAGCACCTGCAGGCATGTGAATTTGATGACAAATTTAAAGAAGAGGTAGAGACGGAGCTAGAGGGGATCAGTAGTGGAGAGGATGAACGCGCAGAAGAATTTCTAAATTATGATGTTTCAGTCGAAGAGATAGAAGCAGTGTTTCAGCAAGTACAAAAGAACAAGTCGCCTGGCCCAGACAAAATCTATACAGAAATGCTGAAAAATGCAGGTGAAGAATTAAAAAAAACGTACAAAATCTAAAGAAAGAATACTTTAACTATACGAGAAAACCTCACCAATACACATGAACGATCTTCTTACCTGTTTACATCTTCAGCGAAAGAGATGTGGGAAACATTTAGAAGCTTATCTTCATACCAGGACAAAGGAGGGGTAGGTGTGCTCCCTCTGTTAGATGAGAACAAAAATCCAGCATTCAGTAGGGAAGACAAGTGTATTTTACTACAAGATATCTTTTTTGGAGGGAAGCACCTGCAGGCATGTGAATTTGATGACAAATTTAAAGAAGAGGTAGAGACGGAGCTAGAGGGGATCAGTAGTGGAGAGGATGAACGCGCAGAAGAATTTCTAAATTATGATGTTTCAGTCGAAGAGATAGAAGCAGTGTTTCAGCAAGTACAAAAGAACAAGTCGCCTGGCCCAGACAAAATCTATACAGAAATGCTGAAAAATGCAGGTGAAGAATTCATCAAAGCCACTCACCGTCTCTTCCAAATGTCGTGGGAATGTGGTAAAGTACCTGACATTTTGAAAGAAGCAGAGGTGAAGTTCCTACGGAAGCAGGGGAAAAAGACGTACCATGAAGCAGGGTCTTACCGTCCCATTAGCTTGACAAGTGTTCTTTGTAAATGTTTAGAAAGAATTTTAGCTCACAGACTGTATGGTTTTGTAGAGCATTTTGATATCTTGGATAAAGAACAGGAAGGCTTCAGAAAATTCAGAGGGACCTCAGATGCACTGCTACGTCTTACACAGGATATATTTAATGGCTTTAACAGTAGAGAACACACTTTAGCCCTTTTCATTGATCTTGAAAAAGCCTATGACAGCGTCTGGCGGGGAGGCTTACTGTTTAAACTGAATAGATTCGGAATAACTGGAAGGATGTGGAGGTGGTTACAGAGTTTCCTCAAAGAACGTAAGGCTTTTATCTCTATGCAAGGGGAACAGAGTAAGAAGTTTGGTTCTAGTATTGGTCTCCCCCAAGGTGCTGTTATTTCACCATTACTGTTTAACCTTTTCATAAAGGACATATTTGCTGGAGTAAAATGCAGTAAAGTCAAGTTTGCAGATGACGGAACAATCTGGAGTACAGGGAATGATTTGGATGCAATGTTACAGGATTTAAAAGTCAGTTTTCAGAAAGTGCAAGAATGGGGAAAGTTATGGCGAATGAAAGTGAGTCTCGACAAAACAGAATTCTGTGCCTTCTCACTTGACGAAGAGTTTTCAGCAAAGGCAAAAGAAACTGGGTTAGTGGTTCAAGGAAAAAGTATAAAATATAATCCCAGACCCAAAATTCTTGGTGTCACATTAGATGAGAGACTGAAATTTGACATTCACATTGAAAATGTAGAGAAGAAGGCATATAAGTCCTTGGATCTTCTTCGGAAGGTGAGAGAATCTGAAGGTATGAACCAAAGATGTATGTTACAGCTGTATAAGGCATTAGTTTCTCCTCATTTAGAATATGCAGCAGCGATATGGCAGGTGGGGCATTGTGAACCATTGGAGAAAGTCCAAAGGAAGGGTCTGGCATTGTGCTTAGGAGTGCCAGGGACTGCAGGGGTGGAGGCAGTAGAAGTGGAGTTGGGTGTTTTACCTTTGGAAATGCGTAGGGAGGAGTTATCTATAAGACAGGCAACCCGAATTATGATGAAAGACAACACTCAATTGATTAAAAATACTTGGGACAGTTGGCAACAGGACGAGGAGAGAGAACTTAGAATATCACCTTTCGGAAAAATGAACATCCAGATAGCCGATATGACTTCGAACACAGATATCAACCTGCATAACTTGGAGAAAGAATTCACCTACTTACATTCATTACAACCAAGCAAGGAAAAACCAGACTACTGGAGAAATTTAGGATCATCCAAATCTAGAACTGCAGAGCAAGAAGTTCTCTCTAGACAGATTATCTCTGATGCCATCCAGAACTGTGGGGAGGATACAACAATTTGCTTCACAGATGGCTCATGCTTGGGGAACCCAGGTCCCTGTGGAGCGGGATCTTGTATTTTCTTTCCTGGTTCTTCGGATCCTGTTCGACTGAAAAAACCTGTAAGTAAGCATGGTTCAATTTTGCTAGGGGAACTCGTCGCAATTCAGATGACTATCAACTTCATACAGAATAGTATTAAGAATAAATCAGACAATTTCACATCTAAAATCCAGATTTTCTCAGACAGTCAGTCGGCTGTTGGGCTCCTTAGTCTAGGCTGGGAAACAAAGAACTACAAATCAACTATCCAGGAGATAATTAGAGATATGAAAAACCTGCACCAAGAAGGAATACCTGTAGAGTTAGAATGGACTCCAGGACATTCTAGTATCAGAGGGAATGAGATCGCTGATGGTCTGGCTAAGGAGGGAGCTAAAGAAGCAGAGGAGCTTGAAGACATTTGCTCTGTCACAACTCTTGAGGATGTCAAGACAGCAGCCAAAAGGTCAGTTAAATTGAAGTGGCAAGACAGATGGAATAAGTCAGAAAGAGGAAGGACCTTATACCAGTTTCGCCCTACAGTTGACTTTAAGCTTAAAGCCCAGCTAAACTCCTTCACCAGTGAGAGTAGAATCTCCCAACTTAGAACAGGTTATGTTCCCCAGAATCAGTATTTACATAAATGTGGTTTGAAGGACAGTAATAATTGTGTGGGTTGTGGAGAAATTGAATCTGTTCATCATTTCTTGATTTCATGCCCAAAATATGAAAATTTAAGAGAAAGCTTGAGAAGAAAGTTGTTTCTGACGGCAGGGATAATGAGTTTAGACCTTGAACTGTTTCTTAATGCTAAACCGGAAGACGAATACAAAGAATACAGGAACCTCATTTTGGAAGAGCTTGAGAAATTCATCACAGAATCAAATCGCTTTTCTTCCCCATTTAATGAAATTTCCAATTAATTCGAACCTCGCACCGCACCTCGTACAAAACTAATATACCTGTGAGCTTATGTACCAGCGGGCAATACTAAGAAGATATACCAGAGCGGTTCTACAGCCTAGTGGCTTTGATAAAGACTAAAGACTCTGAAAATCATCTCCCTGAGACTTTTATCTGAAGTTTTTATAACCTTCCATTCCCGAAAAATAACAGTAATAAGTGAAAACAATCTAAGAAGATTGGGTATACAGGCTACTAGCCTTTCAACCCGTAGCAGAGGTATCCAGGTATCCAGTATCCAGTCTCTCAAAAAAGATAAGAATGCAAAGATGAGGAACTGACACAATCGCTTCCACATCCTGCCCTAAACCAGGTACTCGGACAAAACGGACCATGGACAAAACGGACCAGACAAAACGGACCACGGTTAGGACAAAACGGACCACGTTTCAGGACAAAACGGACCACGTTACAGGACACAACGGACCACGCTAGAAGACAAACCAGACCATTAATTGATGCCAATTAAATGAATCATGAAAGAGTATATATTCCTCAGACAGTGTTAAATGGTCACATTTACTTGACTAATGTCCATGATCTCAACTATATTTGATTGTCGCAACCATCTAGCCACAACTCAATGACTTCAATTAAAATAGTTACCAAGTTAATGCAGCTTGATAATTATTAAAATAATGAGTTGTGTTCAGTTAATTATGACTATAACATACAAGAAAACAAATTTTATTCAACAAAATAACATTCAAACAGTAGAAGAAATATGGATTTATTCTAGATTTAATACGTTGATAAAGGGGTATTTTTTTTATCTTTTGTTGGTGTTGCAACTTAAATGAAACATAATGCTTTCCCAAAATTAAGGGAAGGTTTTTAATGTAATTTTAATTCAAATGTATTCATGTATAAGATGGCCAGGTATGTCTAAAAACATGGTCCGTTATGTCCTGAAACGTGGTCCGTTTTGTCCTTAAACGTGGTCCGTTTCGTCCTGAACGTGGTCCGTTTTGTCCCAAGCGTGGTCCGTTTTGTCCGTGGTCCGTTTTGTCCGTGGTCCGTTATGTCCCTAATTCACCACAAAATGGGGAAAGAATAATGACGGCACTAAAATCAAAACAAGACAAGATTCTAAGGGGTCAGTCTAATCCTTGGACCAAATCACTTGGACCTTGGACTGGTCCAACTCGGACTGCACTGGTGTAATCCTTGGACCAGTTACCTGTTGGACCAAATTTATACAGGTACTTTGGACAAATGAATAAAAAGTAATATATATGATAATATCTGTCACTGCATAACAAATGACTACCTGAGAAGCCCTACCTTATTGTTTACTAAATTTATTGATAAATAGCCCTGAAAAATAATGAAGTTAACAGGAAAATCATAGAAAAGTTTATGCTGTGTAAAATAGCAAATATATTATTATAGTAAGTAAAAAGAGATTTTGCATTTTTCCAACCAACTTGTATGTGCGCGAAATTATTTAAGTCCTTGATTCTAGCTTCCTGTTTTTTTTGTATTTATTTATTTTTTAAATTTATTTGTATATCATTTCATCAAGACCTGGAACGGTGCTTCATGTAAATGCTCTTTATGTAAGTAAATCTTTTATTTTTAAACCTGTTCTCTTGGTTCTGGACCCCCATTTTATAACAAAAATTCCCTAGTCATTTGCTACCTGCTGGCCAGGTTTCTTTTAGTAATACTGTATGTAAACTTTAAACAGGCCTACTTATGTGGTATATCTTGGGACCCTCTTTCGTTTTCGCCTGAGTTCCTTGAATTTCAAGAAACTCTCCCCCCCCCCCTCCCCCCCTTCCCTTTCGATTTTCGACCCAAGGTGTATCGCAGGGGTCTACCAAATTTTAAAATTTCCTTTAGAAATTTTGTTTGTCTGTGATCAAAACTTAATTTAATAACCTAATGCCATGTCTTAATATATATGTATTTTCAGCTTCCTGTGATGTAGAACAGATTGTAAATAGTACATTTTCTTTTTATGCATGCCTTGTTATAAAACTTTCTGTGATATCTAAATCTTGTTGGTCGGTAGAAAAAGTTTCTAGGAACTTGTGTTACATGTAAATGTATGTTATAACTGAACCGACGTTAAATAAATTTTACTTGACTTGACTTGACTTGACTATCTATTTTCTAGTTAGGATTTAACCATGGGTAAAGATAGGTTCTTGGTGATTTGAGCTTCGTGATAAATTTGCTTTGGTTCTTGATAATTTCAGTTTGGTAATTTTTGTTTAACGGTAAGTTATATAACAATATTGTAAGTGAATTATAGTGACATATTTATGTAAGGCCATATAGAAAGTTCACTTTAAATATCAAACTGGCTCAACTTAAAAGAATCAAAAAGCCATTGTGAATACGATAATGATGTAAGTACTGGGACAGCTCATAATAATTTTAATTTTGTCCCAAATAGAAAATTAACTATTTCAGAAGTGTCAATTGGTAGAAGTCACTGGTAATGCACTTACATTCTGCATTTAATTTTCACGACTGATTGACTGTTTTGGGTTTAACAGCCCTTTGGGGCAGTATTTAAGTCTATATCGGGCCATCTCCCAGAGAGAGGGAGAAAGAAGAGAAATGATAGACGAGAGAAAAAATGTCCAAACAACCCCACCCCACCCAGTCCCGGATCCATGGGGTGGGCTTTGGGGCTTCAGCCCCGCCACCTAGGCCTGGTTGAATTAAAACATATGTTGTGACATCTCATTAGAATCGCCTCGGCGAGGCAATTCTAATGAGTTATCACAACATATATTTCATGGCAAAAACGACATTATCAAAACTTCTCAACAAAACGATCCCTATTTATATTATATATTTTCAAGCCCCACTCACCCCCAGCCCCTCCCCTCCCCCAAAACACACATCTCGGCACCAATGTCCAAACAACCCCTACCCACACCCAGTACCGGATCCATGGGGTGGGCTTTGGGGGAAATTAATCGTAGGGTAGAAATAGCTTTATTACTCATAGTTTTCCCTTTTTTTCAATATAAACACAGAGAATTATTAATATCTCAGAATACATAAAATTTTATATTTTCCACTTGAAAAAGTTTTAGGTTCCAGACCATTAGACTGACACAAAGAAGGACAATAAGATATGCTGGAATTACAGTAGTTTCTTAGTGTCCAAATATTTAGGTAACTTATGATATAAAAATAGAAGAAAAAGAAAAGAAACAGAAAAAAATCCATAAATAAGTGTTATGAAAAATGTTATACAATTAGGTTCACATCTGCGTTTTTCTGCTTTTTAACATGTGCATGTTTTAATATATATTGTCGCTTTTTCCCATAAATACATAATAAAATACTGAATAAAATGTTTCTCTAGAGCGGAATAAACGGAAATATACCGTAATCAGGTTGATCTGTGCAGACCTGTCCTTTGTGCTTTAAAGTTTATTCCCAAATTTATACATTGATTTATTTTTTATCTTCTCAAAGTATCATAATTAAGCATACTGACAGACCAATAAAGGGTGGTTGGTGATGATATTTATAAGATAAATTCTGTTAATATGCTCCATAACAACCCATGTTGTTGTCCCTCATTGGAACTGCCTCATCAAGGCTGCTCTAATAACAGTAGTTATAATTATGGTTTGGATCGAATCCCATCTCCTCTGCACCTCAGTAAATAGTTATATCAGGAACACAAATGTCAATGAAATTCTTATTCGTATGAACAGTTCAGGTATGATGCAGAAATAATGGCCATTATGCATGGAAAATATCTCAAAAATATTTTAATAAAAAAAAATGGACTATTTACAAATTGCATTATCTGTCTCCAAAACAATTTATGACATTTTTTATTATAATAGTTACGATCTCAGAATATTTTGCTTCTGTTTGGATTATTTAACAAACACTAAAAGTACGATATCTGTTGCACAACATAAAATGTGATGTAAAACTTATTTTGAGATAATATTTTTGAACAAATATATTTTATCATCAATTTTTTTGAGGAAAAAAGGAGAGAAAAAAACAAAACAAAAAAAGAACAGTAATAAAACTGATATATGCACACTAGAAATGTTTACTGTATATATGGTAATGTGCGCTGATTTCATAAATTGACATCCCCCTACTGTTTATTGGAGTTCTGACACACTCTAGTAGCTGCTTCTGTTAGAAAATTACAATATACAGTCCGAACAGGTAGCTTGTCACATACATATTTTGTCTGAATCCTGCACTGTAGAACAACAGATATACCATATTAATCCTATTAAATACCCAGGGGGTGTTTCATATTACGAAAGGGGAGGGGGGGTATTCAGAGCCTAGATTGTAGTAAATCAGTCACTGCCAAAAAAAGTACTCTAAGTAGCAATATAAGGTGATGGGTATACTTTCAGAAGAAGCAATTAACTCTACTATTTTTGCCCCCTTTCTCAGTATAGGGTCAACTCTTTAAGAGAAGACCACATTTCAAAAAGCTACTTTAATTATCCAGAGAAGCAAACAGGAATTCAAAAAGTTAAGATAGCATTATTTTAGGAAAAGAGGTAGCTAGATTAGGATGAATATGGTATATGTGATATTTTTTTTCACTGACCAAGGAAAAAATAGCAAAAGGACATACTAGTTGACTCTCCCCCATAAATAGGGATAAAATCAATGAAACGTTAAAAAGAAATACAAATACAAAAAAAAAAAATAAAGAACAATGAGACCATTTTCCTTCACACTTTTGCATTTGCCATTATTGTTCAAATGTAAATATTCGGACTAACCATTATATGCATTGCAGTACATGTCTGTAATTTCCCAATTAAGTTAAAAGCCCATTACATGTATATCTCCTTTCTTAAAAAGATAGGCCCCACAATAGCTCAATCAGTTAAGCACTGGCCTGCTAAGCCAGCGGTCCAGATCCAAATCCCGCTAGAGATGGAAATCTTTTCAATCTTATTTTGTTTCAGTTTTCCAAAATTTCTGAGAAAAATATTTTAGTTATGATCAATATTAGCTACGTAAAACTTGTGGCTTTATTTTTGAAGAAAATAAACTAGGACAACCTATTGCACCATTTAATTGCTCGACACCCTGACTAAATCTGTCTGAACTTCTGAAGGCATGCACAGACTGTGAGAGCACTGACAAGCCTGCAGATATGCATGGCATGGTCTGAGTATTAAATGTGCTACCACTGGCAGTCAGCCCTGATAAAGCCAAGATAAAGCTTGACCATACAGTTACCAGTATGATCAGCAAACGCCCACTTATGCAAACATTGAACAGTTTGAAAGTCTACAAGATTTACTCAAAGTCAAGTCAAAATCACTTTATTCACTCAGGTCACAAATTGTTTGCAAATTGATCATGATTCAGATAATATAGGTTAAAGGTATACTCCCTCGTATTTCATTACGAAATGATCACAAAGTTATGAAACTGGTTAGTTGTATGCAACATAATTAAGATTTGTCCAAACAATCTTCAGCGAAAACATCTTTGTTACGGAGGCAGACACGATATATCAATGCGTACCCTTCTTGAATATTCACGAATATTCCCCTGCAAAATTTGTTCTAGAACTAACATAAAGTTCTTGAACGTTCAAGAACTTTTGTTGAACCTTAAGAACTGTTCTTGAACTGATAAAACAGTTCTTGAACTGTGGTTCTGGAACCTGAATAGTTCTTGAACACTGGTTCTAAAACTAAAAATTGTCGTAATAAATTGATCGACTCCCACAGGCGTTTCTGCAAGCATGTTTTGAATTTTATGAATGGTGGAGTAAATAACTTCACAATAGCATTAACCTCTAATCTGTTCACGTGAGTTCTTTTCAGCCAATAACTGTCTGAAGTTGATTAAAGAAAGGCCGTAAAATTATTCATGATATAACTTTTACCTGATTAATTATGATTGCTGGGCATGTCCAGTCTTCATTTCTTGGCGGGAATGGCGGTCCGCTGTTAACACTCTTTTTGTGTATTTTCTTAAATTCTCCTGTTTTCAGTTACCATCACAAATCATAAATTGGGCAGATAAATATACTTTTAATAGCAATCATTATCATGCCTAGGATGTAATGTTTTGTGAGAAAGTTAATTGAAATATTCAGGGTGTAAATCTTTAAGTCTTGCATAATTACTCCCCTCATAAACCATCCACCTAAATCCACTAGTCCGCTTGTGATCATTATTCATGACTGAAAATCTTAAATGTTGAAAGATGTAAAACAAAAATGCATATTTTTGTGTCAACACTGACATCGGTCCAAGTAAATTTGGTCCAACAGGTAAATAGTCAAAGTATCTTTTTTTATATTCGTCCCCATGAGTGAAATATATGTCTTATTATTTGTTTTAATGTATGAACTAGTAACTACCGATCTATCAAAATATTAGTAATGGTAAAAGAAAGTCAAAAAGATTGTCACTGATTCAGATAAATTTGGCCCAACAATTTTCCGGTAGCCGGTCCAAGTATTACTCCATATCAGTCCAAGTTCCAGCAGTGCAAGTGATTTAATACAGCAGGTAACTGTATCACATAATTTGTAATAATTTCATCTTTTCATTTTATCATGTGTACAAGAATATAAGTACAGATTGCATTAAAAATTATATGTCTCATGAAGTGTGCTAGATTTATTGAATCATTAAGCATAATTTTTCTTTTCGTCTGCCAGCTTGCCTTCTTCTTTCAGCATAACTTCTACATAGAAATGTAACTGTTCCCCTTATATATTCTGCAATGAAAACTTTTCTAAAATTATCACATGTAAAAAATTGAAAACTGATCGTCCCCAACAATTCTCCTCACCTCGATATAGTCACGCATGGTACTGAAAATTCAGTTCTTGGATGTAGGGTAGTATTAAGTTTGGAAAAAATGACCGCACTAATATTTCTTTGATTTTCCCACAAAATATATCAAAAGATTTGTAAGATAGTTTAGAATACTAAGATAACACAACATTTTGGACTTTAGATCCAAGCTTTAAGAAAAACGTAGAAAACTGAGTAACGTTTTGCTCATTTTCTCTATTTTCCCTATATACTATTAGGAAATGATGGCCATATTATGACCGCATTAAATCTAAACTTAATAGTTAGAAAAAAAATCTATGTGCACTATATTGACCTAACACATTTTTCATTTTTTATTCAAGGAAGACAAAAAAAGAGAAAAACTGTCAATGTCCTATATAATTTAATGCTATTTCCAGCTCACGCGATATCGTCGTTTACAGGTAGATTATACGGGGCTGAGGAAAAAAGTTGCCCATGCTGTATAAAATTTGACAGGTTCAAGTCAAAGTATTCATTTCCACTGCCAGTAATATTATGTACAGCTGAAGACAAAAATAAAAATAAATCAAAAGAAAAATAAAACAATAAAAATGAAATGTTAAATGCATCAGTAAAATGATAGTTTGGATAAAATATATATTTTTTTTCTTTTTGAAAAGATTTGTTTTTTCTTAATGGGAAGGAAAGACAGCTGGATTTTTTTAGTAGATCTATTTTTATTTACTAAATCAAATCAAAGTTTTAAAATTAATTTTAGAATTCAAATTCTTTGAATGGGTTGACTGGTAATTATTGTTTTGCAATGACACTTACATCTAATTATCAGTGTTTATTTAACCATTCAAACTACCTGTTACCTGCATGAAAATTTGGCCCAACAGGTAACTGGTCCAAGGATTACACCAGTGCAGTCCGAGTTGGACCAATCCAAAGTCCAATGGTCCAAGTGATTTGGTCCAAGGATTACACTGACCCGAATCTAAGAGTTCCTTCAAGAGCAGAGAAATTAATCAAATAAGGAACATGGGCCATACTTCCAGTGACCCTGGCATGGCCCGAGGACGAAAGCCAGACGAAAACATCATGACTGGAATTTGTTAATTTTAATAAGGCAATTGATTTAAAAATCTTCTTAGTATCAAAAAGGGTCCAGTTGAATAAAAACGACGATATAGAATGTTAGTCTAGACCCCATATTTTTTTTCTGATTTGTCAGAATATATAGAGCTACAAGACTCGTCAAAGCATTATCTGGACTGACTTACCATGAAAGATTAAAGGAGCTAAGATTACCATCTTTGGAATATAGAAGGTTAAGAGCTGACGTTATCGAAATATTTAAGATCATTAACAGGATAGATACAGTCAATATTGAGAAATTTTTCACCTTTGCCCAGCAGGAACTCGCGGACACAGTTATAAGTTATTTAAAAGAAGGTCACGTTTGAATGTTCGCGCAAATGTCTTTTCAAATCGGATGGTAGATGTATGGAACAGTCTGCCTGAGACTGTTGTGACAGCGTTCAAAACGAAGTTAAATAAATATTGGCACGGACACGATCTGAAATTTAACCCATCATGCTACATTCCAAGTCAACAAACTGGATGGAGACAGCCTTATCGAAATGGGTCAATAGAAGCTGTTGGTAGCTTGGAAGGACCTCTACGACGGTGAGATAACGGTGAGATATATCCTCTGATCTCAAAAGACAAAATAAGAAAATAAGATAGAAGCTGTCCAAGTTTTGTGTGTCATGTTCCATAAATGTCTTTAATTTTTTGAGTTTGAAAGATTAGAGTCTGAAATTTTAGCAGTAATGGCGGGGTGGGGGGTGGGGGGGGGGGAGTCTTGGGGGGAAGGGGGCAAAGAAGCTGAGACATTTTTCAAAAATGAAGACAGATGGAAGAATTCTGACCCCCACCCCCCACCCACCCCCACAATATGCCTTATAAAATATATGAACCCCCACTGCCCAAAGGCTTATTGATTTCATTAAAAGGATTCCGACCTCCCCTAAATGTACCCGGCCCTCCTCCCCTAAATGTATCCGGCCCTCCACCTGATAATAAATGACTCGTCCCTAAAATCTAAAAGATTTCGTTCAAGAGCAGAAAACACATTCAAAAGAAGGAAATGGGCCATGCCCCGAAGTTTCAGCTACTCAAGCCTCATCAGTGACCTTGGCATGATCTGGTGACGAAAACCATACGAAAACATACTGTATTTTCTCAGATTTAACAAGACAGTTGAATCAAATCTACTTAGAATCATAAAGGGTCCAACTGAATAAAAAGGGATGATCTAGAATATTTATCTATATCAAAAACAAAAAAATATATAAAAGCCAAGCCGATGTCCGCGAGGCTACTCAAGTAATGTGAGTTGCGACGCGAAAAAACCAACAAAGTGGCATGTGCGCCCAGCCAAGCTTCAGATCAGCCTGGGCATCCTCCCAGTCTGATCAGAGTCTTTGCTTTACGCCATAAGGGTGGCTGAGGTTTAAGGTACCTCCATGCGGACAGCGAAGACTCTGGGTTATGCAGAAATGCCTTTCCTCTTCTACCCTCTTCAACAGTTTTCTCAAAAGGATCATGTGTGACATAATGAAAATATTCAGCAAAGACGACGTAATTATTTTCAACCTGCGGTTTGCCGATGCCACTGCATGTTGTTATTGCTGTGAGAAAAAGAACGGGATACTAGACTGAAAAGTCTCGACAAAACCTGGACCAGAAATAAACTGGAGATAAGTGCGGAGAAGACCAAATTTAACTGATGAAAAACAGCACTGATGACATCCACCGGAAGGATAAGATAAATTAACAGATATTGGGACGCTTATAAGTTACTAATCAGCCTGTACACTTTCTTCTGTTACCCCAAGTACGAAAGAATGGAGTTGTCAACCCTCTGTTAAGCGGAGTAAGAAATTAGAAACCCTGGCAAGTTTTTAATACTTCAGAGCGGATGACTCAGATGCTGGCTTCAAGCCAGGGGTTCTCTAACCGCAGCCCTTACAAGTCGAAGCCAGTTTGGACAAACAACAGATCAAATGTGAAACTGGTGCAAGCCCTTCTTTCTGTATGCCTGTAAAATCTGGACATTGACAGCAAAGGACATTGACAACAGAGTTAGAGAAAATAATCTTCAACAGCTTACAAGAATCACTAGTCTTGGCTAGTCTATCCCATAACCTTGGAAGGTCGTCGGGGCACCACAGATGACTTTTCAACAATCCCTTACCACCAGGGATGGACTTTGCTGGCTAAACTAGGACAGTTGAAGACAGGACTAGGCGGAAAGTTGTTGTTTTATTGTTTAACGTCCACGGTAAACAGCTATGGTCATGTCGTGACGGTCAGTTAGCTTAACCACACATTCCTGGGCAGGCTTAGACCTCCTAAGCGGTTAACCAGTACTAAGTGTACTTTCTTTCACCAGTAACTGACAACTGTCCTTCTTGAATCAGTGGAAGGGGAAATGAAAGTAAATACCCGGTCGGCCCACTTACTTTCATTCCCTCTTCCGCTAATTCAAAAAGGGCTGTTGTCAGTTACTGATGAAAGTAGGTGCACTTAGTACTTGTGCACCGATGTAGGGGGTGGGGGTATGTGACGCCGTAGTTACAACCGACACCGCGTTAAACGTACTTCGTCTTAACGCAGACAACACATATTTACTCACCGTTGAAGAAAAAGTGTGAAGAAACAGTGAACGAAAAGGGAAGAAAAGAAAACTGAAGAAAGAAGAACAGGAAATAAAATTAATACGGAGGAGGATGAAGATGGAGAGGAAGAACAATTAGGAAAAAAGGAAGGTAGAAGAAAATTAAGAGGAAGAATAAGTTCCGGGGATAGGGTCATTCGAGCTTTCTCTTACCTTTCACTTTTTTACGTTGTGTGAAAGCCGCCAGTTAAAAACATCAGGTTTTGTTAACCAGAGAATGCTCGTATTAGGGGTGGGGGAGAGTAGAAGTAGAAAAAGGAGAAATAAATCAGGGGAAATTGTAGAGTCCTCTTTCCTCTCAAACCATGGCGAAGTATTAGTATTCTTTATGTCATGTCCTTGCAAAACACTCAAAAGCTCTATTGGATGAGTTAAACAGGACACAAACTCATCACTGAACCAGTTTACGAGAAATCGAGTCCTTAAAAGGTTAAACAAACACTGATACAAAATTTAAGCCCTAATTATACATGCACTTTGAAATATGTCCCTACGGTAACTCATTTGGAATACTCGCACTAACCTAAAATTAATTATCAAATGACTCATAGTAGCTCACTATATGTTATGCATGAAGCATACGGTGGAAGCAGCTTTTCGTTTCTGACTCCCTTCTCATCAGTGGTCAACTCTTGAAGGAAAGAATTTGCTCCTAGGAGAGCAAATTCTTTCCTTTAAGAGTTTGTCCCTTGTTGGAAAGGTTGCTTTGCCCAGGGAAGCTAACAGGAAGTCACGAAAGTTGTCTCCCTTTGAAAGAATGGAGGTAAAACATGGAGGCGTACCCATACACGTCGCGTTAAAACTCACCGCGACGTCATTACGACGTCATGTGCCTGTTTGGCAGCTACGAATCAAGCCAGCGTAGCTAAAATCTTCGTTTAGTGTCTAGCTGTACATTTCTTAGGATCCAAACTTGGTGTTTGCGGGAGAAAAGGCTTTCGAAGCTGACTGAGCGAATGCGCAGGCTGGTCTGAGCATTTGCTGTTCGCATATACGTTAAATCACCCGTTAGTTTAAACTTATACATTCATCATTTACACATATTCTGAACACAATATTTCCTAGAAATGGGATTCAGAAGAAAGTCAATCGACTTTTTAAAAAAAATCTATATCTCAAAATCAGCCTTTTTTGCGCGTCGCGAGTCATATATAAGCCCTCACATGCAAGCAGTCTCTTTTTACTGTATGGATCATCGCGAAGCCTTTATCTGCGCAGTTGTACGGACTGATCTGGATATTTGCTGTCCGCATTAGCCATAAAAGGAACATTGCAGGGGTTAATTTCATGGTTCCCAAAAGCATGTTTCAGACTTTTCGGATCAAACGCCCAAAGATTCATCGAGATATTTCAACTTTTCGTGCCCATATCATAGTGCAGCTATTTATTGAAAAACTGTCAAATTCACAAGGGGGGGGGGGGGGGGGGTATCAATAAGGTATGTTTTCTGCATCCTACCAAAGTTTTATTTTTTTAACTGACGGTATACTCCAATGTGTCTAGTTTGTTGAACTGTATGTGACTTTGGTCGGAAAGCCCTACTTACTGAGCTATGGGCCCACAGAAGTGGGTGGGGTAATCCAACATGGTTTTAGCTTGTCTTGTAAAACATTCTCATTTGGTAGAGGAGTACCACAGACAGACGGGAGTTAATAAAATGATTAACAGAATATCTAATATATATTTCCATATCATTTTATTTGGTTTAGTTAAAACATATGTTGTCAAAAAAGACATCCTTTGACATTCAGAATTTTTTGATATTTTTGTCCTCAATTGTCAATATTTCTTGGCATCATTGTTACATAAACTGACCAGTTATCATCAAACTCATGTCAAGGAAGCACCTTGACCAGGACAATCGGATGATGTGACCAGAATTTCACTATGACCTAGTTTTCATGGTTGACTGAACACCTAAACTTGCTTGGAAGATGGTTTTCATTCAATTTTGATCTAGAATTACCAAACTGTGGTCAAATTACTATTTCAACTGCTTTATTATGCCCTACACTCCCGCCACTAATGGTAAGGGATTACACACTGGCTTCAGTGCGGATTTCGTTGGCGTCTGCATCTGTGTCACATATCAAGCCTTTCTGTGACCTTCGAAACAAGGCCAAGGTCATCGGAATCTGACCACACGTTAAGCTTGTCATAATGACATATCCACGGAAGTATTGTGTAATTGCTCTTATTGTTTCAAATTTAATAAAATGATTAACAGAACACCCATAAATGTGTTTCCATATCATTTTATTTGGTTTAATTTTAACATATGATGTAAAAAAAAAAAAAGACTTTCTTTGACATCCAGCATTTTTTTTTTTTTTTTTTTTTTGTCCTAAATTTTCAATATTTCTTGGCGTCGCTGCTAAATAAACTGACCAGTAATCATCAAACGCATGTCAAGGAAGCACCTTGACCAGGACAATCGGATGATGCTACCAGACTATCACCATGACCTGGTTTGCATCGTTGACTGAACACATATACTTGCTTGGAAGATGGTTTTCATTAAATTTTATGATAAAGGGAGACGTAATAGTTTTAGCGCAGATCCCGTCGTTGTCTGTGTCATCGTCGGCGTTACAGTTTGTACCCACTATATTTCTTGAATCAACGGGTGGAATTTTACCAAACTTGCATCTGTGGTATTTGATCAAGCTTGCTTGGATATACAATTGGGACAAGCCAAACAGCAGATTTGGTTTTGTTTAATTTGACCCTATTTTCAAGGTCATGGGAGGTCTTAAATTGTTAAATTTTCCGCATCGAAGAAGGCGTGACAATTTCCTTTACCTACGATATCTTTTGAAACAATAAGATCAATTCCACAATACTTGCATGGATATATCATTATGACAAGCTTAAGAGGTGGTCAGATTTCAATGACCTTGGCCTTATTTTCAAGGCCACAGAATGACTTAATATGTGACACAGACACAGATGCAGACGCCAACGAGATCCGCACTGGAGCCAATATGTATTACCTCACCTTTAGTGACAGGGGTTTGGGGCATAATAAAGCAGTGTTTTGGGGCATAATAAGCAGTTAAAATAGTAATTTGACCAAAGTTTTGTAATTCTAGGTCATAAAATTGAATAAAAACCATCTTCCAAGCAAGTTTAGGTGTTCAGTCAACCATAAAAACTAGGTCATTGTGAAATTCTGGTCACATCATCCGATTGTCCTGGTCAAGGTGCTTCCTTGACATGAGTTTGATGATAACTGGTCAGTTTATTTAACAATGATGCCAAGAAGTATTGAAAATTGAGGACAAAAATATCCAAAAATTCTGAATGTCAAAGTCTTTTTTGACAACATATGTTCAAATTAAACCAAATAAAATGATATTGAAATATATTTTAGATGTTCTGTTAATCATTTTATCAAATCCTGTCTGTCTGTTATACTCCTCTACCAAATGAGAATGTTTTTACAAGACATGCTAAAACCATGTTGGATTACCCCACCCACTTCTGTGGACCCACAGCTCAGTAAGTAAGGATTTCCGACCAAAGTCACATATTGTTCAATTAACTAGACACATTGGAGTATAACATCAGTTAAAAAAATAAAGTTTTGGTGGGATGCAGAAAACCTACCTTATTGATACCCCCCCCCCCCCCCCCCCCCCCCCCAAGAAAGACTAGTTCGCAAGTGTGGAACTTTTTACTAAATTAATATTATGTAAATACGTACGCCCATCTGCGTATTTGTATACAGACAACTGTGTCATTGTATTTCACAGAAGCCCCAGTAGCTCAGTGGGTTAAGCGTTGGCCTTCAAAGATATCGGTCCGGTTCGATTCCCGCTGCATTTCTGCAAACTGCAAACCGGGTTCCATTGGACATAGCACGTCCTTTATATTATCACCCTCTCTTCGTCCTGATACGACTGAAATACTGCTGAAAAGAACGTAAATTCGCAAGCAGAAGTAATTTTCACCTAGTTATTAGTAATATTTTATGACCTAAATGTCTTCCATAAGTTAAAACAACCACTTATATTTATTTGATTAGACACATCCGTTACCAGGGTTAAGTAGGAAATTCAGCGGATTTCTTAACCTGCTTGAGTCAAAAGTAAACGGAAGGAATCAAATGTAAACAAAAACTGTGAAATTGGTATAAAAAATTAACTCTGTTCAAAGCGTGAAAGTAGCTGGTAGATTTTGCAGCAGAGCATATGAGTTGAAACAAAAATGATATCAGTGAATTTTAGGATTTAGTAAGTATATAGATCGCGTTCAGATTAGGACTTTAGATTTCCTCTCAACTTTGGAGAATAGGTCGAAAAAAAAAACAACCTTTAAGCAGGCACGCAAAGTTCGTCACACTGTCAATGAAACGGGTTGTTGTGTGTCAGCTCAACGTAGTCTGAAAAGACGAGTTTCCAGCGGACACATGACGTCGAAATGGCGTCCTACAGACGTCATGTACCTACTGGAAAGAGTCAACATTAAATTTTAGGGAATAGCCTACAAGACGACAGTGCAAAATGTATTTTATTTTACTTTTTCTCAGTATAAGGCGCACAACGTTTGATATAGCAACATCGACGTTGTTTTATTTCATTTGCTACGTACATACAGTTCAGTTATTCTGTTAATTGGAATTTTATTGTCGTGTCATAATATCAATTTCCTAGCCCTACAATTTTTCTGTGACTTCCAGGAGCGTGTCTTGATGCATGCAACTATATTTTTGTATACCCCTTAAAAGATAAGTACAAATTTAACCCTAACATACTTCCAAACTGATACAGTACTTCACTTTCCCCAGCAAACAGCTGTTAAAATCTGATAAGCACACATATCAAATACACATAATTACTTCCACGATTTGGAAGTAAATAAAGGGGAGAGTGATAGACTGTGATATGCAGATACGCAGATGCGAGTTGAAATTTTGTATAAAAAATTGCAATATGCACAAGGCATGTCGCTACGTACGCCTTGCCTACACTTCTAATGATTCAGAACGACTGGAACGCCTCCAGAGATGTTTGGACATGCACACATTTGCATTTCTCTCTCGACATAAGAATGTGTAGTCTATAGATCTATTTCTGGAATATTAACTGACCGTGTTTATTTGCTGACCCTTTAACCTGTAATTGAGCCACGACATGAGAAAACCAACAAAATGGATGTGCGCCCAGCGTAGACTCCGATCAGCCTGGACATTTGACCAGTCTGATCAGACTCTTCGTTAAGCGCTTAAATAGTAGATAAGGGTCTAAGCTACCTTCATGCGAAGACTCTGATCAGACTGGGTGGATGCCCAGGCTGATCTTAGTCTGCGCTGGGCGCACAATCACTTTGTTAATGGATCAATTAGAGATAACAAGTTCAATTTGTTAATTAAATGATCTGCAAAGACATTGCTCCGCAAAACGGTTTGAATCTGTGTTTCGACAGTTTATGCAAAATATGCGTGATCTATAGACATTTGGTATTTTTGTGTCTGAATAGTCACCGAGATAGCTGCCCTTCTGCAAGTGCGAATGGTCATCCGCACGATCTGTTCTGATTTATTTTTTTTTCCGCTAAATGGGCTCCTCAGGATGCGTAGATTGTTGATGCGAACAGGAATGACTCTGATCAGTCTGTGCAGATGCGCAAGATGATGTTAGTATTGGTTGTTTGCAAATTATCAGAGATACCTTTTCCTTAAGTTGGCAAGTCTATGCATGACCGGTAATTAATGCCACCTACTAGTATGTGATGGAAGCACGCGAACTTAATTCCAGGGAAATGCAGAGAAATCTGGGAAAACCCATGGGAAGGAGGAAATAAGTAAATAGGCCTGGCTGATTTGTGAAAGACAGACTTCATCAGAAAATAAGAAGGAAAGACAGGAAAGATAAAGAAGCTGACAAAGAAGTGTTGAAGTCTTGTTGAGAATGAAATTGCCGGTTTTGACGATTCTGGCTGGGTGCTGCTTTGGAACCGTGTCAGCGGATGACGGAAGTTCCTGCTATGTAAAGGTGAATAAGGTGAGTTAAACTCTCTCTCTCTCTCTCTCTCTCTCTCTCTCTCTCTCTCTCTCTCTCTGTTTTCGTCTGTGGACTCGACCGTATCGGATCAAGTTCAATAAAACTGTTTTGTTGTAAATGGATGCTAAAATTATGCATGTTTCTATTACACAAACCAATTGCAAAATATCCTTTCTATCTATCTATGTCAAAATATTAACGAAATTTATTCATTTAAGGGCAGATAACCCATCCAGGCTTACAGGAGGGTCTTACGACAGTAACGAATCAAGTGCGACAGTATCGGATCATATGATATTATTTTATAGGATAGTTCCTCCGAGGCGTTCTGCCAACTTTCTTAGCTTCAATAACTTGGCTACATAAACTGTTGGACCTATGAAACTCTTAGAGGAAATTTTACGGCCTTTCAACGACATCTTTCACGTGGTCCTTCACCAGCAATGGTTATCTCTGATAAATAACAGTAGAATGTGTACAAATGTACAAGCATGTCAATAATTCTTAACTCAGTAATCCCCTGCGCCCCTTTAGCACGGAACTTCTCAAAATCCGACTTTGCATATAATACACCCTGATGAGACCGTAGTGTCCGATCAGGATCAACAGATACGGTGATTTTCCGCCTTAACAATGCTATTGCAAACAGTGTATAAACATTACTTTTAGCGTTTTAGCGGCATTAATCTGAGTCTACACCGTGTACAAATGTCCATCTGCTGAACCTCAGTCATTAATGGGTTCACACACATGCGAGCTGATCTCGAATGTTTCTTCAGAATGTTTAGCGAGGGCTTAGTTGTGCTTCGCATAACCTTCATTAGCAGACGTTAGTGTGTGGTACATTGAGTGGGGGATATTTTACAAAAAGGATGTTGTGCTATTTTATACAGATCTTCTTTGAAAGAAGACACAGCGGCCACTCAGGCAATTGATTCACGACTTGCTTTTAGCATCGGACCATGCATCCGACATAAAGTTTTCCAGTTAGTGCCTATATTTCAGCTCAAATTATATAATGATCCGTTACTGTCGCACATCGGCGCCCCACTTTCCGCAAAATACCAATAGCCTTTAATATTATTTCTTTCATTCAATCATTTCAGGCTTCAGTAAAATACAAGAGTCACTGCAGAACAGGAGGCAGTGGTAAGCAAATTTCCTTCAAATATCAAATTTTGTTGTGCCCATTGACACTCTTTGTCCTAGCTAAATTCAGGCTAATAACTGCCCACAACGTTTGATTGACATAGACAGGCTGTGGACTATAAAGTCAGGGGCGTAGCTATATCGGGACAATAACACGATACGCAATTTCTCGAGGGGAATTCAGATAGGTTAAGGCCCTAATACATACTGTATATTTCATATGCTCATGTCTGTTGGAAGCTGGTATTGAGACATTGCCCAGCTTGTAACATTTCAGAACGCAAAATCTGACAAAATTTCAATACCCACCTGCGTAATTTAACGCCGTTGAAAGCAACCGGCGAGGACTCTCCTCAAACTGTCAAGACGTTTATGCAACTTTTTAATACTAGTGACTAATCATGCATATTCAGGCACAGAAACTGCCAGAAAATGTGTGTGTTTTTTCAATGAGCCTGCATTTTTAAAGACATCACCGGATTTTCATTTATCAGCTTGTTTAACTTTGAGCATAATTAAGATAGTTTAATTATAACTAGTTAAGATATACTCCTCGCCAAAAGTTTAGCATAATTATTTGCGAAGTTAGCAGCAGAAATAACTGATAAAGGGGACTTCTTATAAGCACCCACACACTGGATTTTTGAAACCCTGCAGCTGTTTGGATACAAAACGATAAAAGTTAAGACCACTGTAATTAAAGTACAATTTTTAACACTTATTAAAAGTGTGTCCAAAACATCATCAGTTTTATTTTTTCACACACCAAATTACCATAGTCTGTAGACGACATGTTAAATCGTAACTTGCTACATTGATTGTGTCTCAGCCATTTCTAAATCAGGCATAAAAGAAACTCTTGTCAATACTTGTATTCTTAATGATTAACAATGCATTTTTCCTATGAATTCTTATCATTTTTGTCTTACTGAAGGCTGTCGGTTTTTGAAAATGGCACTTCAAATTTTATGTGTAACTTATTTGTTCCGTGGTCTCCTGTCTGACGTGCGACATTTTTATTCCTGGCACGACATCTTATATGCAGAAAATAAAAGATAAAAAACTATTATTTTACACAAAAATGTCAGCCCGCCAAAATTCTTTTACCTGATAATTTGGGACAAAAATGGTATGAGGCATATGCTTAAGTAGTCTTTCTTTCCGAATCCATAAATTATATCGTTGTTTTATAGTTTATTAATTTTCTGCAGAATTTGTAACAAAGGTACCATAAAGCTGAAATATGCTTAACTTTTGGCGAGGAGTATATATGGATAACCCAATGTTCTTTTCACCTTTGGTCAAAGGGAGACAATTTTGTGACCTTCTGTTTGCTTCCCTGGACAACGATCTACGTGTAGAATAGGATCTACTCTTAAAGGAAAGAATTTGCTCCTCTAGGAGCAAATTCTTTCTTTACGAGTTGACCTTTAATTGAATAGGGAGACAAAACATGAAAATGGCAGAGTTGCTTCCCCTGAAAGTGTACCCATTTACATTAATGTGCCCTAGCGTTTAGGATACATCTGGTTTCTTCTTCAGAATGCAACACAGTTTCCTTGAAGAAAGATTTCCCCCATTTGTTTAATCTGAGCTATAACAGCGACTTTCCAGAAGAAATCAACGTAACATCTTTCTGTCAGGCAAAAGAGGGTGGAACTGCGATCTATCCAGGCCTACAATACCAGTTTATTCCTCCCGGACATAGTAAGTAAATGGTGCTCCAGATAAGGAGTAAACGGGGATAATTTTATGATAATTTTCCATGTTTCTCCATAAAAACATATACTGTATATATTGTGACCCCTCATTTTAGGGTCGTCTCACCGAGGCATACCAAGTTCACAATCTCTGTCATTGTATTACACTCTGCTTATGCTCTGAGCAGATTTTACAGTCGACTGACGATCGGTCGCGACATCAAGTGGTGCCTAATATGGATTCGTTCTCGGGACCTCCCTGAATGCTCCGTTCTATCCTCAACTAGGCTTCATTATAATATTATGTCCTATTTACTTATTGGATTCACGCAAAAGTCCCGAAAAAGAGTCTGAAAAATAAATTAAAAAAAAAAATAATAAAAAAGTAGTGAAGGGGCTGAAAATGGGACAACAGTGGTACTTATAATGGAACATGTTCAGTATACCACTACATATGTGTATATGTTCTAACTACAGTCTTTTATAAAATTTATAATTATCTTAAACCAAAACATTTTTATGAACTTTTGCCCAGGATTTAGATATGATGATATAATATCTAATGAATTTAATGGAATAGATCTTATTTTGAGATGGTGAAATGGCGAAGGAGTATACCTTTAAGGATACACCCCGTTTCTTTCTTTCTTTCTTTTTTTCTGAAAGGGAAACAGTTTAAGCGATGTTTTATTTTCCTCCGACTTCTGTTTCCCTGAAACAGCTCCCCCTTTAATCCAAAATTGAGATAGGGAGACACAACAGATGATAGAGCTGCTTTCCCTGAACTTCTTGAATGTTTGCAGATTTTCACTTGTTTTTCTTTGTCAGACGGCGTCACCAGTATACGAGGCTTTGAGGTTCGATTAGAAGGGGGTCCACCATCCCTCTCCGATTTCAAGTGCACCATCATTGAACTCGAGGGCTACCTCACGCTTAATGACGTCACTGTAAGTTATCAACATAGAATGGAATGGAATTGAATCAGTGGAATGGACTGGCAGGGTTTATTTACTTGATTGCATTCCATTGGTTTTGAAATGACACTCTTCGAGGAAAGAAATTGCCTCTACCGAGGGAGCAGTTTTTTCCTGTAAGAGTACCGTTCCAGGCTCTATGAGCACATTGTAGCTAGTAGTGGAATATAAATTGACTTCTCCCATTCCAAATCATTTCATTGCAGTTTGAAGTTAGTGCATACCTGCAAGGACTGTACGTACACGTGCATAATGAACATGTGCATAACATGAGACTGAAAAAGTAACACACACACACACACACACACACACACACACACACACACACACACACACACACACACACAATAAATAAATAAATAGATAGATAGAAAAAAATACTGACTCGAAGCATTTCATTTGAATTTAATGGTAGGCCATTCAATTTGGGCGAGAATAAATGCACTGGGTCCGATTGTTCAAAACCACCAAAAAAAAAAAAAATTAACGTATTATAGATCTATGCAAAAACACTACGTTTTTGTAGAAAACGTGAGGAGTTATGCAGTGCAACGGAACACCGCTCGGCCAATTCCGCGAATCACGGAATTGGCCGAGCGGTGTTCCGATTGTTGTTTGTATGTGTACTTGAAGACTTAACGAATCCTCGACTGTCGACTTCGTTAAGCTGACGAGGCTTTGAACAACTGGGCCCTGGTAAAATAAACGTACTGTTTCTCCCGAAGCCAACGGGAACATTTGACTTAGGACTTCGATTTTATAGCTTTGGACTTAAATTGTTAAAAAATATGAAATGATGTCGACTTTTCTGATCTTTGCGAAAATTGTCATGATGCAGAAATTATGTTAGTAAAAGACTTTGAATGAAATGTTTCAGGTGACGTTCAACTCTACATTTTACCCCGTTAGCCGTAAAACGCCGTATGTTGTGGTTGTCAGCAGTCTACCAAGGAAAGACGGCAGTTACAGGAATGAAAAGCATATAACGAGCAAAGCTTGTGGTATGGATAAGTAGAGCCCTTGATAAGCAACCCTTTTGGGGTAGAGTTGGCGTTGAGGGGTGGGGATGGTAAAATGCCGGAGGAATCAAAGAGTCCGGAAGATATTATTAATAGGGGTTTATTCGCGTAAGTTTAATTTGCGGAACCTTACGAATGCATAGTTGCGCAAAAGTACAGTTATAGAAATATGTTTATGGGATTTATCACTCCAACCAACCAAAACTCACTCGGATACTGTCACCCAAAGATGATTTATTTCCCGCCATTATCATAGAGCACGCCCATTTAAAGATAATAGGAAAAGCGGGCAGGTAGCGATTTACGGATTACCATTGACTGGTCACCGGCATTGTCTTTGTTGTCTCACTCACTTATTTATATCTCATGTATAATGATAATGATAACACATTATCGTTAGGCAACAGTAAGCAACTTAACGTGTTCCATGCTATGGTTATCAGTGAATCATGTCGTCTATACTTTTCTAGTCACCTTGGGCAATTATTAAGTCTTTCTGTCGGATTTCATGCGAACAGTGCGCGAGGGACCACAATAGAAAAAGTTGAATGATTTCATTTAATTTTTTGTTTACCTGGTACTGATTACTTGGCATTTTGCTCTCATTTTATATACATAAGTTTTATAATTTTTAACGTTTGTGCATTTTATGTGTGCTTTATGTTCGGTGTAATTTTAATCAAAATAAACTAATCAAATTCTCGAACAAAATATAATTTCAAAGCCCCAGACATGTAATTTTGCCTTACTTCAGACACACAAGAGACATCAGCGGCCTGGAAACCTTCTTACTTCAACGTCAATTATGATTCCGACAGCGAGATACTTGGCATTATCTTCGAAGCCCCGCCTGAGAGGTTTAAATTTGACCGGTTCTCTGTTATCTTGATAGACAAGCGAACTTTCAGACACGTGTACAGCGGCACAGTCAGTAAGGTAAAACAAAGGCTACGTTCGGCATTATTACTTTGGTATAGCCGAGCCTACTAAAATATATGTATCTGAATACCTAGATACCGAAGTAATTATGCCCAACGTGTCCATTACCCATGCTCCAGAAAAGGAAAAGGGTGACAGGGATAATTTAGGGATAATCAGCCTACTTTCTCAGTGAAAACTTTGTTTGAGCCCTCACCAGAACCGTCTCGCCGTGACGGATCTAATGAGGGAGTCACAACATAGGTTTTTGTTGAGAAATAAGAAATCTTTCCTCTGATAATCTTAAATCTCGAGCTTTTAAAATCTTTACAAACAACGTTTTAAATGCTTTAACATGTAAATGAATGTGGTCAAAGTACCAAAGTCATAAGTCCGAACTCGTAAGTCATTAAAACATAAACAGTTCCGGAATATTTTAGATACACAGACATGGACCTCAAAACAGAGATGTAATCAGGTGACCGCGGGTAGTAAGCATCACCTGCCTATTATAATACATCCGCCATATCTATGTATCAGTGGAAAAAAAGTCTTGAAAATGAAAGTCCGGTATTTGAAAGCTTAACTAAGCTTCGGCTGAGGCCATCAAATCGGAAATTAGTTTAGAAACGGCCACATTGAAGGGATCAATGAGGTCATTGTGTCTCCCATAAAACTTTTTAACAACAGTTAATGAGCTCTTAATTTCAAAATCATTTATACTCTTTAATTTCAAGCGTCTATTGCTAAACTTTTTGGTTGTTACAACTTGAAAATGAGAGAGAAGTACCGTTAATAAAATCATATGAGATTGGTAAAACAACATGTAAACAAGCTTTTCAACATTATCTTTATGAAGTGTTTACAAATATACCATACTTGTTTGTTTGTAAACTATATCTTATCTTTGATACCTACGGCTTAACAGGAAAGCGGAACCATTATTTGTCAAACTGAAAGAGGAGTTTGAAATTGAACTGTATTTTTGTAATTTTAGACTAACTTCAACATATCAAGTATTAAACCCGGAGAGTATGAAATAAGAGTAAGTACTGCGTTTTGCTTGCATGAGGATGATGCCATTGCGAACCCTGTATTGTTTTTTTCGTCCTTTGGTTCTGTTAAAAAAAATGAAAAAAGAGAAAGTTTTTTCTGTACTGAAGATGACAGTGACAGTTAATCAATAGATTAATGACAGTTAGTTACAATACATAACCAATTATATTAAGGATAAAGTTTTACATACCTTTAGCTGCAAAGATACGTTTTAGCTGGTAACAGAAACAGGAATTTATAAAAAAAACTTTAAAGTCTCAGTTCAATTAAAATTAATCTTAATAAGGGCACCACAAGCCCTTTTTTGTAAATGCATGTTGATATAATAGCAATTAATAATTATTTGTATAACATTAATATTTTATATCGCTATTGTAAATCTGTTAAAACGCAGATTTTAAAATAAAAAAGTAAATGTATGAATAATAAAAACCTGCAGTTTCAAGACAGGGCATTATTTTCATCCTTTCCATATGTTATATATGCAGATCTGTAAATTTGCCAAATACAGTTTTTGTGCCGGTTTTTTTGACAACTTCCGACGGTTTAACACTTTCGAACATCGTAAATCATCGACAAACATCGTATTCTCTCGTTGCCTGCCTTGGCAACGAGAGAATACGATGTTTGTCGATGATTTACGATGTTCGACGGAATTTACCGCTTTCACTATATTTTCCATTATAGATCTTAGTCTATAATGTATTGAAACATACTTATTTATTCAAAACTTTATGACACATACATATTTACATACAAAAGATATTCATATATATACATATGATATACACGCATACATATACAATTTCTGTATTATAAGAACATTAAGATATGTTTAAACTATATAAACATATATGTGGCATAGAATTGGACTTTAGGCTTGATGTATATTTGCCCTCTTCTATAGGGAGAGGACCAATATAGTCATAGCCAAAAGGCAAATTCTATGGCACATGTATGTATGTATGTATGTATGTATGTATGTATGTATGTATGTATGTATGTATGTATGTAATTTTGAATAAAAGAATAAAGAATGTAAAATTTTGAATAAAGAATTAAGACTGTATCTAAATATCTTAGGTCGAACCAGACAATCCATATTGGAGCAACGAAAAGCTCTGCAAATGTAGAAACTCAGCTGGACGATGCGGAGGTTGTACAGAAACTATCGAGAATTATGGTAAGTAATTGCTCTGTTTATGTAGGCATTTCAGGCGCGTATCAGGTAATCTGTTGCAGGTGATGCTTGCTACTCGCATGCACCTGATAACAACTCCATCTGGGGGTTCCATATCTGTGTATCTAAATATTTGGAATTTCGAATTTGCCAATGTTTCAATAGTTTATGAGTTCAGGCTTATGATTTTGGTACTTGGACTGCTTTCACTTGCCACTCGTACTAAAATTCTCTATTAGAAAAATCTGTACCCATAGTGACTGACTGACCGTGTATATAATCGCACGCGTTTTAAAAATCCATAGCAAGAGTGACAGTTCATACTTTACGGCTGGATGCGGCGGGATACGTGGTCAGAACGAGAGTAGACGTGCTAGTTCCCTGTTTATACTGGGAGTTTCAATGTAGAGGTAGCATATATATTAGGACGCATATTGTGCTTCCTTTGGTGTCGAGGGAAATATAAACTGTCACTCTGGCTGCAGACTTTCCTAATATATTTCAGTTTGTGACATGATTGTTATTGTCATACTGATGAAATAACATTGGACGTTGAATTTTGATTTTTCGTGTGGATTGCTCGCATACGTGAAGATATGGTCATTCTACTTGCATGCATGCGTGGGGCCGGAGTGAATACATGATACACACAATTAAAATGACTTTGAAGGGACAACCAGGGAATCTTTTTGTTAAGGCATTTCAAATTCTAGATGGGAAATTATTAATTCTGGAGGTTACATGGTTCAAAACAAATTTCGGAATGTTTTACTTGCTACTGTTATGCATTAATTCATATATGCATTTATGGCTTGGTTTTTTATTTGACTTTATTATTTGGATGAAGTCAAATATGTCACTGAATTAAGTTTTCTTTTATTTCATTGAATAGTTGCCACAGTCACTAAAAGTTCAACGAGTAAGACTGAAACAGACAAAATCAGTTCTACATTAGATGCTAAGGATGCCAATTCAGAGAATACAGAAATGATTACAACCGTGCTGATACCAGTGTTGTGTGGTTTTGCATTAATTTGTGGTACCATTGGCGTGATAGGTAAGTTTGCTTGGAACCTTAATGAAAATATAGAATATAAGCAAAGTTTATACCTATTCATCGTCAGACAAACTTCGTGTTCTGTCTTTGTCAACTGCGTTTAACACCCGGTGTCGGCGGCATAACAAACGAATTTCGAATCAACAGATTACGATATTTGGCTTTTTTCTTTTTCTCTAACGTGATTCAATTTTTCTACATCCTTGCAACTTTATGCACCTCTAGTTGTACCTTACTACTAGAGTTATTGAAACAACACATACATGCCAGAAATCATGTTATTCTTAGAATTCACGAAAAAGAACATTGTTTCTCTATGGCCCCGTTAACTATGAAGCAACACAATCTCAAGTAGACTTCAGGGGGCCAAAAACGACCCATATCATACCAGGTCCTTTAGAAATTAATATTCTAAAATAATATTAATGTTTGTAGGCCCGTTTTAGAAGCATTGTTACTTACTCTAAGTTTTGACGTAAACAGCTGATATACTGAACGCTCAAAAACATTACGTTATCGCATATGCGGTCACAAAAGCATCACCAGCGTGTGCATTTGATCAGTCAGTCTTCGCTTTCATAAAATAAAGACAAACTATTCAGTCCAGATATTGTTAAAATAACTACATGTAATAGTTTTTAACCTTTTGGTTTTGTTACAAGTATTATTATTTTTTCTATCAAATGTTTATGTCAGCATATTTATTTCAGTTTTTAGAAGACGTCAAAAATATAAATCCCGTGACGACAAAGATTGTTCAACACAAAATGCCGAACTGACCAAATGTAAGTCCACGCCTTAAAAGGGGCATGCATAGAAATAGAAATTATGAGTAAAAAATTTACAAATCGTAAATAGAAAGATGATAGAGTAACTTAATCACTCTTACCAAAATTATTTGTGTTGTGTTGATGTAACAGAACAGAGTATATGTTTGGTTAAACGAATTTAAATAGATTTAAGAAGTTATTATTTAGATATTGTGGTCGCTTATCTGCAGTCTTGGAAAATTCCGTTTGATTAATAAGCCGCGACACGACAAAACCAACACAGTGCCATGTGCGCACTGCGAAGACACAGATCAGCCTGGGCATCCGCCGAGTCTGATCAGAGTCTTTGCTTTACGCTTAAAAGGTAGCTAAGAGTTTAGGCTAGCTCCAAGCTGACAGCTAATACTCCGATCAGCTTGGGCGTATACGCAGACTGATCTGAGTGTTCGCTGGGTGCACATGCAACTTTGTTGGTCTTGTGTCGCGGCTGATTTATATTTGGCTGAGGTTAGCTTTTTGGCGCGCGCGCCACGTATCTGGAAAAGAGCTGTTCATTTGGTCTTACTTGTGTATTGTTATTAAATCCGTTTGGTATCGTCGGTGGTATGTTGACTGATTGTACCAGTTTCTGATCATTGCCCTTTTACACCACTAATCTTATTTTTTCTCGTCATTTGTCAAAAAATGTAAATGCTGTAATGGTAAAAGGGGAAATTCTTATCTAAACCGTTGATTTTTGAAGACCTTTTTTTATTTCAGATAAAACTGCTTCGGGTGTACTTATTGTGTACGATGAGAATAGCAAGTACCAGAAAGATATTGCAGAGAAACTGGGAAATATCCTTCACTGCGTGTTTGCCCACAAAATTAAATTGCAAGTTGAGAATTTTAATACATCAAGAAATATAGATAACAGCTATGTGAAAGTGTATATGTCTGAACCTAAACAGACAGCCAGCATTCTCAGTTTATTGATTCATGTTCGAGAGGATGCTGGACAAATTCCAGACATTGGTGAAGATGACACTAACAGAATACTGACAACAAAAAGCGTTCTGATTTCAGCTGACTCTGATGAGGATGGAAATGAAATCAAACACAATTTAGTCCCTCATTTTCAATTAATGAATGAGTTTTCCGAATTTTTGAAACATATAAATGCATTTTTTCAAACAGATGACAAAATTATCAACGAAATTACAATGTCAGAAAGCTACAAAACGTTGTTTGACGAGCTAGAAGGCTTGATATACGATGTTAGTCAAGACGTTGACAAAGCAAGAAAACTTGCCTTGAAATATCCATACGGAGGTAATATTTGCCATGGAGAAGTACTAAAGCAGATGCGGTGCGTTTCTAATACAAATTCAGAGCCAGATTCTGGCATTAGAAGTGGGGATGAGTTCGAATCTCTAACTTCATCAGAGGAAACCGTGAACGACAGCTCTAACATCTGTAAAATGGATGCCAGTTGGAACAGTATTGGTAATAAATATGAACAGCAAACAAACTTAGGGGATATTAACAAATATAAGTTTAACGATCAAATGAATTACTCAGATGGACAACGGTCTCAAGCAACACGAACTGGTGATAAGGACAGATTACATGATCCAATTCCAGAGTTTTTTAGATGTCCTTCAGAAATCCAATTTCATTCGCCAGAACCAACGGAATATTCAGAATATGGAGAGGATGTATTTTTCGAGGGCACTGAAAATGACAGTTTGTGCGAACTAAGATGTCCGTTGATGGTCTATTCTCCTGAGACTCAAATGTGTGTGCCAAACTCCATGGCATATCATCGATTGTATCCGTATGAAAAAGTAAAGTATGCATCGGCCAGACCAAATAGAGGAAGGCATAAGTACGATTGTAAAAACTCAGACAATGTGCAATCTTCAGTTGAATCTCTTATGGATCAAATGGCGGGCATTAACGCTAGATATCACAGTTGTTTGAAAAGTGATAAACAGTAACGTCTGCAGATTTGTTAAAAATGTAATTTACTGAAAAAAAGCAGTCCTGTTGGTTGTTGTAAGCTCGTGAATGCTGTAACACAGTAAATTGCATGATATTCATGCACCAAAGTTGTTTCACTGGGTATCTATCTTTTCAACATTTACGAAAACTTTATCGTTTTGTTTTATAATAAAGGAATTGCATACTAGCGTGCGACCAGTGGCGGCCAATTTTTGTAACACTTTTTTACCTTGTAACCTACTAAAGGTATTTAGCTTGTATATATTTCGATTGAATATACTAGAAGTAACTGCTGTAATAATACCGAACTTTTTAAGAAGACGGTAGCATGCGTCTGTGACAGGTCCTTGAATTGGTTACCAAAAAGCAGCAAAACAGCCATGAAGTGTACCAGTGCCGGCCATCACGGTTGCCATGCGCGAAATGATGCCTTTTCCAAACCTTTTACCCATATTTAACCTTTAAATAATCATTAGTTGTCGAAGGACTCCGGTGTTTGCCAATATTTACAGTCTTAGCAAATTCAGTATACAAACCGAAGTGGCCATACTATGCGGGGGTCAGGAGTCATAGTCCCCCGGAAAGGAAATGCTGTTATGACGGTACCTAAGGGGAAGTTGTTTATATTTTGTGTCTTTCCTTTTTCGTAGGGTTTCCTTTTTGGTTTCTATACAAATGTCCGAAATCTATGACGCAACAAATACCAAAATGCGCGTGCAAAACGAATATGGCCGCCGTTGGTACGCGACCACCACTGGTCTCCTGCCAGTAGAGTCTAAATAGTTAATAAAACGTCACTACGTATTTGACAGTTATTTCATGCATTCTTTTGCTATTTCTTGTTTACATACTTGTCAATTTTTTACCTCAGATATCAGGCGATGGTGGCTGATTTTATACCATTGGTGTTAATTTGGGTGCAGAAAGCAAATATTCCACTGCAAAATTGTTTTCTTATTTTATTTGTTTAGCGGGGGTTACCTAGTTTTTCTTGAAACAGAAAATGCTAAAATAGGGATAAATCCAGTCTCGTATTGTTTGTTTGTTTTTTGTGTGTTTTGAAGAATACATTCTGTGATTTTTCTTATTCTTTACTCAGGCGGGTATTCCAGTACCGTGATGTCGAATCCAGATAAGAGCCAGGCAGGGGGTTGTACATAACAGCAATAGATTTTAACATTTTACCTGCTTTCTACAGTTTACATCAAAAGTTGCCATGGAAACAGAAATCCTGTCGCATGTTTTTTTTCCTTTTCTCATGTGGAAATACTGTAATCTGTCTAATATGATGGCTTAGCAATGATTGCAAAATATGTAAGTTGTTTGGTATAAAAGAAGTATAATTTTGCCAATTTTATAATTTTCAAATATGAGAATCATGACTGAAGAAGTTAAATTTTCAAACTGTTGTTGTCATGGTCACCATGACGACCTTCCGTTTAACTTCGGTTTTTTGCATTTTCATTGATCGTTATCTTATACAGGTAAAGAAAAGTATTTCCATAACTATGATGCACCGCACCCTTCTGGTTCTTATCTGGGCAAGTACTTAAACTTTTACTACAGCTTCGATCCGTTTAAAGGTAGGTTCCTGGACTAGCAATAACAATTATGGTCACAAAATAATTTCGCCTTTTTCTGGGTAGTATTGAATTCTCTTACTTTTCTGAATCTGTTGCTATTGAGAAAATCGTCAGATGTTGAAGAAAATAGTCGTTTTCCCTTTTGGTTTATTTTCCTTAGTTGGAATTCCAGTTCTAAAAATAGATGTGTTATATGTCTATAAGTGCGCGATTTCTGATGCCATTCTCCAAAGGTAAATTTTCTCTTGCCATATGAGCTCTCCTAGAGGTCCTGGCATGGCAGATGGGTTAAAACTATCCCAAAATGCAATGCAGCATGACGTCAGCTAACGTTATCTATTTTGGGCGCGAACTAAAAATAGCACTAACTGGTGTGCGAAGCAGAGTTAGGAAATCCCTTGCAAAACAACTTTTCTAACAATATTTTGATTTACTCATTTAAGTGAAGCTTATTCATTCCCTTTTTATAAGTTCTTTCCAACAACTTGGATGAAAGATCATCAAAATTATGATGCATTCCAAAGTACAGGAACCTACCTTTAATGTGTAGACGGTCTTACACGAGTGGTCATTTAATATGAAATTTATGAAACGAGCCTTTGAAATGACCACTCGTGTAAGATTCTGTTTATCATATGACTCTTAAGATGGGATTTTAACGCTTTCAAACTGAACATTATTTCAATAACAAAATGCATTGTTGACATGGACGTTGTCAATGACGTTACATGTGGCTATTGTGCGCGCCAAAATGTTATTAAACGTGTAGTGTGGTCATATGATTTTTATGACACGACGTTATCCACTGAATAACAGTGACGTCATATGATAAGAAAGGACATCCCTGGCCTGGGTGAAGGAATGTTTCTCACTGGGAGCAAACCTGTCCCATACGAGATTGGATTAAAGTTAAAGTGGTGTCCGTTGAAATTAAAAGGGAAGCAAAAACTTTTCAACGTTTTCACTGAAGTTTATGTTTTAATCTAAAAAGAAAACCCATCAGCTATTATTGTTTCTTTCTTTCTCTGCATATTATATAAATGAAATAGGAAATACATATGCTATTAAATGTAATGCAAAGTATCCTTCTGTTGCCCTGTTTTTTGTATGTATATGAATATGGCTGGTAGAACTACTCGTTATCGGATACTGCCAGCCGCGTTATGGTCAGAATAACATTAAGGCCCGATTTCACGTCGCCTTAAAACACTGACTATCTTTTAGTTATCGAATATTTTACCTTTACCGTAATGCAATACTAGTCACTGATTAGTGCTTAAATGCGGCGTGAAATCGGGCCTAAGTGTCCCTTTTACTTGAAGATATTTGCATGTGGATTCGCGTTATTTGGTACAGACTGGTGCAGCACTTTCCCTGGACTCCAGTGGTCAGCTGGAATCATCGAGGGGAGAATTAAAAATCTCTGTATCGCACTTTCTGCCCACCTTGAAATAAGTAATAGCTCTACGCATAGCGGGGAACTTGACCCCAATAAAAACCGGCTTTACTACTTGTACAGTCATCGAGTAGTGATAGGTTTCTAATCTAAAGGGTTGGGCGGGAAATAGTTTTCGGAATCGAACATAAAATGTCGGAGTGAATTGACCGATTAATTTCTTCGAGCCAACAGACCAGAAAATCTGTACTTAGTGTGCCCTGAGGTGGAAAAGTGGTGTCAGGGCGCCTGTCGGTGACTGCAGTGTCGACGCCGGCGATGGTATCCGCCGTATCAAACTAACATAGCTGTACATACGCATGCAAAAAAGCAGCACACGGAAATTAAAAAAGAATCTTCTATTCATCATAATTGTGTAGAAACTATGAGTTTTTAGAGAACAGTGTAGACCCAGACTGCGAATACGTTATGACCTATTTAGACGCTATATGATTGTCATGATTATGGAATAGATCGCAAAAGTGATTTTAGGCCTTATGTGCCTGTATGTACACCTGAACGGGAGTTAAGCGAGTGGATTGGAGAAAACTTTTACAATACATGGGCTTAATGGCAATTTGCGTCATACGACTTCAACTGTTCGAACAACCTCCCGTGTATCGACCCTCTGCAGAGGCTTCTGAGGACTGCATCTCCAAACAATTTTATCTTCTTGGTAAGATAAGATTAAACCTCATAATCGTTCCCCTTACCCTTCCTCACCCCACCCATCCTGTCAAATGAATGTCTTTTTGGTGTATCAGCTGTAAACTATGCAAATTCGGGGGCTGCTATTACGTTTTAGGTGGACAGGCGCGTGGTTGAGTGGTTAGAAACGCCCGGCTATGGTGCAAGTTACGGATTCGAATCGCCGTTCGGCCAGTCGGCGACTGTAAAACTCTACCCAATAGTAAATGGGCACGGGTGGACAAGGCAGCGTAAGTACAGATAGATAAACCTCTCCTTTACCAGTGTAGACTTTGCACTTTACCAGATACTTCATGCTTAAGTTCAAGGCTGTTATTTTTTAAAAAAAAAATTTCTCATTGTGTAATGAGTGAATTTAAAAGTATTCTTTTTCTAAATGTGGGGAAGAATTAACTAACCATCCCTTTCATGCTACTAACGTGCCGCCTCCTTGGAAATCATTGAGTTTTGTTTTGGTGTGACAGAACTCAGTCATTAATATCAAGTTACAAGCTAATTTAACACAGCACTGTTTTTTCTGCAATAACCATTATCCTGCAGGGTTTCCAAATTGATCGCAGTTCTTTCCTTTCAATTTGCTGATCTCTGAACTTTTTTTTTTTTTTCAAGATTCCAGAATTGATTGTAAATACTGGGAAACAATTTAAACTGAGTGAGTGAACTCTGGTTTAACGCCCCACCAACATATAGGGCATACAGAAACCTCGGTTTAAAATCTCATCTGAAAGACCATAGCAGCAGAGGATTGAACCTGCGATCCCCAGATTGGTAGACTAGCGTGTAAACCACTATACACTGTAAAAAAAATACTGTAGATTTTACGGTAGAATAACTGGAAACCGGCTGCCAGTCCTTTTCCCGTTATTTTTTACGTTTTTTTGCCTGTAAGACATTGTTGGAAATCACGAAATGGAAGTTTTATGTTAACTTGGCGCACTCGAAAATAGCTTTGTATTGTTGAGGGGCTATCAAACCAAAACGACATCTGCTCTTTTCTGTCCCACTCTGCTTCATGATTCCTGCAATTTTTACGGGCGCCCGTAAAAATAACGGTAAAAGGACTGGCAGCTGGTTGCCAGTTATTTTACCGTAAAATCTACCGTTTATTTTTGCAGTGTAGAAACTCCTAAGTCAGCATAGAGTTTGAACTCAGTTTAAGGTGAATCGGTGAACAACCAAGGGAAGCAACTTACCTATTTCATTTTTGCCTCCCTTCTCAGTTAGAATCAACTTATATAGGATAGAATTGGCTCCCTTTAGAGCAAATTCTCTCCTTAAAGACTCGACCCCATTGCCCAGAAAAGCATTATAGGAAGTCACAAAAGTTGTTTTCCTTGAGTTATTACTATTTGCAGTCCACAGAGTATGAATATAGGTTAAGGGTATGAATAAGGGCAACATCCTAGAGATTCTTTATTCCAGACCTGATGTGTTAGTATACGAGTATAGTCGATATGGAATGGACATAAATATTGGTCAACACAAATATGAATGCAAATGTTATGATGGATGAACAAAAACCAGCACCTATGTTGCTCACCGAAGCAGGTGGGACAAAAATGTTTTCAAGCTTCCTAGAACTGTGTAACACAAATCCACTAAATTGACATAAAATTAAGAACATTTTTTTTTAACTTAAGCATTAAATCTTTAGCATAAAATCTTATACAAAATTCCTATGTCCATGATGATCAATGGTCTAAAATAGTTTGTAACTTATACTGCCATACTGTTAAAACAGACCAAAACACAAGTGCCAATGCCCTAGAGCAAGCGTTTGCGCCCAAATGGCAGTATACACAGGCTTTGGATGGGAACAATGACACTGAATGGTTCCAAACCTTTAATATTTGGAAACACTTCTGGAAATAGCTTAGATCCAGATCAGAAGGAACAGTCTCAACTGGGTTTGCATTACTGGCTATTCAACATTTGATAAGGCCAAGCATAAAAAATATTTTGTTTGCAGTTGCCTACCAAAGATGATTTTTTAGGGTAGGTAAGTCAGCTTTCTTTTTTCTTTTTATTTATGCACAATGTAAGAGCAGTCTAAATACTACAAAACATTTTAAAATATTATTTTAATTACCCATATTACATATGAAGAAAACAGCATCCTACAGGATGAACAAACCTAATTTACCCACAAATGAAGTACCCACGATGTGCTAGTGGAAAGGCAACCAGTGTAGACCTAGATCAGACTGCTCTCTAAGGAGCGGTCTGATCTGGGTCTGCACTCTTTGCTCAGGCCTGTTTGTCTTACCTTTTACATTGATCACAGTTACTTTCCCATTTTCAAAAAAAAAAAAAAAAAAAAAATGAGGCCCCAAATGGCCAAAAAAAATTTTGGGTAGGAAGGTTTTGGGTGGGTAGGTAGGCAATTGCAAACAAACAAAATTTTATTTTTGGCCTAACTAAAGTACATTAACTTGTTCAAACCTCGGGAAAGATGCCATAAACATTCTGAGTATTAAGGTTAGGCTTCAGAAAAAAGTGCAGACTCAGATCAGGCTGCTCCTTTTAGGTTCTGTTTCCCATTCCATAAACATCTTTTGTTTCCAATTCCATAAACATCTGTTGGACACATTACTGCATTGTAAAATCAAGCTTTTTCATTTTTATGACAATTACGGTTATTATTTTAAAGATAAGGTAATTACGGTTATTATTTTAAAGATAAGGTAAAGTTTTTTCTTAGCCTGGTGGCCATAGGCGCAGTGGGGGTTAGAGGCCACATGTATCTTGAACACAGCATATGAAAGGCAGAGCCCATCTCTCTCCTTTCCCTGCCTTTTCCTTCCCTGATTCCAAACAGGTACCCATTTACTGCAGGGTTGACGAGTTTTTCATGACCTTCCAGTGACCTTCTGTACCATAACAGATTTCCTCTAACCACTCGACCATAGAAAGTAAAAAGATAAGCAATGATCAGGAATTAATACAATCAAATCCCACATTCTGCTCTCAAAACCAATAGGGAAAAAGCACATACACATACATTGACACGAGTTACGAAAGACACGCACAGTAAACCGAATGAGCAGCTCTTTCCCAAACAGATGGTCATTCAGCTACCCAATAACATCATCAACATCTATTTTTACTTATTTTTTATTTTAATTACAAAACAAAACAAAACAGAAGGCAGACTGGGCAGCAATACGGGTGACCAAACCGCCAGAGACCATAAACAAGCGGACACAGCACAATATAACATCAAGGAACCGCAACAGAAGTGCCACCTTGGAATGGTCAGCAAAATATTACTGGGGGGCTTAAACATGTTTTACTGGGCCCAAACCTCGCCCTCTGCTTCTGCAGTGGTTTGAAACATTAGGTTAGCTGTTTGGTCCGCATGAAGGTTTCCAAACTCATCAATGAATCATCATTGGAAACAAACATATCCTGCATAAGGCCTATGATGAATCAGAGATGAGGACTCAATGGAAAGAACGTATTGTGACACCAGGAAGGCCATGGGAAGTCAGACAACACAACTGCCACTGAAATACTGGTGCAAAAGAAAACTATCGGTTGAACCAGGAATAACCAAGCAACAGACAAGGCAAACTCCGGCCCCAACCAACTATTTAAGTAGCTTTATGGCCTCCAATATTATTTCAGGTGATCTAATTTTTACAGTTTTTATGGTTACTGGTTGAGGTGTCCCGCAGTTTGGAACAATTATGCTATCTGAGACAATTATGCTACTGAACAATAATTGGTGCAAATAATGACGAGAGTAACAAGACAATTGACTTTAGTTTTATTAGCTTTTTACAAGGAGCTAGAGACCTGTCTTAAGGTAAATGGGTACACCTCTATGTTTTTTTCACCGTTTTTACAAAAAGAAACCAATTTTGTGACTTCCTGTTTGCTTCTCTGGACAAAGGAACCCTTCTGAATTGGAGTCAATTCCCAAAGGTAATAATCTGCTCCTAGAGAAACAAATTCTTTTATGACCTGATGCCCATTAAGGGAGGGACAATGACAATGGCAGAGTTGCTTCCCCTGAAAGCAGAGCTCTAGATAAGAAGGGGTAAACAGGGATAATTTAGGGATACTTTTCCCTATTTTCCATTAAAACATGTATTGTGACCCACCATTAGAACCGTCTCACCAAGACGGTCTATAAGGGGTCACAACATATGTTTAGTTAATAAGAAAAATTATCTCTGAATTATCCCTGTTTACCCCTTTTTATCTCGAGCTCTGTGAAAGTCTATCCATTCACCTCAAGATAAAAGGAACTGCATAGGTTCATACCAATCTGTACATGTGCAGTCCACAGAAACATTAAACCTTGCTCTTGGCATGGATTGAATTGTATATGCACTGGTCTGTCTGCATGTGAACGGCTGGTCTGTAATGCATTCTGGTTTTGTTTCTCAGAACATGTTTAAATTCCAGCTGCAGGATTTTGATATTTACATTGGAAAATTGTAAACTAATACACCTTGCAGGTACAGAAATTTCTAATGAAAAAGTTTATCTCCTATTTCAAAGAGAGGTTACTCTTATATAAGAGTGACCTCTCTTTGAAATACTCTTATATAAGAGTGACCTCTCTTTGAAATACTCTTATATGAGTGACCTCTCTTTGAAATAGGAGATAAAAGTGGCTCCTCTTAAAAAGGGATTTAAAATTATTTTTTTTAAATCTCTATTTAAGAGAAGCCACTCTTAAAGGGAAAAATTTGCTCCCTCAATGAGAAGAGAGGCAAATTCTTCCAGCTAAGTGATCATCCAAAAGAGTGTATCCATTCATCTTAATCCAGAGTTCTAGAAAAGAGGAAGTATTTGATGATAATTAGGGATAATTTTTGCTAATTCTGCATAAAAAAAAATATGTTGTGACCCCTCATCTGAACCGTCTTGACGAGACGGTTCAGATGAGGGGTCACAGCATATGGTTTCGATGAGAAATAAAAAAAAGTATTCCTCAATTATCATCAAATACCTCTCTTATCTAGAACTCTGTTAACCCATGTATGCCCAGTGGACTATCCAATCTGAATCAAATGGATGCATGTATTTACCAATTAAAGAGTCTCTGGCTTAGTTTCATTAATATTTTATATTCAAGGGAAATACCTACTTGTCCACATGTCTTTCGCAAACAGTGTAGACCCTGATCAAATGCAATGCTTTCAGGCATCTGATCTGGGTTTGCACTATTTTTTAATGTCCTGTTTATGGGATATAAGTGTATGCAGGGTTCCCACTTTGTTGAAATTCCAGGCTTTTACCAGGGTTTTCCAGGTCCTCAAATAAGTTTCATGGACACAAAAAAGTGCAGGGTCAAAGACTTTTTTAAAGCTTTGCATACTCTATCATTTTGATACATTGAATTCTGAAACAAACCCTTGGATCTATCCATCCTCAAAGATGTAACAATTCACTATGATACTGTACATATATTTTTTTGTTATAAGATGGGAAAATTTCTCATTCAGAAACCCAAAAAATCTAGATGCATCTTACAAGGATTTAGATTTTAAGGTAAGACCCCTCTTACAAGTTGTCTGTCATATTAGATGTGACTACATATATGGAGTTGTCCAAAACAACTCCAAAAACTAGATCCATCTTATAAGGATCTAGATTTTGGGGGTTAGATCCAGCTTATAATATTTCCATTTATAAGGTCGATCTATATTTGCGAGTTGTGCAAAACAATCCCAAAAATCTAGGTCTAACTTATAAAAGGCATATCTAAATTTTTTGTGGGTGTTTTGGAAGGGAAAAACTTTCACATAGCACAATTAATACCCCCATTTACATTTTTTTACCATTTAGGAGAAGAAAAGCACATTTATTATACAATCAAATAAATTTGTAAGACCCAGCATTTTACGGTTAATCCGTGTGATACATGGAGCCAGTTGCTCAAAACTAACGATGTTGTTAGTTAACGTTTCGTTAATATTTCAAACGTCAACATCTCAAAATATGCCAATATTTTTTGTCAAAAAATGTGGGAAACTTTTGCACTCTCACATTTTTTCAACAAAAAATATCAGTGTATTTGAATAAAAAGGCATAAAACACTTAACGAGTTGACGGCTTAATGAGCTAAGGGTAATGATGCTTTCAATAACTGGGCCCTGGTCTATATTTTGAACACATCAAGTACACTAATGATGTCATGAAAAGGTATGTACATGAATATACAATGTTTCAAGAATCTACACAAATCTACAGAGATCTGACAAAATGAAAACAAGCTTTATAGGCGAATTCGAATATGTTCTTTTCAGCTCCACAAAAACTTATGTTGTTGGACCCCATGATAAATGCTACATAGATTTATAACCCTTAAAGTTCGAATAAAAAAAAAAAAAAAAAAAAAAAAAAAGGAAAATTTAAATCTGCAAAATTTCAAAAAAAATGTTTCATCCAAGCTTTTATCATATTGAGAATTCAAAGACTAGAGGGCAAACGCAAACAGTGTAGACCCATGCAAACAATGTAGACCCATGCAAACAGTGTAGACCCATGCAAACAGTGTAGACCCATGCAAACAGTGTAGACCCAAATAAAGCATCTCATCATGAGCATGAGCCACCTCATTTGGATCTATGCTGTTTGCAAACTCATAAATTTTCATTTTTGGTGCTTTGTTATTTTAATATCTGCAAAATTGTTTCTGTAACTAACTTTGCGATGGTAATCAGAGCTCTAGATAAGAGGGAGTATTTGATGATAATTAGGGATACTTTTTGTTATTTCTGCATAAAAACCTATGTTGTGACCCCTCATTTGAACTGTCTCGACGAGACGGTTCAGATGAGGGGTCACAACATATGGTTTCAATGGGAAATAAGAAAACTTATCCTTAATTATCATCAGATACTCCCTCTTATCTAGAGCTCTGGTAATTCTGATGGGAGTCCACAACATGCATGTTTGAAGAAGACTAAGGTACAAAGTATTTCTCTCAAAACTTTGACATCAGAGGCATACAAAACGACCTTATTAATTTCTATTTGAGTCGAAATTCATTTTGAGTGCAAAAAGGTCATTTGTTTGTCACAGACACTATCTTTTGCATGTCTTCTCACTTTATTCAAAACTGTTCATCATTCGGCACGTAAAATTGCTTTGAAATATAAATTTTTACAATGGCATATCAAACAAACTCCTAGAACGAGGTATACATTGCAGCAGTTGACCAAGCATTATGCATTTTGCCAATTGTATGACAAAATGTGAGCTTATCAACCAATCTAATTTCATCAGAAAGTATTTATAAACATTTGTGTTTAGATGCTTACATCACTGGGAGGACTGTGGTGACTTTTCTTCATGAAAATACACTGTTATGAAAATTTTCTAGTTTACAGTTATCAACACATGAATAAGACACAGATTCTATACATCTGTTCTACACACAAACAGTACATACAGGAACAAAAAATCTGCAAAGCACCGTGTCTCTCTTGTCTGCTTATTGTCACAGAAGCTGAGCCAAGTGAAAAAATAGTAGAAACTTTCCACCACCAATGCCAAAAACCGAAATGCAATTCTTGTGCCAAACGTGTGACAAAAATCAGTCCTCAGCCTCACTTCCAGATCCTGCAGGCGATTTAGGTGACCCTTGACCTCCAGACTTCTCAGAACCTGCTGGTGAACCAGGAGCTGATCCCACACCGGACTTCTGCGACCCTGCTGGGCTTCCTGACCTTGACCTAGCTGGACTTCCCGACTTTGATCTTGCTGGACTTCCCGACCTTGACCTTGCCAGACTACCTGACTTTGACCTTGAACTTGACCTTGATCTGGACCTTGCAGATCCACTTCTTGATCCTGATCGTGACCTTGATCTACTGCCTGACTTTGAACGGGACCGTGACTTTGATCTAGACTTAGATCTGCTAGAGCGACTGCCTGACCTACTTCTTGACCTACTTCCAGAACCTGATCTAGAACCAGACCTTGACCTTGACCTTGATTTATTACTACCATCACTGTCACTGCCTGAGGACATAATTCGTCTTCTCTTACCGACATGACCTCCCTCATTCTCACTTCCACTGCCACTGAAATGGAGAAAGTAGATTTCTTGAGTTAAGATCATTAATAAATCAGAGCTCCAAAAATGGGGTTGATTGGTTGATATTGGGTACACAGACTCTCTGAGACAGTATTTTGGGAGACAGCTATATCGAGCTGCCTCCCAAAATGAGAGGGAGAACAAAGCAATGACAAAGATGAGAGAAACGAATATCCAACAGCCCCTGTGAAAAAAAAAATCACCTCAGTCTGATCAGAGTCTTCGCTGTCCGCATGAAGGTAGCTTAGACCCTAAGCTACCGTTTGAGCACTTAACGAAGAGTCTGATCTGGGAGCACAACCATATTGTTGGTTTTGTCGTGTCACGGCTCATATCTTAAGAGCTCCCACATCAACTGCAAGCAAAGTAAGTCCTTGTTCTACTTCAGCCCAATAAAAGTAGGATTAAACCCCCATTGCTGAAAGCCATATATTTTTGCACAACCGTACTACCTCTTCCAGAAAAAAAAGTAGAGTATTTGGTGATTATTTGACATAATTTGTTAATAAATCTGCATGACACATACTGTGACCCCTAATCTGAACTGTTTCAATGATTGGTCACATCATTTTTTTTTTATTAAAAATGGATTACCATCAAATACTCCTCATTAGGCCTACAGGCTAACCAGAGAAAGAAAAAATAACATGCTCATCAAGCACAGACAGGCAGAAGGTATGCACAGAAACTCTTTTCAATATACATTTGACTTGCATGCATGTAAAAGACCTTAGGCCACATGAGACGGTTCAGATGAGGGGTCACAACATATGGTTTCGATGTGACATATGAAAAATTATCCTTAATCATCATCAAATACTCCTTCTTATCTAGAGCTCTGTAAATAATTGCAGAAAATCTTAACCTAACCTACCCGCCAACATCAATTTTAAGTTTCTCCCCTTCAGAATCTGAGCCCTCACTTGATGATATAATTGCCTTGGAAACAATCTTACGCCTCTGTTTGGCTGTGAGACCATCCTCCTCCTCAGGAACTTTCCTGCGACGTTTCGTCTCCTTCTTTTTACGAGGTTTACGCTCTCGATCTCTGAAAATAGTTGTAAGTTTACATTATACTTAAACTCCTGTACACTTTCTACAAATGGTGTTTTCTTGTTTCATCACAAACCTTTCTTGACTTCCCAATAAAAAAAAAGTTTGTGGGCTCTTTGAAAATAAATGTAACAAAGGTTTAACCGTTATAAACTGTAATTTTATGTCAGATGTTTCTCACCATTTCTCTCAAAAGTTTCACATTCATGAGAAATCCCATGATTTTGAAAACAGAAAAAAGTAAGAGTACACAGTTTGACCTGCATCATATTGCAATGCCAGTTTTGTGATCTGGCTGCAGTCTGATCTGGGTTTGCACAGTGTGATCAGATCTACCAGTACATTAATTTTTACGATAAGAATGTCATACCTTCCTCTTCTTCCGCCATCATCAGAGCCACTGCCAGAACCACTCCCCGACCCTCCACCTTTTCCTTTACGTCCCCTTTTCTTCTTTCTTGGCCTCTCCTCTTCACTGTCTGACAATATCTCCCCATCCTCTGCTGCCTTCTTTTTCTGAAAATTAGTTCTCAAATATGCAAACAGAGAAAAATAGTGTTTCCTCTACAGATTTATAGCAGGGTGCTGCACCCTACTGCCTTAAATTTCCACCCTGCTGCTCTAAATCTTTACCATGCTGCCCTTCTTTTGCCTCAGGAAATTTCAAGGGCATTCTCAGTAAAAAATCAGTGTTCTGCTTTGTAAATGCTCTTTTAACATGGTATTACCCAATTTCACTGTAAGAAAAATTGATTATCTCTGTTTGAAGGTATACAGAACTTGTTTTTTATTTTCAAAACATTGGTGGTTTTTCTGGAATGTGTTTACACGTTTCTGGCCAGCACCTTGCCCTTCTTTCAGGTTATGGGAATGACTTGAAGACTTTGATCAGACAGTACAGCGCCATGCAATCTGGTCACTCTATCCTGTTTGCCTATATCAATGTGCTGCTAACTGAAAATCTTTCATGAATTCTGATTTTTGCATAGCTTTCTTTAGGGAAATTTATTGGCCTTTCACATTTAGTAATTCTGGGCCTACACAAAAATAGCTAAAATGATGACGATGACAAACCATTTTGATGGCTATAGCAGAATCCAAATCCGTGGCAGAATCAAACCTAAAACCATAAGAGTTATAAATCCAAAGCCTAAACCCTCATTCAACATCACAAGACTTGGCAAGTCACAGCTCCATTAACCAGTGACTCGTTACTCCACATATGAGCAGGTCTGGGAGATATTTTTGGTTTTTGGTTTTTCCATAAAAGCACTGAGATGGTTGAGATAGTTCCAAAGAGGGGTCGCAACCAATGTTTTGGGTGACCAGTAAGAAAATTTATCTCAGAATTATCTTCAAAACTTCCAACTCTGACTTGAGCTCTGTTGCACTAGCGGTAATTCTTACCTTGGACGATTTAGTTCGCCTTTCTTCTGGCTCCGGTTCCAAGACAATCTGTTTTGCTTTCTCAACATAAATGGCACGTTTTTCCATCATCATTTTTTCTAATTCTTCTTTCTTCTTCTGTTTCTCAAGTTTGTCTTCTTCAAATTTCTGTCGTAAGGCTTCCTTCTCTTCTTCTCGGTGTTTGCGTAATTCCTGCTCTTCTTCGTCAATCTTACGAGCTCTGGCGACATGATACTGAGCCTGACTTAACAAGTCAGAACATTGCCTGGAAAGGAATTTAAGAGTGTTAGGCCAAAATAAACCAGAGATCCAGATAAGGTGGGCTTTTGAGGATGTTTCTGAGGTATTTTTCTTAAATGAAAACCCATGCTGTGACACCTCATTAGAACTGTCTCACTGAGATGGTTCTAATGAGTTGTCATAATATAAGTTTTTATATATAATACCTAATGTTGTGATACCTAAATAGAACTGTTTTGCCAAGACAGTTCTAATGAGGGGTGACAATGTATGTTTTTATGGAAAATCATCATCAAATTATCTCTGTAACCCCACCTTATCTTGGGCACTGATCCCTAGAATTTAATGTGACTCTATCTTGGGCACTGATCCCTAGAATTTAATGTGACTATCTAAAAGAGAACCATACAACAGCAGCCTGTACATAGTCCAAGACATCAGGGCCCAGTTGTTCAAAGCGTTGTTAGCTTAACAAAGTCGTTAGTTGAGGATTTGTTTAGTCTTACAATACTTCCAAAATCAATTGCAGTATTATTTTTTGCTGAAAAATTGCACTGCAAAAAGCTCCTCACATTTTTTTCGAGCATTATTGCATACAATGCGTTTAAAAATTTAACGTCTCGTTAGTTTTGAACAAATGGACTGAGAGTGGTACTCTCCAATAATTAAATTATTGGTCATACTGCAGGTAACAGCCCAAACAGTTTGCCATTACACTGCAAATGTGACTTCTTTTGAGAGCTTACTCAATCATACTTGAATATTGCAACCCAGTTTTTGACCTGTGTAAATGAAGTTGCACTGCCACAATAAATATCTTATCATTTGTCAGAAACTTCTCTTCCAAATCTCCCTTATATATGTAGGTAATAAACAACAGTCCTGTATTCAACATTTGACAAAAGTTGAGAAACAACTACCCCTGCCATGTGTTTGAACAATGTCTGAATGTCAAAATTCAATTTCTACAAATAAACTTTGACTATATAGAGAAAATACAGTCAAGTACAACATGTAAAAAGGATGCAGCCATTTTAAGTTGATATACGTAAATGGGCTTGGGCTGTTATATAATGAATGATCCTCAGAGAACTTGAAACACTGAAAAATTTCAGTACATGTAGGCTGGTGAAATGTTGTTTTTTTTTCAAGCTCCAACACAACAAACTACCTGGCTTCTGCAGCAGCCTGGGCCAAATCAAACTTCATTCTGTCTCCATGCTGACTTAGGTAGGAGAAGTACCTGTAACAACAAGAAGTTCAAAGAAGGCTGTGTCATGCCTGTCAACACATTATCACAAAACTGAGCTAAAACGAATCGGGAAGGATGAGGCAGTGAAAGGAGAGGGATTGGCTCTGCCTCATATTTGCTGTGCCCAAGACACAGTGGGCCTCTAATTCCCACTGCCCCAAAGTAAAGACCAAAGAAGTGGCTGATGATAGATTATAATATAATCCACAGCCAGTGAATTTATGCAACTAATTCTCATCACTGATTCTAAAATTCAGAATCAATTATAACTGGAAATAATTATTTTACTTTGAAAAATACAAAATTGGTGAGGAGGGAGATGGGAAATAACACTAGTTACTGATGAAACATGCTTGCAGAATGTTTCCTTTAATAAAGGCTCAAGAGTACAGTGCCATTCATTTGTCATTTCGTCAAGTGAAGTTCTGACAATGATTTTGGTTGGTTGGTTCTTTTGGGTTTAATGGCCCTTTGAGATACTAGTTCAGTCTATATTGGGCCGCCTCCCAGAAAATGAAAGAAAAGGAGAAAGAACAGAGAAATGATAGATGAGAGAAAAAAATATCCAAACAACCCCCGCCAACACCAACTGCAAGCACAGTAGGCCCTTGCTCAACTTTTATCCAAATAAGGATGATGCCCCGGCACTGAAGCTATAACCACCCCCCTTCTGAAAATGGAGCAAACAGACTGGAATGTATTTGATCTGAATGTACAACTGGTGACTTCTGATTATAAAGTAATGATCAATTGAAGGCCCAATCACTTGTTAATACAGCATCTGGTTCTTTTACAGGGGCATCTTACCTGTGAGCCAGTTTGAGATCTCTTACTGCTCCAAGTACAGTCTTAAGATTACTCTTTTCATCTTTGAGAATTGACGTTGCCAACTTCTGTTGTACCAGGGCAATATTATACAGCAGCACTGTGTCACTAGGTGAGACGTGACGAGCCTGAAACATGTTACAGAAATGGTCTTAGTGTTCTAGCTAAGAAGGGGAAAGAAAGATGATTTAGGGATTTCCATAATAGAATGTGTGCTGTGCCCCCATCTAATGAGGGATCACAACTTATAATTTTGATGAGGAAAAAGAAAAATTATCTTTAAACTTTCAAATTTCCACATTTGAAGTAAGCTCTTGCCAGACAGGTGCTGTGGTCTAGTGGTTAGAGTGACTCTGTTATGGTGCAGAAAGTCGCTGGAAGGTCGTGAGATTGCGTCCAGGTTTCGCCATCCAATGACTGGGAAACTCTCTGTCAACCCAGCAGTAAATGGGTATCTCTCTCGAATCGGAGAAGGATAAGGCAGTGAAAGGAGAGGGATGGGCTCCGCCTTTCATCTGCTGTGCACAAGATACAGTGGGCCTCTAACCCACACTGTCCCTATGGCTATCTGGCTATGGGAAATCTTTACCTTTACCTGGCCAAGTACACCATCACTTCAGTGTGATGATGCTTGAATTAATTTTCAATGTGAAGGGGCTGCCCAGTTATTCAAGTGACTTTCTTACTAAATGCATTGTAATTTGGTTTGTGTCTCATCTTGTTACAATCAGATATTTTGCCAATTTACTTTGAAAACTGACCTTTTTGCGGCAATAAATCACTTTCATCAGACCATTTCAAATTCTACTGTCTGACATTCTTATCTTGAAAATGCCATGTCACACCGATTTGACGCAGGCCCAGATAAGGTGGATATTCGATGATACTTCTGGGATAATTTTTCTTATTTCTTCACAAAAAAACATGTTCTGACCACTCATTAGAACAGTCTCAGTGAGACAGTTCTAATGAGCAGTCATAACATAAGAATTATGACAAATTAACTTACTACTCGGACAAGTATCTTCAAATAACTCACCCTGGCCTCTGATTTTGAGAAAGCACTTACCTTGAGTAAAATAGTCTTACATTCCTTCAGTTTGCCACATTTAAAGTAAGCTCTGGCCAGGTACACCATTACTTCAGTGTTGTGATGCTTGAAAAATTTCTTCAGACAGTTCTCGTACTGTAAAAGAGAGCAAATAAGACTAGCAGGAAAATTTCCCACCACTCAAAGTATCAAAAACAAAAATAGCTGATTTTGCAAACAGAGGTGGCTCATAGTGATAATACATTTTTTGCCCTCATCTTTGAACTCTCAATCTGATATAACTTGGACAAAATATATTTTGAAAGTTTGAAAACTTTTTTCACCTTCTTTTTCAGTGCTTTCATGGTTAATTTATTACTTTTCTCCTCTGTTTGCTACATTTTCCAAACTGCAACTCTACACTGTAGCTGTTTTGAGTTTCTTGAAAAAGAACTTAGTATAGAGTAAAGTAAAATATAACTGAGATCCACCATAATTATTCTAAATATTGGGACATATAGGCCTGAAGAAACAATGCAGAATCAGATCAGACTGCAGTGATCAGTGTCTATACTGTTTCCATTTTATTTGCATCTTTTCGACACATCACTCAAATGCAAAACATACCACATCAAAACAAAACAATCCAATCTACCCATCTACAACAAACTTTTAGTTCAGTGGTTACTGTCTGCCTTTTGACAGTACAGTCAAACTTGTCTGAAGGGGTCACTAATGAGGACAAACAAATATTGCTGTTTTGGACAGGTGCCCTCTTAATACAGCTTTATTTGCTTTGTATTCTGGCTGAAGGGACACCAAAAAGTTGACTGCTAGTTTGCAGATCAGGATGTCCATCTTATCACAAATCAAAGATGGCTAATCTACTTTGTAGAAGAAAATGCAGTCAAACCTATTTTAAGGGGTCCCTTTGTTAAGGGGTCAGCTGATTTCAGCAGTCAACTTTTTGGTGTCCCTTCAAGCTAACAGAGACTTACATACTGAGATCAGAAAATAGCCGCAGCATCTTGAACAGTGGAAAACAATCACTCAATTAATTTTCTTTCTTCTAATGGTTGAATACGCCATATGAAATTTAGTCAAAGCTATTTCCATGATTTCCATGAGGCTGTCTGAAGTTTACGACAAAGACAAATAGGCTGCAATGCTATGATACCTATATTAGTTCTAGACCCATTTATTCAAAACTAACAACATCCCTGGGTAACAAGATGCTCTAGTTTCAAGCCTATTGTATGCAAAAACTGCAATTTTGTGTCACAACAAAAGCTCCTCACATTTTATACCACAAAATATCAGCACACTTGATTTATATATGTACCAGAAGGCCCAACGAACCCTTGACTAATGTTTGATTATGCTGACAACCTTTCGAGCAAAATGTGTCTGCATACAAGATAGCTTACCTGACAGCCACTTGCCCATGACATTAACAACTTTAACCAAAGTATCCAATGCTGATGAGGACGCAGGGGTGAGAACAACAGCTATTCTGTACTTTCTTACAGGCCACCTAAAAACCGGGCACCGGTGATTAACATGTTCACTTACCATCTGGACTGCAGCGACAAACTGTTTCTGTTCCACATAGATATGAGCTATGTTCAGCCAAACATCACAGAAATCTGCTGTCGCTTCTCTCACTTGGGCAAACACATCTCTAGCCTCGTTAATACAGCCCTTATGGGCCAATACACAGCCTGGATATAATACTGACAGTTTTACGCATAATTTCGATAGGACAGAATGTAGAACTGTTACAATTAAATGTGGTTATACCAAATATATGCAAAGCCAAGGCTAATGCAAATGAATTAACATACAAATGGATGGTCTATTGAACAAACACATTTCTTTTATACTTTGAAATGAATTATAGAGATTTCTCGGTGAAATCGAAACTGATAATCTCACTTGTGAAACTATCACTTTCGATTTCACTGTTTCAAAAATAGCATTTTTGTGAAATAGTCCCATTTATCTGTTGATTAATTGATTAAACCTTATCCAGCTTGACATAAATAATGTCACTCAAAATAGCACATAAATACAATGTTAATGACGTCACTTAAAGAGCCAAAGTAACATTGTTAGTACACCCGACGTCAGGCTGCCTTAGTCTTCTGTAGGCAATCTTTCATAGCAAATTTCTTGAGATCTGTTTATCAAAATGAAATTTTAAGCTATTTTCAAGTTGCAAACTATGTTAACAACCGATATCTTTCCCAGTAAACACGATGGAAGCATCAAATTTGACGCAAAACGGCTAGAAAAAAAGTTGTCTTTGTTCAGATGGCTGATGCATTTGAATAAACTGAATTATTGCAATTTTAAAGCATAAAAGAAACATAAAATTTGACTTTTTCAGTGTAAGATTGATTTTTATTTCGCTCATGAACACCAAAAGTGGTATTCTCACTCGTGGCTTGACCACTCGTGGAAAAATACTGCTTTCGGTGTTCAGTCGGTGAAATAAAATCGATCTTACACTGAAGAAGTCAAATATCCTCTACATGTAAGTAATATCAGACCACACTGTCACACCCACTCACCACAGCAAGTGGTACAAAAGTTTGTGACAGAGCTCAATATAAAGTGGGCTTTTCAGGATAATTTGGAGATAGTTTTTCTTTTTTCTAATCAAAAAATATGTGATGTGACCCCTCATTAGGGGTCATAACATGTATTTTAACTAAAAATGTGGAAAATTATCTCTACATTATCACTATTACCCCTTCTTATCTGGAGCACTGTAAATTGTGATGATCACATACCTATTCCATTGGCAGCCCAAATGTTTCTGTCATCATTTCTTAACACCTGTTTATACATGGCCAAAGCTCGGTCTTGGTGTCTCTTTTGCTGGAAGAGTTAAACAAGAATTGCTGAAATTAAGTCTACAATGTCCTTGAAGTGGTACACAAAATCAATATGAGAAATGGTTCAATCATCACATTTGGTGACAGAATGCAGGTTGTTATGCATACAGTGCATCATATACTAACAAAAAATAGGGAATTTTTTTTTTAGAAAAAAAATACAAATCTGTATACAAAATACTTTCTTCTTAACTGGTTCCCAATTAAGAAATGCCATTAAAACAAAACTGACACAAAGACTGAGATCCAGTGTTTGTATACTGTATTTTTACTACATGTTAAAGTTTATGATATCGGAAGTGGATCACTTTACAGTCAACTCTCGATATCTCAAAGTTTAAATTCAACCTTAACTACAGATATCTTGAAGTAAATTTTCCCAGATAATTAATGTTGAGATATCAGTAGTTTGAGATAACAGGAGTTGAAATGTAAGAGTTAGGAAATGCGTCCAAATTACATTCTTTGATATAAGAGGGTTCTCTGAGATATCAGTGTTAAGACATATCGAGGGCTGACTATAATTGCCATATAAAATGGGACACAGATGCCAAATTGATAACAACAACTCTTCTATACTATTGTATAGATTAAATTCTGGTGTCACATAATACAGTCTAACAATGTTTTGATTTCGAATCTTTACAATTCATTGGTAGCTTCGTGCGATAATGGTAAGGCTAACTGGGCAAAGGGGGTTAAAACTCTATTAGATAATTATGGATTTTCCTATGTTTGGATTAATCCGTGTTCGGTTAATTTAAATACGTTCCATTTGCATTTTAAACGAAAAGTCTTAGATGTATTTAAACAAACCTGGTACAACGATATCGATAACAGTAGGTCACTTATTTTGTATAAAAGCTTTAAGCAGTCGTTCGAACTAGAGCATTATCTTAACGTATTACCTAAAAAGTTAAGAATTGTTTTATCTCAATTGAGACTTTCTGCGCATCAGTTACGGATAGAAACTGGTCGCTATTCGCAAAATAGGACAGATAGAGCTTTGCGTGTATGTACTCTATGCGACAAATCTGATATAGAAGATGAGTACCATTTTGTACTCATTTGTCCTGTGTATAATCAAATTAGGCGAAAATATATCCGTCCATTTTATTATGTACGACCAAGTGTTTATAAATTTATAAAACTAATGCAAAGTCATCAATTATCTATTCTGAGAAACCTAGGGAAATATGTGTATGAATCTTTTGCTTTACGTAAATCACTTACAAGTAACCTTTTATAAAAGTTATATACATGAGGTAAGTCATTTTGATCTGTAAGTGGGCAAGCGTGTCGATGCATCGTTTCGGTGTCGTATCGACGTCGATGCGACATACTGAACGTCGCATGGACGTCGATGCCATGCTATCATGCGTTGCTTCGACACTGCTGGCCCGCTGGATTGATTAACATAATAATATTCCATGAATTTAAGAGTAATTAGGTACAGAGTTCGTCCTCCAATCTGTATACATACTGCATCCGTTATATTGAACAAATTCTGCTGTGTTAAATTTTGCATCGTTACCTGCAATATCAGCACCAAATTGTCTACAATAATTCAGTTTATATCTAGTGTGTGATTGTGTGATCTATGTATGTATTATAATGTATTTTGATAGACTAGAAACTGTATAGTTTATGTCTAAATAAAATTTCTGTTCTGTTCTGTTCTATAAATTTGTCTGGTTTACTTTTTCTGTTGAAAAGTTTGATTACCTTGTCCTTGTCTTTCATTGGCTGATGCAGAGTCTGCAGCCAGACATTTCCCAGAGCTATCAGTGAGTAGGCATCATCTTTGGTGTTGGGTCTGGCGAGAATTCTCTCAAATTTCTTCTGCCCGGGACCCCACTCCTGTTTGGCTATGTGAAGGTTACCGATCAGTGACCATGCATCAGGATGATCCTGTAATGGTATACATGTTCAGAAAAAATATCTAAAACCTAACATAAGGTGTTTGGGTTCAGCGCTATGTTTCTCCACCATATCAAATTTCATGGATGAATGCTACTCTTTTGAGAGTATTTCAGCAATTTGAGCTGACTGGGACAAGAAGGATCTTGTAATATCTTAACCTTACATGATGGCTGCATACACCAAACCAGCTTCTCTGTGAACAAACTGTAAGGGAAATGATGCATACTATAAAAGCCGTTTTCTTATGCCATTCTGAAGACTCTGCAGTCTCCCTAGACTAAGTATAAATATCAAAACTCTGCTGATAAAGATAATGAACTAAAGACCAAAGATGAATCATTATCTCAGCTAAACTCAAATCCACAATCTCTGATTTATGAATCAACAGTGTTAATTAGGGGTGTAATACCTTGGAATGACATTTATGAATGTTGCCCACAAAAGCATGACATAGTTGTTTACTATCAACCATACTATTAGCAGATTCCATGGTCTATTTCTTTCTGTCCTTTTTTTTTTCTTTCATTCATAATACAAACTATAAAAATTTTAAATATTGGGACATAGGTCTGAGTGAACAGTGCAAACCCAGAGCAGACTGCTCCTAAAGAGCCATCTGATCAGGGTATACACTGTTTGCTATTTCATCTGTATCTTTTATGTGCTTTACCACACTGAAATTCAAACTGATCAATTTTTAGGGCTATCAGCTTAAATGATTTTAGGAATCCCAATTTTCAGAATTTTTATTGCGTGAAAGTTCTTAAAATTGGGATAACCCTAACAATTACTATAAGTGTCCTAAAAACGGAACAGTGATTTTAAAATGCGACCATGTGCAGTTATTCGACCAAATGAGGCAACTGCAATGGCAAACAGTGTAGACCCTGATCAACAGCTTCTTAAGGAGCAATCTGATCTTCATCTACACTGTTTGCTCATATCTATCTGCAAAAATATTTAGAGTTTTTACTGTACCTGGTTAATCTGAAGAGCTTCTTTAAACCAATCTGAGGCTTCGTAGATCTGTCCCCTGTTTCTGGCCATGCATCCTAGACGTAGGTAACCTATCATAAAAGAAACAGGTTTTATGAACCACTAACAATTTAAAGATGTAATTCTGTTGTATAGAATTTCAACATTATTTTGCCCTTGTTATTCAATATGAACTCTGGAATATTAGCAAATTTAATAATTTTCACACATATTAAAGATAAGATATGATTATTCCTAGATGTACTAACACAATGGACTGTGTGCAAGATACTGTGAATTAATGTACATTCTGTTAGGTTTCTGTGCTGAGAAATGCATGTTAGTGACATACTAACATTTTCTTAGGCCTAGCATACACACAGAGGCATACTGAAATTTTGTAAGCCTGACAAAATTTCAATATGCAACTGTATGTTTGCACATGACACAAATTAAAAATATCTAACTCTAACTGAAAATGCATTTCTATATATAAACTGGCAAGAATTACACAAAATGCTGCATTTCAACTATATGCATGCTGTCATAAAGAATCCCTTATACCACTAACAAAGCTATACCAGGAAACAATACAGAAGTTTATGCAGCTTACAGGCTGGAAAAACAAAACCTTGATTTTTCTTTCTGCTAGTCAAAGTGAGATAATAACTTACAGTCAACATAATTAGGATGTTCTCGAAGAATATTCTTGTACAGACGTTCTGCCTCATCGTATTCGTGTGTTGCCTCATGTAGCCTGGCCAGATTGTACGTTGTGGTGACTGAGATGGCACTGTAGTAGGTCTCGTCATGTTGTGCTTCACTCCGGGATCTCTCCAGTGATGCGGTGTAGTATTTCTGTGTACAGAGACCATTATAAAATACTGTACGATGTATGGAAACACATGCATGTTTTCTCATAATTTTAACAATGCAAAACAACTTTTGTGACTTCCTCTTTGCTTTTTTGGATGATAAAGCTTCATAATGGGGTCTTCTCTTCACAGAAAGAGCTGGACATTTGAAAAAATTGTAATTTTTAATTTCAGACAAGAGGGCCATGGTGGCCCTGAATCGCTCACCTGAGCATTAATCAGTTCACTGGCTCTGGTGAAGATTTATAAGAGTTTTTACCATACATGGGAATGGCGGCCACCTTGGTCATGTGACCAAGATCATTTGAAGAACTTTCAATCCTTTGACCCATGTGCAGGCTCCATATGAAATTTGATCTGCCCAGTGGTTTCAGAGATGTTTGAAAATGCTTATGGATGGATGCAAGAGGCAGCTAACACCAATACTGTAAGGCTCGATCAGGTGAGCTGAAAATGGCAGAGTCGCTTCTCCGAAAAATTCCCGTTCATGTTGAGTTCCTTTGATGGATTTCAACTAGACTTAACTAGGCAAACACAGATGATAGAATGGTAGCATCATTATCTCACTGTGGTGAAACTAATGTATTCCAAGGAGTTTGTGGCTGGCATCATTGCAATGTTAGTTCTGATTCTGGCAACATAACTTAATTTAAATTTGACCTAGTGACCAAGCTTTTGACCCGACATGACCCAGTTTCAAACCGGAAATTGTAAGAATAACATTCTGACAAAGTTTCATTGAGATTGGATCAAAACTGTGCCCTCTGGAGCGTATACAAGGTCGTTCTTATATTTGACCTAGTGACCTAGTTTTTGATCCGACACAAACCAGTTTCAAACTTACCTAGATTTCATAAAGGTAAACATTCTGACAGAGTTTCATGAAGATTGGATCAAAACTGTGCCCTCTAGGGTGTACACAAAGTTTTTCTTAGATTTGACCTTGTGACCTAGTTTCTGATCTGACGTGACTCAGTTTCATAAGGGGCATATATATATGGACAATAAACATTTTGACATAGTTTCATGAAGATTGGATCCAAACTGTTCCTTCTAGTGCGTACACGAGGTTTTTCTAGGATTTGACCTAGTGACCTAGTTTTTGACCTGACATGACCTACTTTCAAACTTGGCCTAGAGTTTATGGAGATAAACATTCTGACAAAGTGTCATAAAGATTGGATCAAAACTGTGTCTTCTAGAGCATACAAAAGGTTTTTCTATGATTTGACCAAGTGACCTAGTTTTTGACCCTACATGACCCAGTTTCAAATTTGTCCTTCATATCATGAGGATAAACATTCTGATAAATTTCGTGAACTTTGGATCGAAACTGTGCCTTCTACAGCGTACACAAGGTTTTTCTAAGATTTGACCTAGTGACCTAGTTTTTGACCCGACGTGACCCAGTTTCAAACTTGTCCTAGATATTATGAGGATAAACATTCTGACTAAGTTTCATGAACTTTGGATGAAAACTGTGCCTTCTAGAGCGTACACAAGGTTTTTCTAAGATTTGACCTAGTGACCTAGTTTTTGACCCGACATGACCCAGTTTCGAACTTGGCCTAGAGTTTATGGAGATATATATTCTGACAATGTTTCATATAGATTGGATCAAAACTGTGTCCTCTAGAGCGTACACAAGGTTTTTCTATGATTTGACCTAGTGACCTAGTTTTTGACCCAACATGACCCAGTTTCGTACTTGTCCTAGATATTATAAAGATAAACATTCTGACGAAGTTTCATGAACTTTGGATGAAAACTGTGCCTTCTAGAGTGTACACAAGGTTTTTCTAAGATTTGACCTAGTGACCTACTTTTTGACCCTACATGACCCAGTTTCAAACTTGGCCTAGAGTTTATGGAGATATATATTCTGACAATGTTTCATGTAGATTGGATCAAAACTGTGTCCTCTAGAGCATACACAAGGTTTTTCTATGATTTGACCTAGTGACCTAGTTTTTGACCCGACGTGACCCAGTTTCAAACTTGTCCTAGATATTATGAGGATAAATATTCTGACTAAGTTTCATGAACTTTGGATGAAAACTGTGCCTTCTAGAGCGTACACAAGGTTTTTCTAAGATTTGACCTAGTGACCTAGTTTTTGACCCGACGTGACCCAGTTTCAAACTTGTCCTAGATATTATGAGGATAAACATTCTGACTAAGTTTCATGAACTTTGGATGAAAACTGTGCCTTCTAGAGCGTACACAAGGTTTTTCTAAGATTTGACCTAGTGACCTAGTTTTTGACCCGACATGACCCAGTTTCGAACTTGGCCTAGAGTTTATGGAGATATATATTCTGACAATGTTTCATATAGATTGGATCAAAACTGTGTCCTCTAGAGCGTACACAAGGTTTTTCTATGATTTGACCTAGTGACCTAGTTTTTGACCTGACGTGACCCAGTTTCAAACTTGTCCTAGATATTATGAGGATAAACATTCTGACAAAGTTTCATGAACTTTGGATGAAAACTGTGCCTTCTAGAGTGTACACAAGGTTTTTCTAAGATTTGACCTAGTGACCTAGTTTTTGACCCGACATGACCCAGTTTCGAACTTGGCCTAGAATTTATGGAGATAAACATTCGGTTCAAGTAAAGTATAGGGGACACAAGGTAGTTTCACGGGTCGACGCCCGTTATGGGCGGGGCCAGAAAACGGAGGGGCGGGGTCATCAGATTCCGGAAGCCAGACTACAGTCCGTGTTGCCTCGTTGCCTCCAAGCTCTTCCAGGAATCCCGTTATGTTTTTCATTTGTGTCAATACAAATGGGCGGTCCATCACGATTTATGGGCGGAGCCAACAATCACAGAACGTCCGATCAAGCATCATGTCTTCTTCTCAGTGGACCGGTCTTGACGGATGCAAATTATCATTTGCGGTGCCGCCTACCTTCTTAGGCGGGTCCATAAGAAACAGGGGCGGGGCCAACACATACAGCATTAACGACACTGCACCAATTGTCCCTCGTCAGTGCACGAGTCTTTCTTGTTCCATTTTCTTTTTCGCCCACTGCAGTGCAATTCTGTCGTCAGCACGGACTGTTTGCACCCACAACACAATGCGAATCTTTAACTTCCGTCAACCTGTCAACCTCTCCACCTCCGTTCTCTGAATTTTTGGTCCACGTACAGGAGTCGGTCGTTTGATTGCTACTAGCGGCCCCATCATGATTTGTAATGCATTGTGTGTGGCCGCGTCGAATCTACACTATGCTTGTGGACAGGTTGATGGAAGTTGCAGCGTTGCAATGCATTTTGGGGGTTTACAATCTTTCCTGCCGTCAGATCCCCTTCATTGTCCCTCTAACGCTCACAAAGGATCGCATCGGTTCACCGTCCGTCAAACTTGCACAGTTTTCGTCTCTGTCTTCCGGTTTCCTGTTCCAAGTGGAAGAGGGTCACGATATTGCGGGTGGTAGCGAAAACAAAATTGAATCTCCAAAAAGCATTGCCACGCTGTTACTACCGCCAATCTGTCTATCTCTTCTCCTCCGCCTTCCCGGCTTCCTCTTCGCCGATTGCAGTGCATTTCCGCCGTAAGCACAGATTGGTTGCACCCACAACACAATGCAAATCTTCAACTTCCGTCAACCTGTCGCCCTGTCCGCCTCCTTTTTCTTAATTATTGGTTCAAGTACATGAGTCGGTCGTTGGATTGCTTCTGGAATCCGCACCGCTCTTTTGCGTGTCAACCCTGAAGACATCGGTCTCCTGGTTGACAGGTCGACGGAAGCTCCAGGGAGACAAGGGCTTGTGGGTGCCACCAGTCCGTGCTTACACCCAACGTGCGTTGCAACGCTGTCACTTCCACAATCCTGTCACCTTCTTCTCCTTCGTTTTACCCGCTTCCTGTTTAATTAAACCCTTGCAACCTACTATCCGGTGTAACCACAGTTAGTTAGCACCCACAACACATTGCGGCTCTTTATCTTCCGTCAACCTGTCAACCTTTCCCTCTCTGTTCTCCGGTTTATTGGTCCAAGTACACGAGTGAGATGTTGATATGCATCTTGCGTTCACATCGTGACTTTGGACTTCCTCTCACCAGCCGTAAGTCTCCAGGTTGACAGGTTGGTAGAAGTGACAGCGTTGCAACGCTTTTTGGGTGTAAGCATAGAGTGTTAGCACCCACAAACCCTTGTCTCTCTTGGACTTCCGCTTATTGCCTCCAGTGCTGGAGTCCATTTTGGAGGCTCATATCCGGTTCACTCAGTCATTAGGGGCTTCACTAACGATGCCATATGTTCACAATTTCTGGCATCCTTCACAATCCTACGCATCTTCTGGACTGCCGTCGCCCTGTCAACCTGTCCATCTCTGTTTTTCCGTTTATTGCCCATTGTCCTTGAGTAGGCAGTTCAACTGCGCACGGACCCCTCTCTCGGACGTGAAGCACGAATTTGGGCATCGAAGGTAGACAGGTTGACAGGTTGACGGAAGTTACTGCGTTGTAACGCATTTCAGGTGTGGGCACAGATTGTTAGTGCCCACAATCCCTCGCCTCCCTTGCACTTCCGTCGACCTGTCATCCTGTACACCTTCATTTTGATGTTCTCTTCCTGGAGACATAGGTCAACAGGTTGCCAGGTCGTCGGGAGTGGAAGAGTAGCAATGCATTGTGGGTGTTAGCATTTTCTTGCTTCCACTCATTAAGCAATGCCTTTTCCCAACTATCGTAGCCCTGCCCACCTGTCTACCTCTGTTTCCATGAAGATTGCTCCGAGATCTTGAGTGGATTGTTGAACTACATTATGTAGCCCACTACGTGTTTAGGAGCTCCAATTACGGCGACATAGGCTTCCATATAACGGTTCGCCGTAGCGTGCGCTGTTTCGAATGCTATCTCTGCTCAGCCGTTACCTGCATCTACTTCCGCAAGTTGTACGCACATTGGCTTTCCGTCGTTACAGGAAGAAAATCGAGGTCGGGGCTTCCTTTGCTGACTGCTGGTCGACGGCCGTGCTCTTCCAGCACATGACAGCAAACATGCCAGTAATGGCTGCCTGTACATACTGGGTAATGTACGTGTTTAACTCCGTTCCCTTACACTGTACTTTTCTGTCTCTGACGGGGGTTGTCAGGTGCTGCAATGGTTCTGGGTTTCGCTTCTAGTGCCGGCTCGTCCTACTGATTTGGCTATTAGCAGGACAAGCGCCAACTATGCTTGCAGCAGTTGCGGGTGGGGGTTGTTTGTACATTTTTCTTTCGTCTACCATTTTTCTCTCCTTTTCTCCTTTGTCCTTGGGAGACGATCTGGTGTAGACTGACGCCAGACATTAGGGTTAGTTCTTGTTTTGCCCTCCTCTTGCGAAGGCTAAGAGCGTATGTGTATCTTGTTCTGTTTGTCCGTTACATCCCTTTGCTTACCACAGGCGCCAGTGCACATCGGTGTGTGTTTTCGTGTACAAAAGGTCACGTGCATTCTGATGTCTAGGCGATGTTTTGCCTTATGTTGTCATGTATTTAAAGACATTAGGTTTAGGACTTCATTTCGACAGACATTAGGGTTAGTTCTTGTTTTGCTTTTCATTAGCGTTGGTTTAACTAAATGCTGTGTATTTTCATCGCCTTTTTCGGTGCGTGTACTTCTTATAAATCATCATTTTCAGTTTAAATGATAATATATCCCCCAAAATCATTTTACGGCCAAATATCCGGTATGTGGAAGAAATAAAAATGTCTTCGCCGTTCTTCATCTTGCTGCAAGACTAACGCCTGCTCGAACTTACGTTGATCCTCTTTAAGCTCATGTCGTCATTACCGTAGATACCATCGCACTTTCTTTGTATCTTCAGACAAAGTAGCAGTTACTAAAGTTCGATTCGTAGTAGGCCTCATTTGAATGCGATTTTCCTTTGCGCACAACCTCTCACTTCAATCCAACCATCATCATGTTACGGCTCAAAAACTGTTCATACGGACGTAAAATCTCTGGTCTTATCATCTCTGGTATCATCGGTTGTGACATTTCAGCTTAACGAGAATGGCATTGGCTAACCAGCTTCAGCATAGGGCCACACGACATTTCCTTTCACATGCTTACTTTAATCTGCTATTTTATGGTAAATGCCTTATGTGTTGTAAAAAAAGAGGATCCGTACATTTTACGGTAGAGTAACAGGCAACTTGCTGTTAGTCCATTGCCCTGATCTATACCGTCAAATATACGGATGTTTTCATGGTGTGCATAAATAACTATCTTCTTTCCGGCATTCATGCATCTCGATTGAACTGCACATATTTCGAAACAATATACTGACATCTTTTCCAATGATTTTCATTTTTATTTTTGTTATAAATCCACGGGGCCTTCTTCTTCACGCCCACCATGCTTCCTGGTTTTAGATACCATAATTCATCGCGTCTTAGCAACTTCCGTCGACCTGTCGACCTGTCTACCGACCTTCCAGGCTATGGTATGTCCTGCTGCTTCCTGCAGATCGTGTGTTGGTAAAGTATAGGGGACACAAGGTAATATAAAACACCTAACAGGTCGACGGAGGGTAAATCTATCTGAGGGGATTTTGGGTGGTTGTAAAAGATGTAAACACCCATGATGCATTGCACTGCTGTTACTTTTCCGGTTTATTGGACCATCTGCTCAAGCAGTTTGGTGCTCTGCGTATAGAGTTCACTCCAGTACTTCTGACGACATTCTAGGAAACTGAGGTAGACAGGTCGACAGGTTGACGGAAGTTGTAGCGTTGCAATGCATTTTGTGTGATAACATTCTTTGCTACCGCCAACAATCCATTACCATTCTTGACAGGTCTGTTCACCTCGTCTGCTGGTGCTACCTTCTGTTATAAATCCTCAGAAATATGGGCTGTGTTTCCTTAGGTTGCAGACCGCCTGTTTCCATCGCTACCGCCAGTCACCTCACTTCCTGGTTTCAGATACCATAATTCATCGCGTGTTAGCAACTTCCGTCGACCTGTCGTCCTGTCTACCGACCTTCCAGGCTATGGTATGTCCTGCTGCTTCCTGCAGATCGTGTGTTGGTGCGTTCGGTCATCATTACCAACCACAGTACATTGTGCCTAATGCACTTCCGTTGGTCTGTCAACCTGCCCACCCACCTTCAGGAGTTTGGTCTTTATTTCATAGACTCCAGATGTGTTCTCGTCGTCTGCTGGAGCGTTCTTCAAGCGCTAACTCCCGTTATATCATTTCCTGTTTTCAGGAACCATAATGCATAGCGTCTTAGCAACTTCCGTCCACCTGTTTACCTTACATCCCAGGAATGGTTTGTTCTTCGTATTCACAGGTGTGGAAAGTCCTTCTGCTCCTGCAGATCTGACCAAACCGTGTGTTAGTGCGGTCGGCCAGTTCTACCAACCATAATACGTTGCGTCTATTCAACTTCCGTCGACTTGTCGACCTGTCTACCCATCTCCAGGAGTACGGTCAGTTTTTCATAGACTCCAGCCGTGTTCTGGCCGTCTTCTGGTGCGGTATTTCATGATTACCTATCGTCACCTCACTTCCTGTTATCAGGTACCATAAATCCTTGCGGTTACTCAACTTCCGTCCACCTGTCGGCCTGTCTACCTACCTCAGCAGGTTCCGTATGGCCTTCTGTTCCGGAAGATCTGATCAAATCGTGTCTTGGTGGGCTCGGTCATTACTACCAACCACAGTACATCGTGCCTAATCCACTTCCGTCGACCTGTCGACCTGTCTACCCATCTTCTGGCGTTTGGTCTTCCTTTCATACACTCCGGATGTGTTCTGGTCGGCTGCTGGTATGTTCTTCCCGCGCTAGCTACCATTATATCATTTCCTGTTTTTCAGGTACCATAATACATAGCGTACTAGCAACTTCCGCCGATCTGTCGACCTGCCGACCTGTCTCCCTACCATCCCAGGAATGGTGTGTTCTTCGTATTCACAGGTGTGCCTGCTCCTGGAGATCTGATCATATCGTGTCTTGGTGCATAAGATCATTCCTATCAATCACAGTACATTGCGTCTATTCAACTTCCGTCGACCTGTCGACCTGTCAACCCCTCTGCTGGCGTATGGTTTGCCTTTCATAGACTCCAGACGTGTTCCGGTCGCCTCCTGGTGCGGTATTCTTTGAATACCTACCGTCACCTCACTGCCTGTTATCCTGTACCATAACTCATTGCGTCTTAGCAACTTCCGTCGACCTGTCAACCAACCTTTCAAGGTATGGTATGTTCTTCGTATCCTGCAGATCTGTTCGCTTCATGTGTTTGTGTTGTCGGCCATTACTGTCAACCATACTGCATTGCGCCTAATCACCTTCCGTCGCCCTATGGGAGCGATCTGTCATTACTATCTGCCATAATACATTGCGCCTGTTCAACTTCCGTCGACCTGTAGACCTGTCTACCAATCTCCAGCAATATGGCCTTTCTTTCATACACTGCATGTTTGCTTGCACTGTCAGCTGCTGTGACTCTGTGTTGTTCCACACCATGATACCTTGCGGTTTATCAACTTCCGTCGACCTGTCAACCTGTCTACCTACCTTCAGTGGTATGCTATGTCCTTTATATCCTGCAGTACTGATCAAATGGTCTGTTGGTTATGTCTGCCATTACCACCATTCATACTACATTGGGTCAATTCACCTTCCGGCGGCCGGTGGGTCTGTCTACCCATCTACAAGGGTATTGCCTGTCTTTCATAGACTCCTGATCTGTTCTGGTCGTCTGTTGTTTCGAACTTTCATCACTACCTACCGTCACTTCACTTCCTGTTATTTGGTACCACAATTCATTGCGTCTCAGCAACTTCCGTCGACCTGTCGACCTGTCTCCCTATCTTCGCATGAATGTCCTACCTTGCAAAGGTTTCCGCGTGAACATTGATATCGCCAGCTGTCGTGACCGTCTGTCGCATCACACCATACTAGGAAATACCTTGCGTTTTACAGCTTCCTTCGCTCTGCCGTCCCGTCAATCTCCGTACAGAAGCATGGTGTGTCCTCCATATACTGCAGATCTGTTCGACTCGCCTGTATGAGCGATCTGTCCTTACTATGTATCATGATACACTGCGACTATTTAACTTCCGTCGACCTGTCGACCTGTCAACCTACTTTTCTCACATTAGCTCCCAGTCCAGTCTACCTAGTTCACACGTCCTCTTGTCGGTCGTTCGCTGATTCTTTGTCTCGTCCCTTCCTCTTGTGACTCCGCCCTTTATTCTTGACGTCAACGTCAATCATAATGTGTGCACTTAGACATCTCTCCTCTGTCGTGGTGTCATGTCTTACTGTCGTACGTTCTGTCATTATTAGCCCCGCCCCCTCCCTCTTGCGTCCCCGCCCCTCACTCTTGATATCTCAGTTTAAAGCAAGTTTTTGCCATGTGTCCCCTATATTTGACTTGAGCCAAACATTCTGACAAAGTATCAGAAAGATTGGATCAAAACTGTGCCCGCTAGAGTGTACACAAGCAAAAGTTGACGGACGGACGGACGTCCGGACGTACGACGGACGACGGACATCAGGGTATCCCAAAAGCTCACCCTGAGCACTTCGTGCTCAGGCGAGCTAAAAAGTGGTTGCCCTTCTAAATAACCTTCATAACTATAAAGATGTCTGTATGAAAACGTTAAAACCCTTTCAGTTTATTAAGATGCCAAAAATACACCTTGCAAACCCCATTCTACTCACGTAACTACTAATTCTCACTCTAGAAAACTCCCTTTAAATCATAATTTAAATAGATTTTTATTTCTGAACTTTATGCATGCATATGGCACAGTGGCAGGGGCAGGCCCAAGAAACAAAATTTTGATCATGATCTAATCAGTCCTTTAAACACTGATTAGAGAGTTATCTTGGCCTTACCTTAGCATCCTGCAGATTTCCTAGCCTGAAGTGTAGAGCGGCAACATTGTTTAGGATTTCTGGCGGAACATCAGCTTCAACCTTTTCCTTCAGGATACGAGTGGCCGTGCCGTAAGCCGAGAGCGCCCCCTGGACGTCAGACTGCTCCAGAATCTGTGCAAGCTCTATCCAGGCTTCAACATCATCAGGAAACTGCTCTGTGACTTTCTTCAAGTGTTGCTGCAACATTTGGGAGAATATTGTTTAGAAGACAATACACTAAGGTGAATGGGTATACCTCCATATTTTCCCGTCATTTTTACAATGGGAATTTACATTTGTGAATTCCTGTTTTCCTTTATTTGGAGAAACAGCTCTTCCAAAATGGTGTCAACTCTTACAGGAATGAATTTGCTCCTTTGGGAGCAAATTCTTTCCTTTAAGAGCTGACCCCCATTGAGGAGGCAAAAAGTTAAAATGGCAGAGTTGTGTCCCCTGAAAGTGTACCCATTCACCTTAAGACTAACGTTTTCACACACCCTACTAAGACACCAGTACGGAAATAGAAATGTCTTGATGGCATAATAAAGGCAAAGATTTCTGCTAAAATCAAAGCCTGACTCAGAAATATGGGGAGAATTTAGGAATGTTTACATTTAATGCACTCGCCATTCTGACATTGTTGCTACATATTTGTTTTAAAACCGCTAATCAGGCCTCTGAAAATGAAAACTTGCACCACAGTTCTAAGTTTACATGATTTTACAATAATTTTTACAATGATATAGTTAAGCTTTAACTAAACTGCACTTTTGAAAGCTGAGCCAGTAAAACTGTCTAAAACAGACACCTTTTATCATTTTTCATACGACTATCTAATGCTGATACATATACTTATATTATTTGCTGGCAATGCAGTTTCTATCCTGTATTCAATTACCTTGGCTATATCTTTCTTGGACTGTTCAGGAGAATTAGCGTACAGTGATCCCAAGATCTTCATAGTCTCATAATTATGTCCCTGGGCTTTTAAAACCTTCTCAAAACACTGGGAAGCCTACAATACAACATAATTACCATATACGTGGGTCGCAGCTCATCCACTACTTCAAAACTTTCTGATATTTCCCTGACTTTTTCTAATTTTTCATACTCTTAGTTGATTAAACTCTTTATCAATGATACAAGTGAAAATTTGGGTTCCAAAATGCTAAGTTTAGCACACAAATGGACTACCTATTTCATTGCATATTTCATAAATATTTGTTTCTCCAGAATAGTAGCATTTTTCCAAACGCAGAATGGCTGAACCTTGTGTCCTGCCCTCACTGGATACATTCTCCTGACAATAAAATGATATGAGCCGTGACATGACAAAACCAAAGAAGTGGTTGTGCTCCCAGCGCATACTCAGATCAGCCTGGGCATCCACCAAGTCTGATCAGAGTCTTGGCTCTTGGCTGTTCGCATGGAGGTAGCTTTAGACCCTTAGCTACCTTTTAAGCACTTAGCGAATTGTCTGATCAGACTGGGCAGATGCCCAGGCTGATCTGAGTCAGCGCTGGACGCAGAACCATTTTGTTGGTTTTCTCGTATTACAGATCATATATTTGTGCCCTGCTGTCCAAAAACAATCAATTACTTTTGCCTTTTTTTCAATGACAGTTTGTCCTCTAAATTTTAGATTGTACTGATGCAGGGCTCTAAATCACTGAAATTTGGGGCCGCAATTAGGCCCTGTTCCCAATGCCAAAAAGTATTGTTTTCTCCCAATGCCCAAAGAAAATTCCTAATCTGACTGTCATGTATCTTAATGATACATTGTGGCATAAAGAAAACGTCTACATTATGGAAATGATTTAATTATCCTGCAAGCAGGTTTTGCCAGTTTCACTGGCTTTTTTCGCCGAAGAAAAGCTAACACACCTATGTTATGTATTTTTCCCAATTTCAGTCAAAGTGTCACAATTTTCCCAATTATAAAGCCAATGGCCTCATTCCCAAAGTGAGGTGTGAGAGCTGTGTGATGTATGCATTTCCTGCCATACCACATGATCAGAAAGATCGATTGTGTAATACATGCACGTAATTAAACATCATTTGACATGATAATTCTATTTTCACTCTAACCATGGACACACAGCGTAATTATTCACTGACTTCCCTTCATCTCATATAGGCATGCCAATTACATGCATACTGTTTTGTTTAAGATCATATTAAATTGTTTAATGAAAATAGTTGAATTTGCAAACAGTGATGATGGATGGATCTCGTGATTTTACATCCTTTTCAACAGTATTTCAGTCATATCAGGACAATGGGAGGGTGACAATGAAAGGCTGTGTGCAATGGAATCCTGTTTACAGTGGGAAAGATAAATAGAATCTATCATTGGTCTCCGATGCGGACAGGAAAATCTCAACCCGAGGGCATACAGGGTGTGTCGGGAACGAGGCTTGCCGAGTTTCCGACACGCCCCGTGTGCCCGAGGGTTGGGATTTCCCTGTCCGCATCGGAGACCAATGATTGATTATTTTTCTTACCTACGATAATATTTACTTAAAATTGAACGGGGAACTGATAGGCCTATTTCATGCAAAGGTGTAGAAGTGTAAGTAGTACAACCGTGTCACCCTCATGGCTGCAGTAGTGAACAGACAAGTAAAAAGTAGGTCCCTGACAAATCCGCTTTTTTTTAGATTTTCTGATTGAAATTTTTAGATTTTCTAATTGAAATATATGTTAAAGAACAAAATTTGTATTGAGACGACTACAGAAAGCGTGTGTATGACGTTAATTGTGACGTAACGTCAACGTCATTTCAAACGTCAGTTGGTAACGTCTTCAAAATGGCGGCCTCCTCGACAGTCTTTGTCACTGTGAAACATTGATTATTTTGGATCTTATTCCGACTTTAAGACCTTGAAACAGGCTATAATGAGATTATACAGAATGAATAACCTTTCTTGGATTGGATTTTATCGATGTGGCAATTCATTCCTATGAAAGAATAATGCATAAAGTATGGAATCGCCAAGCCGGACGAACCGTATTTCAAGGAGCGCGTAGTGGTACACAGAATTCAAGCTCGTGTGAGCAGTCCCAGCCCATGGGCAAGACAGAATTTTCCAGCACCACTAAAAATAGAACAAACTCTGTCTCGTAGGTAAGAAAATTGCCTCAAGTGGGCTTTGAACCCCGGTCTGCTAGATCAGTAGGCCAGCACTTAATCCACTGAGCTACCAGGGCTCCTGCAAGAAGTGTAGATCCAGATGATAATAAGCAGCCTCATCTGGATCTTCACTGCTTGCCCTTTATTCTTTGAATTATCAAAATGATATAGCCTGGTGTACATCAATGCTGCAGATAAGAAGGGGTAACTGGGATAATTTAGGGATAATTTTCCATTAAAACATACACTGTGACCCCTTAATAGAACTGTCTCAGAGACGGTTCTACTGAGGCGTCACATCATGTTTCTTTGAGAAATAAGCAAAATTATCTCTGAATTATCCTTCTTACCCCTTCTTATCTGCAGTACTGTACAGTCTGTCATCTGCTTTTTGGCGCTTTAAGGGCTAACAGTAAATCTACTTGTATGAAGGGTCAAAACTGCTGGATGTGTTTGACTTACATTTTCATTATCTCCTCTGTAGATATACATCTGTCCAAGACCAAAGAATGGCAAGACAAAACTAAGGGGAGCAAACTGTGTGGCCTGGTAGTAATACTGGAAAGCCTGATCATAATCTTCCTGAAATGAAACAGGAAAGTCTTTATTTTTTTCACAAGACGTTATAACAATACAGATTTTCATATGTCAAATGGCTTAAAAGAAGGGAAAATAGTCATAAAAGAGATAGGATTCTTTCAAATATTTAAAAAAGACATACTAACCCTTCTCTTGCTAAGTACAGCTATACCAGCATTAGCAAAAGTACAGATCCTGATCAGCCAGCTTCTGAAAAAGCCTGATGACCTGGATCTACACTGTCATTCAGTCTGTAAATTGTTATCATCAAATAATGTCAATTGGTTACAATGCCAAAGTTGGTATGGCTGAGTTAATTTATTCAACAAGAGTTATGAAATTACTTAAGTCACTAATAAGTGAACTGCACAATACCCCTGACAAGTATGCCAAATAAGTTCTGAGGCATACATCTGAAATCTTTCGTGGAATAGACTGTGTACCCTTTGTTTTTGGTAAAAGGGACACCACTCTGCCGATATACATATGGGTATAAGATGTGTTACCTGATTATGATTAAACCACCTATAAGTATCCTAACATTACCTTTTTAATTTCTGGAAGGGAAGCGAGTTTAAAGTATCTCAAAGGATGTACAAATATTCTCTTCAAAGTTGTATCTATCTGGGACACCTTATCAGGAGCCGCAATGGTCAAGTAGTTTACATGCTAGGCTCCTAATCCAGGAGTCTCAAGTTTGATTCCCTCCTTGTCTTGGTTTTCAGGTGTAACTTTAACCCTTAAAGCACCATAAAGCAGAGGACAAAATTTACGTCTGCAGATTTTCAAAAAAATGTTTCATCCAAGCGATATTATATTGAGAATTCGAACACTAGAGGGCAAACAGTGTAGATCCAGATGGGGCATTAAGAGCCACCTCATCTGGATCTACACTGTTTGCAAATTTAACTATTTTAATTTTTGGCGCTTTAAGGGTTAAACCAAGGTCCCTGTCTCCATATGACCAATGTTGGTGGGGTATTAACCCGGTTCAAACACTCTTGAGTTTTATCCCCATAAAAGGCATAGAAGTTGTAATAACCTGTACATGGAAAGCTCTGGCAAGCTGGAAACAGCTTTCTGCTCTCATGGCCTCATTCTCAGTGTTGTGGAAAGCATGGAGAGCAAGGTGCTGTACTTTCTGGTAATCCTGGGAATAGAAAACTACATATAATTACAGAGTGTGTGAGTCTTAAGATTTTTATGATGAATGGGTACATTTTCATGGGAAGGACCTCTGCTGTTTGTCATTTTTCCTCCCTACTCAGTGGCAGAGCTCCAGATAAGAAGGGGTAGGATAATAATTCAAAGATAATTTTTCTTATTTCTCAACAAAAACATATGTTGTGACCCCTCATTAGAACTGTCTTGATGAGACAGTTCTAATGACGGGTCACAAAATATGTTTTTTGTGAGAAATATGAATAATTATCCCTAAATTATCTCTGTTACCCCTTCTTATATGGAGCACAATGGGGATCAATTCTTCAAGGGAAGAATTTGCTCCTTTTTGAACCAATTTTTACTTTAAAAGTTGACCTCATTTCTGAAAAACATAGTCAGGATTTTTTTGTCCTCCACTTAGAAGCCTGTAGCTAAGTTGGTTTGCTGGCTTGCTGATCTAGCAACCCCAGATTTAATTCCCACTGGAGGCAGATATATTTTCTGCCATTAACAAATTCCACTCATGACTGCATACAGTCTTTCATTCAGGTCACCCTTATATGACAGAAATACTGTTGAAAAGTAAGTAAAATTGCAACTTGTCCAGCCATCTATCTGTTCTTACACAGTCCCCATGAACAGAATTTTTTTTTTTTTGAAGGTTGTCTAGCCATTTATTTTCAAGTCCACTGACTTTTCTCTTTCCCTGAAATTATAAATCCTTTCCAAATTTTCCTGACCATCACAAAATTCTATATCTTGGGTCTGGTTGTTCAAAACAAACGTCGTTAGTTAACAAGATGTTAAAATTTAAAACTGAACTCAAAAACAGCCATTTTTGCTGAAAAAAAATATGAGAAGCTTTCACAGTGCAAACGCGCCTCATAATACAAAAAGAATGAACACATGACCTAATGCATCAATGGCTAACGACTACGTTAAGCTGACTAACGACTTCGTTAAGCTAGCAATGCTTTGAACAACAGACCTGTTGCTACCTGTCAGTTGAAATATGCATTGACCAGTCAAGTTAGGTAAAACTCTGGGACAAAAACAAATGCATGTGTATTTTTGTGACAATAGTTTCTTTTGTGAATTATATTTGGACAAATTTGAAAGTGAAGATAAGCACTTAGGCATTAGGTCAATTGGGCCTAGATGTTTTTCCTTGACTATGGCCATCCTGGTTACATATGATATAATGACTTAAGGATTGTTCAAGAACCTACCTTTTTATAGAAGAAATGGTTAGCAAGGTGATTCAGTACCATGGGGTTGGTGGAGTCAATGGTGTATGCCTTGGATAGTAGTTGAACCCCATTCTTGATGGAATCCTGGGTTTTACTGTTCAGTTCCAGTATAGCCAGGCCCACTAAGGCCCCCACACACTGTGAGTCTAACTGTAGGGCTCTTTCAAATGCCATCCTAAACAACAATAGTCATCTGTGACAGTGAATATATAAAACAATTCAACACTGTCAGAAATATACGAAACACTTCAAAACTAAATAAATACGAAACAACTCAAAACTGAATATACAAAACAAAATTGAATATACAAAACAATTCAAAGACATTACTTGCACAGGGATATATATTTAAGGTGTGTGGGTATACCATCACGTTTTCCCATCATTTTTATAAAGGGGAACAACTTTCATGACCTCCTCTAATTTGTTTCCCTTCAGAGAAACCCTTTCAAACAAGGTCATCTCTAAAGGGAAAGAATCTGCTTCTAGAGAAGCAACTTCTTCCCTTAAAGAGCTGAACATGGTTGAGAAGGGCGGTAAAAAGACAAGAGCTGTCGCCTGACAGCATAGCTCGCCTGAATTGGTGCTTGCCCATCACATAGCCGCTATGCTATGCATAAAACTTCAGGCAAGCATGTCAAAATAAAAACACATTTATAAACAAAAATTAAAAGAAAAAAAATGAAATAAAATTTCAAAGTCCATGAGCTTGAGGTAAAAAAACTGATGGTGGTGGTGGTGGGTGGGTGGGGTGGGGGGTGGGGGGGGGGGGGGGGGGGGGGGGGGGGGGGGAGAAGTGAAGGGGGAGGAGAAGGGGGGGATGTAGAGTGCACCATTATCTAACATCAGTCCAAGTATTAGAATCAACTGAGTCCATCATCGTGGCTCTGTAAAATTATGTCTTCATAAATATAAAACTTTAACCAAAATCTTTAAGACAAAATTCTAAGTTGATGACCTTGACTTCAAGGTCATCCAGTGGGTAAGTATAAGGTGTTTTATAAAAACTCAAAAAAGTGTCTAACGTCAGTTCAAGAATAAACTAAATCTCTGCAAAGCATTATGAATCAGTATGCAAATACAAAACTTTAATAAAGACCAAAATTTGCTAAGTCCCTGACCTTGACATCATGGTCACTGAGCGGGGTTGGGATAGTACTCTGTAGCTCTAACTACAGTGCAAATATAAAAAGAATTCATCTATGGGTTCAGGAGATATGTGTCTTTAAAAAACTTTAACCAAAACATCCAATCAATAAAAAGACAATTTTCTAAGTTCATGACCTTGACATCAAGGTCACTGAGGGGGGTGGGGGTAGTAGCTTCGAAAACTTTAGACCAATATCTAACTTCAGTGCAAGTATCAAAGAAATCCATCCATGAGTTAAGGAGATATTGGGCTTTATAAAACTTTAACCAAAACATCCAGTCCAAAAAAACTCCCAATTTTCTAAGTCCATGACCTTGACATCAAGGTCACTGAGTGGGGTGGGGGTGGTACCCTGTTAAACCTTGGACCAATATGTAACTACAGTGCAAGTATCAAAAGAATCCATCCATGGGTTAAGGAGATATAGGTCTTTAAAAAACTTTAACCAAAACATCCAATTCGAACGCCGACGCGGACGCGGACGCGGACGCCGACGCCGTGGTGACAACAATAGCTCTTCCTGAACTTTCGTTCAGGCGAGCTAAAAATGGCACAGTTGCTTACCCTAAAAGTGAACCCATTCACCTTTATAATATTGGAATATTAACTCATATGACACATTTTCTTGAAGTATTTACCATTACTTTACTAATCAGTCTGAAACAACTGTCCAGAGACAATGGAGCGCATCTCCTTATGGGATTGACTTTAATAAAGACACAATTACATCTTTAGACACAATATTAAATTGTCACAGTCAGGCATGCTTTACTGCAATACATGCTGCATATCTTCAGAATTTCTTGCAGACAGCAAGCAAAATTCACTAGTTACACAATTTACCTTCAAAACCAGTCCCAAAATACTAGCTTTTGGGATTGTTTTATAAAGAAAATAAAAGCATCGTAAACGACAGCGTAATACCCCGCCACTGCAAACCTTTAATAGTTTTTTTTTTCATGATTTCATACTTGTATATAGCTCCAGCTCATGTTTTCATACATGTTTATATGCCCGTGGCAGGGGCAGATAGCCCTGCTGGACTAAATTGTGGTATTAAAAGAAAGCTAATTAATGTTACTTGTATCAATTCTGTGAAATTTCATATAAAGACATAACAAAAATCAGATTTTACATGGATTTTTTTTCCTGATTTTATACATGTATATAGCCCTGTGCCAGGGGCAGATAACCCCTGGGGACAAAATTTTGATCATTACAGAAAGCTTATATTGTTTTGATAAGCTGTAGCAAGTTTCAGGGAAAATCACTTTCAACCCTGATTTTATACAGAAATTTTCATGATTTTATACATGTATATAGCCCCAGGGCAGGGGCAGATATCCCCCTGAAGGACAAAATTCTGCTAACAACAGAAAAAATATATTATTTCAATCATTTCTGTGAAATTTCATCATAATATTCCAAAGTGTAAAGGAATAACAGACCAAAAACCACTTTTGCGACACTGACAAGGGCAATAACTCCGTCATAAGATATGGAAATTTGCCCATTAACAATCCCAACCGAGATATTCCCAAGGCCAATTCATATGCCAAGTTTGAAGAAAATCCCTTAATAAATACTAAAGTTATCGAACGGAAACGAAGTGCTCACGGACGGACGGACAGACAGACAGACGTACATACGACGGACGGACAGACACACGGACAGCCAGCGGGAAAACATAATACCCCACCACTAACGTGTGGCGGGGTATAAAAACAACAACAACAAAAAAAAATCTTTTAACGAAATAGACATGACAAAGGTTTACCTGGCTTTATCCAGCTTATTCAGTTTAACAAAGCAGTGCCCCATGCCTAGCCTGATGGATGCTGGGCAGCTGGGGTTAGTCCTCAGGGCCCTCTTGTAGTAGGCCAGGGAACCTCGGTACTCTTTCTTATTGAAGGCAATACAGGCCTTGCCCAGCAGAGATGGGATGTTGTTGTTTGACTGGAAATGAAATAAAGATACTGTATACAAGATAATTTTCAAGGTGTTCCATTTTTGCGGTATTTCGAGGTCACTTGGAAACCGCGAATATTAAAATCGTGAAATAATTTCCTGTTTCTTACGAAGTATCTTCTGTAGACACAGTGTTCCTATATTTTGTTTCTGTTTGCTTTGGTAATTGCTGGTACTTTCCACTTGAGCCAGTTCTTTCATTAACCCTGCCGCAGGTTAATGAACAAACTAGCTCAAGTGAAAAAAAAAGTAGTTTTGCTTTTCAAGCAAGTTGCTAACCGCGAATATTAAAAATCACGAAAAATAATGTTTATGTTTTTGACCGTATGATTAAAGCTGGTTCTGTCAAGTCTGATATTATCCAAAAACAAATATCCAAGTAGGCTGGGTTGTAAGGGCAGCATGATAAACAATAACCCCTGAAATAAACTTAGTGTTTCCCCCAGAAATGAAAAAGGGCATGGTAAATTTTCTCAGAAAAGGGCACTTAAGCGCGTGGATTTTCTCAAAAAGGGCACTGTATATGCTTTCATTAGAAGGCCGCTGTTTTAATGGACATTAGCTTACAGAGATTAATACTGCTAATAAAGCATTAAATCATATCATTCTTTTTTCATTTATAGCTGCAGCAGCATCTTTCCTAAAATACAGTACATGTAATTTAGAAAACTTTTTTTACTCCATAGTAGAACCTGGATATGATGATAATACATAAAGAATTTGCATCTGCTCTCTGTATGTTTTGTTGTTATTTTTTTTTTGTGTGTGTGTTGTCCTTTTACCTACCTGTTCTGTATTAATTTTTTTTTGGTGTGTGTGTCAAGTCGTTTTACTACCTACCTATTCTTTTTTTTCTTCCAAATATCAAGAAACAAAATAGTCTGAAACATTTCAGTATCCTAATTATTATTACAAGTAAAAAGTATGCAAAGACCAGGAACTGAAACAATCAAAATCCAAATCCAGCCCTCAAACCATAGTTGGAAACAACTATTAAAGATTACAAATAATCAAGATACAGAGAACATATGGCCAAACGAGTGAGCAGCTTGTTCCCAAAAGGTGGCCACTCAGCAACCCAAACCGAACCAAAAATAATAATAACATACATAAGATAAAACATCACAGAAAATCTGACACCAAAAACAGGCAACAAAGAACCACAACAGAACTACCGCCTTGGAACGGTCAGTAATGAATTACTGGGGGGCTTAAATCGATTTTACAGGCCCAACCTCACCCTCAGTTTCTGAAGTGGTACAAAACATTTAGTTGGTTGTTCGGTTCGCATGATAACCCTCTAACTCGTCAATGAATCATCACGGTAAACACATAAATCAAACAATTTATATTTTATTATTTATCATTATTGTTCCTTCTTTTAATATTTATTAATAATTTTTACTGACCAGTATTATTAGTACGTCTGTATTTAAAAAAGGGGCACAGAATTGCCTCCCTTTATCTTGTATTTATATCTGTTGCAGTTAGGCTATTTATTTTCTTCACACACGCGAGTTTTGTTTAGGGTACCCAGAGCTGTTGAAAACTATTAAAAAATGTATATAACATTGTTCAAAAATTTATTCTGGACACAAAAATCGGCATGTACAAGACCAAAATATCAAAGCATACATAATATGCGTAATTATTTTTACACCATAATTTATAGAACGTCTCGAGAGTAACCTATATATAAAACGTATATTGAAGGAAAAAAAAACTTTGCACGGACACACAGCGCCAAGTGTGTGCAACTATGGTTACGTACCGTTAAGCCACTTGGGTAACGTCGATACGAGAATTGAACAGAACAGAACAGAACGGAAAAAAACTTTACGGCATGAGCAAGGAGTCAAGACAATGATCAGCCTGCACATCTGTGAATCAAATCCGTTTTCCAAATACAGAACATGAATCCAAAGGAAACTAAAAAAAAAAACTTCCAGAAAAATATTAAAACAAATTTAAGTCTATATGTAATGGGCATGTTGATTTGTGTAATTGTGGAACATGGCTGCTGGCTCCTTTTCACTCAACAGGCCTCACTTTGATCTTTCCGTTAAACGGCAGATCAGTCAGGTATTTTCACGGATCAGTTAGTTTATTAGCGAGTGGACCATAACAGGATTAATGCCAACTAATGCCAACTGATGTGTTTACTTACGCTGTCAAAACAATTAAGGCAGTGAATACACAATGTGTAATGTGTATCTCCTAATTGGCAGGTGAAGTTTAGGGCAAAAAGGGCATGGTGCTGGAAAATGGCATGGCTGGAAAAAAGGGCATGGTGCGGCGCCATGCTAAAAGCCTAAAAGGGGCTTGGGGAAACACTAAAACTCCACGTGGCTATTGTTTTGGTGTTTTTGTAAATATGATTCATTTTCTGCCTCCTTTTTTCACTTTTGTTTCATTAAAAATATTTTTTACTGTTTTTTAGAAAAAGGGTAATAAATTCCTGGCATAATGCTTAATTTTGCCCGTTTTAGCGTAACTATTATGCCAAAAATGTAAAGGTTGGCAAGTATGAAAATAGTACATGATTCCTGCAATTTACTACATTAAAATTGGCCCCAGAAGACTGACATGCAATCTGGTTTGAGATTTTTTTTCTAAGTCAGCGATCTATGCTGGCCATCTTGAGAGTTATATTACAGAGTGGTTGATATATCTTCAAAGTTATGGTTAAATCAATAAACAATCACTATACTCACTTGACAGTTATGGTAAAAATGGTAAACAATCACTATACTTACTTGACCCAAGACAAAGTTAAACTGTGCATCAGCTTGATCCATCTTATCTCCTTCAAGAAGACAGAAGTAGGCTCTACCCAGAAGATGGTTCTGGAAGTATTCAAGAAAAGTGTGTTTCAGCAACATTATATAAAACACAAGGCTGAAAAATTATTAACCCTTAACAAAATTTATGCTTGCAAGATTTATGTTTCGTTCAAGCTACATCATATTCAGCATTCAAAGAGTAAAGGGCAAACATTGTAGAACAAGATGAGTCAACTCATTATGAGCCGCCTCATCTCGATCTATCCTATTTGCAAATTCAACTTTTTTCATTTGTGGTGCTTCAAGTGTTACCACGCAACAAGTTTTGATTATGTATAACATACAAAGGGTTAGTAACAAGAGCACAAGGTCTTCCAATAATTTTCTTATTCCTGGACATTTTTTCATGAAACTTTCAAGAGATTTTGTAGATTATCAAAACATTACAGGGGTGATAAATAGTTTAAAATCACATTAAACATAAAGAAATCAGTCAGGTTATGCTTATTTTATGCAAAATATCTAAGTTAAAATATATATGTTAAAACCAAAATATCTAAGTTAAATATGTTAAAACCAAAAAAATCTAAGTTAAATATGTTAAAACCAAAAAATCTAAGTTAAATATGTTAAAACCAAAAAATCTAAGTTAAATATGTTAAAACCAAAAAATCTAAGTTAAATATGTTAAAACCAAAAAATCTAAGTTAAATATGTTAAAACCAGATTTCAACAATAAAGGATGTGACATCAAATGACTCCTGTGTGAGTGCTAAATCCTGAAATCAGGATTAATCCTGAACTTTTTCACCATTGAAACAATAAAAGTTGTTTACCTGATCGTACATAATAATCTTATCAGCTGTTGTATATAGAAGAGTGGCCTGAGTAAACAGCTCCCTTTTAAGGTCCTTATTCTTCTCTCTGTGGGCCTTCTGAACATAGTAGGCTGCTAGGGTATCAAGAGACTTCATCTGATCCCTCTCACTGTTGGGGTAGTCAAGACCGGCATCTGTTCGAGAGCCATCAAGAATCTTGACAAAGTCATCAATGTACCCTTGTTTGTAATACTCCAGCTGAAAACAGGTTTTTAAAAATAACTCAGAGCTCCAGATAAGGTGATTTTTCAAAGACAATTTGGAGACATTTTATTTCTCTTATTGCTCATTGGAAACATGTTGTGACCCATCATTACGTTTGTTTTGGCTAGAGTAGTAACCACAGTAGTAACTTACTCTCAAAAACTTTTCTGGGACCTCCAAATTTGATGGCCTGCAAGTCAGGAATTCATTCTGGTGAAGCATGTGCAGAAAATTTATCAGATATTAGATTTTCAAATTGTTATTAAGTTCAGTAGATTTGACTTATGTCATTAAATAAAAATAAATTGGCTATAGCATGCATGTACATACAAAAAATAACTGTTTATTTTCAATTACGATATCTGACTATATCATCAAGACTTCCAAAATTTATGGTACATGTTTTTCAAATTTAGTGCAAATGCAGGGATGTGTTCCAATATTAGGGTGTATGGGTATAATGCCATGTTTTCTCACCATTTTAACAATCATGAGGAAAAGCTTTCTGCAAATTCCGACATCCTGTTTGCTAGCTACGAATATGAAGCCCTTCCAAAAGGCAAATTCTTAGAGAAAAAAGTTGCACCTCGGTTTGCAAATATTTTTCTTGTAAGAGCAGACCCCTGCTGACAAGGGAAGCAAAATGAAAATGGGAGAGTTGTTTCCCCTTTACCAATCAAAGGTATGTCCTGGGTCCGAGGTTATTATAAACTTGAGTATAATCTCAAACTCAAAATAAAGCACACTGATTGGCTGCTTCTGAGCATGTGCTCAGAAGCAGCCAATCAGTGTGCTTTATTTTGAGTTTGAGACATGCTCAGAAGCAGCCAATCAGTGTGCTTTATTTTGAGTTTGAGAATGTACTCAAGTTTTAACACCTCTGGGCCTGGACTAGAACAGGAACCGAGACTTACTGCAAGTGTGTACCAGATATGGAGTGGAGCAACTTCCTGTCGTAGGATACTGAGGACTTCATCTCCTTCAGGCAGCTGCTGAAGATCTAACTCTATAACCTAAAATAGACAATGGAATAGTCCAATAATGCATGTAAGAGTGGATTATGAGGAAAATCAGAGCACTAGATAAGTGGGAGTATTTGGTGATAATTACTGATAATTTTCGTTAATTCAGCATAAAAACATATGTTGTGACCCCTCATCTAAACCGTCTCGATGAGACAGTTCAGATGAGGGGTCACAACATATGGTTTCAATGAGAAATAAGAAAAATTATCCTCATTTATCATCAAATACTCCCTCTTACCTAGAGCTCTGGAAAATTATGAGATATTGTAAAATTCTAAGTACAGTAGAACTTCAATGGCTCGAACCCTGATGGCTAGTTTACCCTGCATGGCTAAAACTCTTTTCTGGGTCCCTAGAAGTCACTTTATACAGAAACTAACCCTGGTTTGCCAGAACTACCCTTGGCTGGAACCATTTTCCATGGTGCCAGGCCTGTTCGAGCCAATGAAGTTCTACTGTGAGTGTATTGGGACATAGAATTCAAAGAAAACAGTACTGACCCAGTGCTCCAGATAGAATCTGTATCTCCAGAAATTACGGATCATTTCTGGTTGATATGGAACAATTGGAAACTTTATGGGTACCCAGTACGGATGTTTACAAGACATTATGGACCATTTTACTGGTAATCCATACCACCTGGATGAGTTCCCATGGACGCTTGCATTATATCACCAAAAAGACAGAGCTCATGTGTCGCAGTCACCGAGAAGCTGACTGGTTCTAAATAGTTACCCCTGAATTAGTCTTCCTATTGCATGGAAAATGGATGGACTGTAAACCAGTCAACTAAAGACTGTTCCAATTTTGCGGGATAAAAACCATTTCTGCATGCTATAAATTGATTTTAATTGCTTTTTCAGACATTTAAGTTGTGTAAATACGGGGATACGCACCTTCTCTAAGGCTCAGAATTCGCACTGCTGCATATTAAACCCTGGTCCACCCCCAGGTCGAATAAGGCTCCACTGTTTAGTGCCCCTTTTCTCAAACTTACATAAAAAATATAATAGAAATGGTCCAAAGATGGGCGGTCCGCTGGGTCAACAGCAACTATTCAACTTATGCCAGTGTGAGCAGTATGCTCAACCCTCTAGGGTGGCGGTCTTTGTAGGACAGAAGAGCAGATGCTCAAGTGATCCCCTTCTACAAAATAGTGTACAACCTGGTCAGTGTCTGTTCTAGAGAGGAGGGTGGCGGGATTCACCCACATTTCTGACAATGCCCCCCTAATTCTTAGCAGAAGGGGGGATTATTTTCTTTATTTTATTCATAAAAATAGATTTAAATGATATCTAGAAGCATTGTGTGTACTCATTGATACTAAATCATAGCTAAAATACTAGGTACAATTGTTTTTATGTAGTTTAAGCCAAATTTTAGAGTTACAAATGTGAGTGATACATTTTCTCTGTCGAAAATCCCCCCTATTTTTTCAATCCTAGAATAGACACTGGCCTGGTTGGTGTTCCCCTCCCTCGGTATATTAATCACCCTATTAGAATGACAAGGCCTCTCTTTACTTTGTTCAGATACAAGATACCACAAATATTACTACAAATATTCCCTTTGATCATTTTTCAGTGAAATCGACTTCCCCATCAGATCACTGTCCTCACAGACCTAGAGTCATTTAAGTCAGCGGTAAGAACTTGTTTTTTAATCTTTCTTTTTCTTGGCACAATGCCTCTGCTCACCTGCCTGAAAGTCCTCTCTATGGGGCTGAGGCAGTATCTATAGACATAATATAAGTATCTATCATGGGTGTGAGGTGTGGATAGAAAAATCCGTCACGAGGGTCACTGTTCGGCATCACGAGGCTTGCCGAGTGATGCCGAACAGTGATCCTGAGTGACGATTTTTCTATCCACACCTCACACCCATGATAGATACTTTTTCTTGCACACCACGTTTTGTTTAAACTTCAGAACTTCTTAAAATGCGTAATTCTAGTGCTTGAGAAGTTTCAATTTGATTTTGAAAGAAAGCGCCACTTTCAACAGCCGCCATTCGGCTCTTTAGGTCAGTGACTGGCTTGTATAAACTGACGTCATTTTTACCGTCTTCGTGACGTCATCATTTAAAATGCCAACGTCACTTGACGACGCAGGTACGTGAGCTGCCATACAACCAATGCATTGACAGCTCGTGATTTTTTTCCGGTCCTGGGTAAGAACACCAGGTAAGATAAGATTTTCTATCCCAGGTGAAAAGAATATGCAAGAAATAGGATTTCCTTTTGCTTTTGCTTTTGCTGGTATACTGGTATGCCCTCAACTATGAGGATTATCACCAGTGGAGTGCAAGAAGGGAAATGGTAAGAGAAGTATCGAAAAAGGTGAAGGTAGAGAAGTAAGTAATTGGAAAGACAGAAGGAAGTAAAGAGGGAGAAAGTCAAAGAGATAGAAGAAATGTTTTGGACTAATTGAGTCTAGAGTGCTCGATCTTCGAGACCTGAGCCTTGAAGATATCGAGCGACTCTGCCAGGCAGATTTGACTTGGAAGCTGGTTCCATTGAATGACTGTCCTGGGAAAGAAGGAAAAGCGGATATAGTCTTTGTCTGCTCTCAACTGGCGATATTGGTATTCTCGTCGTCCAGTACCTCTTTGTAAATATTTATCCTCCTCAATGGCAACAAGGTGATGGCGTATTTTGTAAAGTATTGTGAGTCTAGAATCCACTCTTCTTTGCTCAAGGGATCTCCAGTCCAGACTACGAAGCATGTCTGGTACACTTGATGTATTATGGTACCTTCCAGTTACCCACCTTGCCGCTCTCCTCTGAACCATCTCTAACTGGTATTTACGAGCCTGTGATTAGTTTTGTCGCCTTCTTTGGGAATTTTTACACATTTAGGGTCCCATACTGTATTACAGTATTCAAGTTTGGGGCGGACAATGGACTTATAGGCCTTTTCTTTGATTGTTTGAGAGTTGATTTTTAGATTGCGTTTCAGAAAACCTAGAGTCTGGTTTGCCTTTGAGGAGACAGAGTTGATGTGAGAATTCCACTTAAAGTCTTAAGAAATTTGAACTCCGAGGTATTTGATTTGGGGTACTGAAGAGAGAGTGTGGCCATGGAGGGTGTAATTGTGTAGGATAGGTTTCTTCTTGGTGGTAACATGGATGACCTCGCATTTCTCTGGGTGAAAAGACATCTGCCAGTCAGATTCCCATCTTTCTAGGTTGTTGAGATCTTCCTGGAGTTTGGTACAGTCAGATAAGTTGTGTATTGTTAAGTACATAAGGGTATCATCCGCAAAAAGTCGTACTGTGCTGTTATTCTGGAAGGTCATTTATATAAATGAGAAAAAGTACAGGGCCAAGGACTGAGCCCTGTGGGACGCCTGAGAGCACAGGTGCAGAAGAGGATGCTTTCCCTTCAAGGACAACTTTCTGCGATCTTCCAGAGAGAAAAGAAGCTATCCAGCCCAACGTGTTTCCCTTAACCCCATATGATGACAATTTGTAAAGCAATCTGTTGTGAGCAACTTTATCAAATGCTTTAGCAAAATCCATCACTACAACATCGTTCTGGTGACCTTTCTGCATGTTAAAAGCTATGTCATGGACAAATTCTATAAGCTGAGTTTCGCAACTACGTTTTTCACGGAAACCATGTTGGAGTGGATATAGAATATTGTACCTAGTGAGATGTTTCATGAGGCTGCTACAGATAATATGCTCCAAGAGCTTACATGAAATGCAGGTCAGGGACACTGGGCGATAATTGGATGGGTTTGTCTTGTCTCCTTTCTTGTAAATAGGGTTAACATTGGCATGTTTCCAAATGTCTGGGAGAGCTTGTTGATGGAGAGATGCCTGAAAAAGCAAAGTAAAGATAAGAGCCAGTTCTGAAGATAGTTCTTTGAGTACTCTTGGTCTTATACCATCTGGGCGAGCAGCTTTAGAGATATTTAAAGCCTGCAGGAGCTTCAGCACGCCCTTCTCTGTCACCTGGATTTCTGGCATGTCAGTTTCTTTGTTTGGGAAGAGGTTTGTGAAATATTTGCAGAGGGCTGTGAGTCTCATAGGTATTTGCTGGGAGAAGACAGAATAAAAGTGGTTATTTAAGAGGTCAGCTTTTTGTTCTGGGTCTGTGACAGTGGATCCATTTTTCTTCAGCGTTTTGATACCTGTGGAGTCCGTTTTCTTGTGTTTAATAAAAGTGCAGAATTTTTTGGAGATAGAAAATTTTTCGTCAGGGGAATGTTCATCTTTAGGCGTGATCAGGTCTTCCACATAGTCCCAGTAGGCCTTTCTACTTTGGCTTTGTATGAGGTGTTTTAGTGCTTTGAGTTTGCTTGATTTTTCCGGGGAAGGCTGGTGTCTGTTTTTAAAGAAAAGTTTATCCCGTTTTCTCATGAGTCGTCTGATTTTGGTGGTGATCCAGGGTTGCTTGTCCTTAATTTTGGCTATTTTGTGTGGGATGAACTTGTTTATGGCTCTTTCCAGTTCGGATGTTATATTTTCCCAAAGTTGGTTTACAGGGGTCAAAAGGTCAAAATTGGATTGTAAGCTTCTGCCAAACTCAGATATGTGTTTCTTTATCCCTTCCCAGTCAGCTTTTTTGTAGAGGGGGATTTTTCTTGGGGTCTGCTTGTTTCTTAACGGTTTGATGTTTATTTCCGTTAAAACAGCATCATGGTCACTGACACCTGGAATAACTCTGCAGGCAGTAATTAAGCTTGGGTTGCTTGTGATGACAAGGTCAAGGGTGTTATTTCCTCTAGTTGGTGTGGTTACCAGTTGGGTTAGACTGAGGTCAACTAATAGGTCAACAAACTGGTAGGTGAGAGTTGGGTAGTTACAATTCGGCTTTAGAAAGCTGTTTTCCCAGTCGTATCCTGGAAAGTTCATGTCACTTGCAATTAAAATATGGGAATTTACCATGCCCAATCTCCGGAGGGACTCTTCAAACTGTTCAAGACTACTGTTGTCTCCTTCACTGGGTTTATAATAGCCACATATGTAGAGTGGTTTGCAACCTACGATTTCCAGTTTCATCCATGCAATTTCACATTGTGTTTGTAGTTCAGTAACCTCACTGCAGATGTAATCATCTTTTGCTGCAATAATTACCCCACCACCACCCCTTTTTCTGTCAACCCTAACAACATTTTCAAGATACTGTTTTGGAAGTATTTCCCCCAAATGGATACTAGAATCAATCTTTGTCTCAACACCCACAATAATATCAGGATTTATGCTGTCAACCATATTGCCCAAATCAGTGCTGTGGGCCACAATGGAGTTAAGATTGACATTTAGTACTTTGATCGGTTTAATTGATCTTGCTGTGTGTTTGGGTTTTGACTGATGAGAGGGGCGAGATGCCTGACCAGAGGTTTTGGGCGATGAAGTGTGCATTGGGTCACTTGGACTACTTGCCAGATCAGACTGAAAAGTACGGTGTGACAGAGAACTGCCCTCTGTGGGGCTTATGGGCTCAAACCTGTTTGATGAGATCAGATCTTCAAGGAAATTTGCAGAGACTGAGTGGTAATTTATAGCATTGCAGTTTAGACAGTGCCAACTTACATTTGAGTCTTGCATGGCCTGAAATGAAGAGCTACCTATGTCTTGGCAGTCGACATGAAACCAAATTCCACATGTCTCACAGAACACCGCATTTCTGGACCATGTAACATTGCTCTCGCAAGCACCACAAGGATATATACTGCTAACTTCAGAGTCAGGCTCTACAGGACCATTTACCCCGGTGCCAGGGTTTACCTGCACATCGGCCGGGCCGGGTAGCGCAGTCGGTAGGGCACCTGACTCATAAGTCAGAGGTCCTGGGTTCGAATCCCGGTCTGGCCACATACTTTCGTTTCTCCTTCCGCTGATTCAAGAAGGGCAGTTGTCAGTTACTGGCGAAAGTATGAGCACTTAGTACTGGTTAACCGCTTAGGAGGTCTAAGCCTGCCCAGGAATAGTGTGGTTAGGTTAACTGACCGTCCCGACATGACTTTAGTTGTTTACTGTGGACGTTAAGCATCAAATCAACCAACCAACCAACCTGCACATCACCTGAAGTTGAGATCAGCAGACTGAGTAGATATGCAAGACATGAATTGTCATTGCGTATATTGAATGTTTTGCATTTGCAACCGCCGAGGTTGATAAAAAATGATGTGTGATTGTTTTGATGACTTTCACATTTGATTAAGAAGACGGCAACATTTGATCCTGAGCAGGAGTCAAATACAGCCAGATGTGTTGGGAATTCTTGAGATGTGCGTTTTTGGAGTTTGTCATGTAGGCCCTTACAAAAAAGAAGAAATACAAACACAATATTCAATATCAGAACAGGGCCACTGGATTTAAACATCGTGATACCTGTAAATCAAAAAGCTGTCAACAAACTTTCATGGGGGCAGCCATATTGGATTTCAACAACGTTGGGGGTCTTGACAAAGAAAAGATGCGATCGCTATCTTTCCGGGACTTGGCGGGAGAATTTCCAGCCTCTGGTGGTACACCAGTCAAAAGGAATGTGTTGGGCAAGAGACAACAAAATTCCAAGGGATATGAGAAAAGAAAATAGAAGAAAAAGCATTGATCGGTCAACGGAAGAACTCGACAGTTCTGATCGGTCAACGGAAGAACTCGACAGTTCTGATCGGTCAACGGAAGAACTCGACAGTTCCTGGTCTACATTTCAGAAAATTGATTGGACATGTGCCACCTGGGACATTCTGAATGAAAGACATACACTGAATCCATTAGGAAAGGCACTAACTAACCTCACCTACCTAATGTCATCATCCTACTATATATATGAACTTTCTGTCATTTCACAACTTGTTTCACACATATGGAACGAACCCCACCCATCACGGCCACCAATTAAACGTCCAATAAACGCGCTTTACCTGGCTGCTAATCTAATAAATCATGTTCAGAAAGATTTATTAACTTCTTCCAAATACAGCTTCAGACAAATTAGCAAATGAATAAGATCAAAAACAAACATTATTACCTCATCTGTGTCCCGAAGAGGGATTTCGATGGCCGACATGTTGTGGCTGTCTAAAGGCCGTGCAGACTATTGGTGCGGTTGTCATGTGTGACAGGTCCTACTAAACACTTCTAGGGGCACATCAGCTTATCCCTTAGGGACGAGCCATTTATTATCAGGTGAGGGTGGGTGAGGGGTACATTTTTTCATATGGTTCACCAAATTTTTTTCCGACCCACAGTCTCACCAGAATTATTTTTCCGACCCCCCAGATAGGTTACAAAATATTTTGTGACCCCACCATCCCCCAATCCTAGCTACCCTTACACACACACACACACACACACACACACACACACACACACACACACACACACACACACACACACACACACACACACACCATTTACCTATACCTGTATGAAACACAAAGAACATTTTCTTATTCTAACAAGTAGATATGGGCATACTGGATTTTGCGAAAGCCTTCGATAAGGTATCGCATCAAAGGCTAGGCAGGAAAATGTCATATTATGGCATCAGGGATTCAACGCTTAACTGGGTCACTGAGTTCCTGCGTGGACGAAATCAACAGGTTGTCGTGGATGGAGAAGCCTCTCACCCTGCCGAAGTTACTTCTGGAGTCCCGCAGGGCACAGTCCTCGGGCCGACACTGTTTTTGATATACATTAATGACATTGCTGAAAATATAAACTCGACCATCCGGCTTTTCGCTGATGATTGTGTGGTTTACCGTCAAATTGAGTCTCTGCAAGATCACCTTATTCTACAAGAGGATCTTAACAAATTGGTTGAATGGAGTGACATCTGGCAGATGGAATTTAACGTCGATAAATGTGTGGTTATGAATATTGGATCACTGAGAAGTAAATCTATTTTTGATTATAAGATGAGAAATCAGACACTGGAAGTTGTGAAACATCACCCATATTTAGGAGTAGAACTGACAGATAATATGAAGTATAACCAGCATATAGATAGTATTACGTCAAAGGCTTCAAGAGTTCTTGGCTTTGTTAAACGTAACTTAAAACACTGTCCAAAAGTAGTAAAAGAAAGAGCATATCAGACATTAGTACGTCCTAGACTTGAATATAGTTCACCTATTTGGAACCCTCAACAAGTGACTCAGATTAAACAAATTGAACAAGTTCAGAGAAACGCAGCTCGTTTTGTGCTAAATAAACCATTTAACCGACAAACTCCCACAAGTGTCACTTCCATGCTAGAACAGCTTAACTGGCCGACCTTAGAAGACCGACGTAGAGCTTCTGACCTAGTACTCATGTACAAAGTTGTTTACTGCCTTGTTGCTGTGCCAGTGACGTATCTCCCACCAAGATCCCCCAGGTATGCTGATTGTATCCGTTTTATTCCGTATCATTGTAAATTGAATATATATCAACATTCGTTCTTTCCACGGATTGTGATTCCATGGAACCAACTCCCTGGATCCATAACCAACCTTCAGAGCCTGGACAGCTTCAAGCTGGCTGTCCAGCTCACATCAAGAGTGTAAGCCAAGGTAGATATGTACAGTGTAAATACATGTTGGACATTTTTACTTAACATTCACACCCGAGTTTCTTTATATTGATTTGGAACGTCTGACGTCGCGCGTGCACAAATTCTAACCCTTGTCGAGATGTCTGCCTAGCGGATTTTGACAAGAATCCACATTGAAGTTGAAGTTGAAATTGAAGTTAATTACTCATGGTCTGTTTAAACTTTGTCTGCATTTCTTGCACTCTCTTCTGCTAATGGGCATCCAGAAATCTGTTGTCGAAGCTTAATTATAACTGTAAATAATATCAATTGGGCTTCTGGGTGGCGGGGGTAGTAGTTTTGCTGATGAAAAGGTACCCGAAGAGCTGCTATCACATTAAATTTTAATTGAGAACAAAATCATCTACTTGACATGATTTTATAGACACTTTCATACTGTACTACTTGTAAATCAATGAAAAGATCTGTTTTTGGATACGAAGCTGCCCAAGTTTTTTTTGTGCCATTTCCATAAAGAAAAGAGTCTGAAATTTTGGGAGAAATGGGATGTCTGGGGGGCGAAGTCCCCCAGAAGCTGAGACATTTTAAAAAATGAAGACTGATGTAAGAATTCAGACCCCCCACATATGCCTAATAAAATATATGACCCTCCTGCTCCGAGGCTTATTGATTTCCGACCCCCCCCCCCCCCCCCCTTAGAACATCACCAACAAAAATCTGACCCCCCCCCCCCCGTAAATGTAAACGCCTCACCTGATAATAAATGACCCGTCCCTTACTTAGTTAATCGGTCAAGAGGCATGTGTTTTAGCATGCCTCTGATCTGCTTATTGTAAATAGTTTTAATGGCCCGCCCCGAAAGTTTGTTATCCCTCTGAGCTAAATTCTAAATTTAGCCACCCACCACACATTAGGTAATGATCAGAAAATGATCGTCTCAGTATAGAGAGATAGATAGACCAGTAATGAAATATGCAACACCAGCTATGCCCCTAGCACGGCTTAAGAATAACTCTAATTTCAGTATTACTCTAAACGAACTCAATGATTCCAAAGGGCCAGAAACACGACAAAACACCAGCTGCAGTTAAGATAAATAAGATAAATAAGTTCTGGATTGTTAGATCCTCTGGAAGCAAGGAATATACCAAAGAAACAAAAATAGCAGACTGGGTTAAACTGAGTCGTTTATGACCAGTAATGAAATGTGCAACATCAGCCACGCCCCTTGCAACGGCTTTAGCAGAACTCTATTTTCAACATTACTCATGTACTCAATGATCCCAAAGGGTCAGAAAATATAACTTGCACTATGATGATGTACGGGGAGACGTTTTACGGCCACCACACGGCACAACACCAGCTGCAGTGAAGACAAATAAGACACCACATATTTCCGTGAAGGTGGAACTTATGCAACAAGACCCGTGCGCCACCCGTTTCACCTTTATTCCAAGAGATATATTGTTATATCTCCATTTTGACTTCAGCTTTTCAGAGCTTTGACTTGCACAGTACAATCCTTGAGAGAATCTCCGATCCTGAGCCATCATTTCAGACAATTACTCCAAGGTACTGGAATTAAAATCTAATAGAGTCCCTTCAAGAGCAGAATACACATTCAAAAGACAGAATATGGGTAAAACTTCGAAATTTCGGCTACTCAAGCCTCATCAGTGGCCCGTTTTTCAAGTGTAAGTGGAGTGGGGGGGGGGGGGGGGGGAGGATCTGGGGTCGCAGCCCCCAGAAGCTTGAACAGTTTGCTGATAACAGGCACCTGGAGATCTTGGCCCAGGACTACAATCATTCCTTAGAGAAACGGCCCCGGTAGCCCAGTGGGTTAAGCGCTGGCTTACTGATCTAGCAAACCGGGTTCGAGCCCCGCTTGAAACGAGAATCTTTCCTACCTTAGACGGGGTTCCATTGCACACAGCCTTTCATTACCACCGTCCCATCGTCCTGATATAACTGAAAGTAAAAAGTATGCAAAGACCAGGAACTGAAACAATCAAAATCCAAATCCAGCCCTCAAACCATAGTTTGAAACACTGTTGAAAACACCGTAAAATCGCTATCCATCCATCCTAAGAGTTAAAGTTGCATTTATTCTAAGGAAGGTGATTTTATGTCTCGAAAATCAGCGTTCAGTATTTTTCAGAACAGTTTTACATTTAATCGATCGACTGTGTACCTCTCAAAGGAACGTAAAAGTTAAAATTTCATAACTATTATTTGTATAAAAATATACAACACAACCTCGAAATTTCAGACCTTAAGATTAAGGTGACCTCAACTTAAGGAACGATTGTAAATTCTGATGTCACAAACGCAGACATTAACTGATGGCCATGATTTTATAAACTACTTTATTCTGTCCTATAAGCAAATCACTAAAAATATTTTTTTCTGTATATGAAATGGGCATTTTTTTCATCGTAAATGTTTTTGAAGACTTTAGTTTGCAAACATAGAATTAACGAGAAAATCTAGGAATAATGAAGGGTCGAAAGCGGGGGGTGGGGGTTGGGGGTGGGGGAAGGGCGGCGTAGGCGCATCCCCCAGAAGCTGAGACGCTACATTGTTGTAAAATGAAGACTGATGGAAGAATTCTGACTCCCCCCACCCACCCCCACCCGCCTCCCCGCGCCATATGCCTTACAAAATGAATGGCCCCCTGCTCCCTGGCTTATTGATTTTCGATCCCATAGTAGATCACTAAATAAATTCCGACACCACTACCACCCCTCCCCCACCGCCCTGAACGTACCCCCACCTCTTCCCAACCTGATAATAAATCACGTCCCTGACAGTTATTTAACATGTATCTATCTATCTTCCTTTACGTCTTAACCCCCGAGGGGGACATCAGACGGGTTCCGGCGAACCAAGTGCTGAAGGGGGTTAGCTGGAACAAAAGTATAGGAATGTGTGTGAAATGAGTTTGTACAGTGCGATAAAAAGTGTTAGTATACTTAAAAGATAAAAACAGAAATTGATGTTTAGGGAGAGACATGGATTACCTGGCAGACAGCACTGCTGAACTGCACTAAGGTGGGAAGGACCGGTATGTAGGGTGGGAGGGCATTCCAATGGATGATAGTCCTAGGGAAGAATTATGTATACTTAGTATGTGTTACAATGCATTGTTCAGAAAAATGAAATTAATAATAAGTGTTTTGTCTAGACATAGACATAGACATAGAAACTTTATTTTTTGTCGAACATGAATAACATAACATAAGCCCAGTAGGGCTTTTCCTTCGACAAACAAAAGTAAAACAACAGAAATACATGCAATAAAACAGTCATGCAAAATTAAAAATACATGTACATAGTCATAGTATCACAGCATGCAGTTTAATACATATTTAACAATATACAATATACATAAAGGAAGGTAAGATCAGATAAGACAAGAATAAAAAGGATAGGAAGACTAGGAAAAGCAGATTAAGATGAGTCATAGCTAGTAAAAAACACCTGGAAATAAGAACAAATAAAAGTTAATAAGTACCCACACATACAACCTTTGACGAAACGCGAAAAGGGGTTTGAGTGGACCAAGAGGATGAAAATCATCCTAAGTACGAAAACGAAAGGGGTATGGTCGCACAAAGGAAGTACTAAGGGTCTTAAAATAAGAAAACTGAAATTAAAACAAACATAAAATTTAAACGGAACATGTCGGACATCTGCAAATAAGGCCATCCCAGGTATGGAGCAGCCTCCTGAACTGAGGGTAGGACTCAGCCAATCTCATACTGTTCGGTAGGCTGTTCCATATCCGGGCTGCCTCATAGCGAAATGACCGCAAACCGTACCTCGTACTCTTCACTTGTGGCAGAGTGGCTTGCTTCTCACTCCTGAAATTATAAGATGGATCTTTTATAGTTATCAGGTCCTTAATGTAAGAAGGAGATATGTCATTAACAATCTTATATACTTCACATGCCATCTGCCTCATCCTTCTTACATGTAAGGGAACAGTGTTTGTTGTTATCAGCAGCACTTCTAAAGATGACTTCTGAAGATAAGCTGCAGCTCCTTGGTCGAAGTATTTCGTATCGATCTGCAGCCTCAACAAAATGGTAATCAAATTTCGAGTATTAAAATCCTGGCTTGCACGGTCTTTTATGTGTATTTGTTTTATTTTTATTTTTATTTTTATTTTATCTTATTTATTTATTATTTTTGCTGCTGTTATATTTGATTCGGAATTTAGCTAGACCGGAAGTGCACGACGATCATGTACTTTTGGAGTTGGATTTTACACTTCTACATTAGTCACCTCCCCTGTCTGTCCTCCCACAGCTGAAACGTCAATTAAAATGTTGACATTTATTGTTTATTTTGCTTTGACAGTCAACTGTATAAGCTGCAGCTCCTTGGTCGAAGTATTTCGTATCGATCTGCAGCCTCAACAAAATGGTAATCAAATTTCGAGTATTAAAATCCTGGCTTGCACGGTTCCGATGTTATTGTGATAACAAGTATTAGCTTTTACGAAAAGCATGTTTTACTGTGTTTTTTTATGAATTTCCAGAGTAGTTGGTTATTTCAGTCAAGAAGACCAGAGCTATGATCAGAGTACCTTCACAAGTATATTTTCATGAAAACACATCATGAACATGCAGAAGTGGTTGAGACCCATGGATAGGTAGGTTGGATGTTGTGGCAAATACTCAAAGTCCTGCCTGCCACCATGTAAACCATGCTACAGTGAATGGAATATTATTTGTTAGGAACTAATGAAATCAATTTTTGTGATTATATTTCATACCTGGTGTACATACCTGTCAACTTTTAGAAAATCTCATGGGGGAGAAAGCGTGAAAATGACAATTTCAGCAGACTGTTTCAGCAAAATTGCACACGCTCCAAAAGTCATGACAATTTTTATGGGGGAGATATTTAGAAATTTTACACTATTTAAAGAAGAAAAACCTTAAAATTCAAATAAAATAGGGAGATGTCCTGAAAATAGTGAGATTTGGCCTTTTTGGCAAAATCAGGAGGGAGAGTGGGAGTGCCTCCCAAAATAGGGAGACTCCCTATTTATGGGGGAGAGTTGACAGGTATGGGTGTATAGTTTAATAAGTACGTATTATACTGCATTGAAGTTGATGTATTTTGCTCACGAGCATGCAGCCATTACAAATGGCAGCTGCTGACCTTTAGATGGTACCCTGATTTAGATACTAATTAAATATTGTCCAATCAGGGCAGTCTAAACATTTTTATGCAAATTACTGATGATAAACATAGAAATGAGATCATGGTACAATTTTGGATATGTTAAGCCTTTTTCATAGTGAAAGCCTTAATTGAAAATAGGTCAGTTTCAAGGCCGTGTATCTCAGTGATTTCTTGATAGAATTCTGCAGGGATTTTGCCAAGGACTGAATGACTGGTGGTCCACAGGACCAACTTATCCACAATTTAAGTGGTCCTCCCAATGTTTAGGCTATTCTTTGTTATCATGTGTTTTCATTTAATTTCAAAATCAGTTGGTCTGCAGGACCAGCTACCAAAGACATCAACTGATTCTGCCCAAAAATCACTGGTCCAGGACCAATGGACTTATGCATACCTGCCAAGTTTCACGATTTATGCGTGACCCTCACGAATTTGGACGCCTCCCACGACCTCACGATCGTATTTTGAAAAGTAGCCATAACTTACGCTTCCTTCCCTTGCTCACGATTTCACTTTAAACCAGAGAATACTAAAAAAAATGTCTTTTTGAACTCTTTAGATCGTCAAAAAAACGTGTTTTTTCTCAACTTCCGCTACATTCGGACAATCTCGGTCACCGAATCTATATTTATCTCCGGGAAAATTTGCCACCTGGTCTAAAAATAGGTAATGGTAAAGGTTTCCGATAGTCTTAAAATAGCGTGGGTAAAAATGACTCGAGTATTTGATAGCGATTAGATCCGAAAACGACCAAATAGGTACTTCCGTTATCCTATTGACAACATGAAAATGCCGGAGAATAAAAAGGTTTATAAATCAAAGTTCCAAAATGGATGGGAGATCGAGTTTAACTGGGTTACGAAGAGTGAGAAGGGAAACAGCTTTGCGTTTTGTAACCTTTGACAAAGGCATTTCAGTGTTTCCCACGCCGGTAAAAGGATGTAAAAAAGCACGGTAGAACACAGATCTTCACAGTCGGTCATTGAAAACGTCAAAACTTTTGCAATCGGTATCCGATTTTGCTGTTACCAAGACAGACCAAGATGTTATCAGAGCTGAAACTCTCTTTTGCAACTTCATTGCAGAACATAACTTGCCATTTTTGATAGCAGATCACTTCAAAAACAAACTCATTTGTAGATCTATAACATTTGAGGAAAATAAAAACAACTGTAGATAAGAATACTTCATGTTCATCTTTATTTAAGAACTACCTACTGATCCTACTCGTCCCTACTGCCATCCCCAATCTCTAGCTTCACGTAAAGAGAGAAAAAAAGGACATTAAAAATTTCACTCTTTTCCATTGTCAATGGGTTTCTCCGCGAATGAACTGACATGGAAAAGGGGGCTAAATCGAGGCTTCGCGCGCAGTCTCACTCTTTTGTTAATTGAAAACTTGGCAGATATGCTTATGGTTAATAAAACCCCTGACTCTGTAGAACCTATCGCAATGTATTCTCGAGGGCATATGAGTGTAAATTTAGAATCCTATACCTAAGCGCAATAAAGAGCAAAGCTATTTTTAATGGTAGTTAAATGCATTGCGAGTAACGCAAAAATGGCCGACTAACAAGAATGTGTATTGGCTTTGATGCACATTTTCAGTAGAACAGCTGATCATTTTTTGGCAGACAAAATGCATCACCCTCTTGTTTTAAAACATATGTTACTTCTTTTTATTTCATGATTAATTTTAATAATGCAAACACCAGTTTCTTTGTCTGAATCTGAATTGTTTACTGGTGATATGCCAAAATTGACAATCTTTCACCAGGGGGGCGTGACTGGAGGAAAATTAGTCCCTAGCTCTCACGAGAGATGAGAACTTTGACACACAATCATCTGACATTTCAGCAGAGGAAATCAGGGAATCAGGGAGGTCATTCCAGTCCCTGATGGTCTGGGGAAAGAAGCTACATTTATATGCATCTAAACTAGCAATGGGTATCTGAAATGCCATGGAATGTTGATTTCTGCAACGCCTAGTTTTGGGGACAAGGTCACCTGTAGGTATTCTGGCATTACCTTTCAGACCTTTGTATAGCAATATGAGTCGGTTATCCTTCCTCCTCTTTTTGAGGCTTTCCCACTTAAGTTGCTCAAGGATGCCAGTCATGCTACCCGCCTCTCGGGTGTAATTCCTAGTTACAAACCTAGCTGCACGGTTTTGCACCTTTTCTAACTCTTCCTGAAGGCCTTGTGTATAGGGATCCCAGACCGAGCTTCCATATTCGAGGATGGGACGCACCAATGTCTTATAGCCTACTTCTTTCACTTCTTGGGGACAAGAAAACAAATTTCTCCTTAAGAATCCTAGGGTTCTGTTGGCCTTAGTGCAAATATTAATGATATGGGTATTCCATTTCAAATCACTTGTAATTGTTACTCCAAGGTATTTGATACTTTCAACATTTTCCAGTACTGTACCCTCAAGGGTGTAAGAAGCCTGGATTTTGTTGTGCTTTTTTGTCAGCTGCATCATGTTGCATTTGACAGGTTGAAATCTCATACCCCATTTCCTAGCCCAACATCCTAAACGATCAATGTCTTCCTGAAGTTTCACTGTATCATCTATTCCTTTTATTTCACGGTAACAAACACAATCGTCAGCAAAGAGTCTTATTTCAGACTCAATGTCTGCAGAGATGTCGTTTATGTACAAGGAGAACAACAAGGGACCAAGAACGGTGCCCTGTGGGACACCAGACACAACAGGGGCCCAGTCTGACATAACACCATTTACTACTACTCTTTGTTGTCTAAAGCATAGGAAAGTGTTTATCCAATTCAATGTTGAACCACCTATACCGTAGCTAAATAGTTTGCTTTTAAGGAGTTCATGCGGGGGTGTATCAAAAGCCTTTTCAAAATCTAATATAAAAGTGTCAACCTGACCCTTATTGTCTAACACTTTTGCCCAATCATCTATCACCGTAGTCAACTGAGTTTCACAGCTATGCCATTTTCTGAATGCATGTTGTTTGTCTGACAAAAGTTTATGTTCATCAAGATGGGCCATTATATTCGAACACACAATATGTTCAAGCAGCTTGCAAGGTATGCAGGTCAAGGATACCGGACGATAATTACGGGCAAGAGACCTGTCCCCCTTCTTGAACAGTGGGCAAATGTTCACAAGAGACCATTCACGAGGGATTTCACCTCTATCAATCGATTGTTGAAAAAGATGGGCAAATACCGGACCCAACTCTGTCGCCAACTCCTTTAGAACTCTAGGATGAAGTTCATCAGGTCCTAAGGCCTTAGATGGGTTTAATCCTTTAAGAAGTTTTGTAACTCCTTCCTTAGTAACAACAATTGTCATGGATGTTTTATCAGATTTGACAAATTCTAAACATTTGGAAAACATCGGACCTACCTATCATGGATCATATTGCTTAGAAGTAATATTTCTAGAAAATCATGGGTATGGCACTATGTATCTTAGAGTTACAAAAACCATCAATCTGAGATGGAATTCACATAAATGGACACAGCAAACACTTAGAAGAAACTTTTATGCATCCCCATGTGATGTTAAAGAAACAGCATAAAAGGGGTTGCTACATCCAGTCCTGGAGTATGCATGTATGACATCCTAGTTTAGTTATCCAGGAAGAGCTGGAGAAGATTTAGGATTTGACTACTACATCAGACTTCTTTTGGATGAAGAGGAAAGGGGAATATGATACATGACCTCATTCCCCCAGCCCCCTATACAACCCCTCCCACCCCCAAGTTAACAACAGGACTGTGGGGACACTAGAACTCATCAAAAAGTATTATAATAAAGTGAAATTTGGATATAAAAAAGTGTTCTTTTGACTGTATAACTCTTCCCTGTAATTGTTTTCAGGTAAACCATTTTCATTTGCCTCATTCTATCAAGATCATATGGTTTTACAAGCAACACCATGGCAAGCTGTTGTGTGGGGGTATAATACACCAGACAGTGTTGGAAAAACAGTGACCGTCTCAGTCCTTGAGCTAAATACTACTTACACTTCACTGGTTGGTACAGACTTTAAGTGGTCAGTCAAAATGGATCCAATTGAAAGTGGTGGACCTTGTACAGTACAGGCACTGTTTGAAGACAAGAAAATTTCCATTAAAGATGTTTTGTTTGGAGATATATGGTTATGTTCTGGGCAGTCTAATATGAAGTTTTCAATGTCACAGGTAAACAAACAGTACCGTTTAAAAATTGTGGCTAAGGCATAAGCAAAAGTTCAGGGATGAAATGAGCCGCAACATGAGAAAACCAATAAAGTGGTTGTGCATCCAGCTAAGACTCAGATCAGTCTGTGCATCAGCCCAGTCTGATCAGTCTTCGCTGTCTGCACAGAGGTAGTTTAGCGTAAGACCCTTCGCTACCCTGTAAGCGCACAACAAAGACTCTGATTAGACTGGGCGGATGCCCAGGCTGATCTGAGTCTGCACTGGGCGCACAACCACTTCGTTGGGTTTCTTGTGTCGTGGCTCAAATAAGGTATATTTATTTGTTCTCCAGAAAATGTGTTGTTCTTTGAATAGGGGTATATATGAATGAATGTTTATGTTAACTCCTAAAGCACCCAAAAAGTCTGCAATATTGAAAAAAAAAATTCAAATGAAGCTATATTATATTGAGAATTCAAACATTACAAATAGTGTCAAAATGTAGACATGTGTACTGTCTCATCTAGATGTAAGATGTTTTTAAATTCATTTTCGTTTTTGGAGCTTAAAAGGTTAACTGTACATGTAATTAGAGGGAAAAATTGTACACAGAGCTTCAAATGATTATAAGTGATTTAAGGTGAATGGATACACTTCAAAGAGAGATTATTCTGACCTAAAGATTATAACAACCCATCATGAATGTCCATGTAAGATAGGGAAATCTTACCCAAGGGGTCAGAATTTCTTCCAGGGGATGAGGTCCCTGGTAGAAATTCCAACCCCTCATGTGGGATAGGGAAATCGCACCCAAGGAGTTGGAATTTCTACCAGATTCTGACCCCTTGGGTGAGATTTATCTATCCTGCATGGACTGGCTCATGATGGATTATTTTCCTTCCACTTTTAGCAGACTTCAAACCTCAAACCCGATTAAGCTTAAAAACAGCAAAATTTTAACTTTTCAAACAGTGATCTGTAGTAAATTTTGAGCAGTCCAGTGTGTTTGTCAGGTCTTAAAACCATTGGCTTCCCTGGGTGATGAAGCCCTTTCAAAATGGGGGCTCTCTTAGAGGAAAGAATCTGCTCCCTTGGGGAGCAGATTCTCTCCTTTAAGAGCAGTCACCAGCAAAATGGGAGACAATGTCTTTTTTAGCAAGAATTACCTCCCCTTGTAATGTACCCATTCACCATGAGTAATGGTTTTCTCCAGGTATTTAATGCTACAGAAGAGATGAAAGATGCATTAAATTACCCTAGTGTACGCATATTTACCGTGGATGACATCACAAGTCAAGTGCCTTTAGAAGATTTACCAGCTGGGAGTATCCTTCAACCATGGGCTCTACCTACACCAGGTCAGACCTACTTTGTCCATTTTACTTGCTGAATTTGTATAATCATTCACTGTAAACCAGTTTCACAAGCTATTTATTTTCATGAGGAAATATGTTCGATGAAAATCGCTGCAAATTTTTAATGTTGTGATGCTAACAAATGAGATGACAAAGTATCTCACGAAAATTTGTCGCCACAAAATTGGTTGCAATCTGCAAAAAGCAACAATAAATAGCAGGGAAAATAAACTGGTTTGCAGTAATTGCTCTTGAGTGTCTTCTTGCCTACTAACTTATTCATCACTTTGAAGAAGTTCTTAAGGCAAACTTTGTAAACCTTTATAACTGCATTCATACTATCTGATCTGGGTATGCACTATTTACAGATAATATCATCTTTGGTTTAAACAATATTTTATTAATTATAAATTAGATACTTATACTGTGATACAATGGCATAGGCAGTACACAAAATGCTTATAAGTAAAATCATATTTCATGGTCTCACATATTTCATCAAGATAACTTCATTTCTTAACCCACAAAAATTAGAAGTAAACTTAGAAATATAAGTAAGTCAAAGGGAATTCAGCATTTGATGTAATATTTATGGCCACTGACTGTAAATGGTTAGTGACTGATCCTCTGTTGAAGTATAGGGGGTCAGTGTGAATTAATAGTGGAGTGAGGTGAAGCTGACCCTCCTATGAAGTCATACTTACTAGCCATCTAAGTGTTATATTGCATTGAGAACCTTTTATTACTAACTTGTCCCACCCATCCGAAAAAATAATTTTAGTATTCCTCCTACTTTACCATAGAAAACCCCCACATACACTAGTGTTTTTATTAACAAATAACAGACTATTAGACATTAAAGTTCTGGAATGGGTTGGTCATCTTGAATTCTTATAGAACATTCACAGACCCATCATGGATATTTAGAGGGTTGTCATGTGACCACCCATCACGTGACCACCCATGTCCAGTCATGTGACCACCCATGTCAGGTGATATCATTAGATTCTTGAACAAGATGCAATAAAACCAGGATTGCCTCAGTCAGGGAAAAATATCTGGAAAAACAGAAATATTTTCAAGGTGCAAAAAAAGTCAGGAAATTTGAAAATTAATGGCTATTGCAGTCCTCAGAAAATATACTTATTCTGTTCGAGGGGAAAGGACTTTCTAAAGAGATATTCCATGCACATCTGTGTCCTCATTGAGGGCTACTTTCAGAGGCAAGAATTTGCTCTTTCGGGGAGCAAATGAAGAGCAAATTCTTTTCTTTAAGAGTAGCCCCCAATTTCCAAGTGACACCTTTAGCACTGTTAAAAGCAGGCTTCTGAACTAAGGATACCAGTTATGTTCAGAAAATAATTTTGTCTTGTTCTGTGTAGTATCAAATGTCCTTCTTTTTCTAAATCTGTTGCTACTGAGAAAACCGTCCAATTTTGTTGAAAAGTGTTGTTTTTCTCTGATTCAGTTTCTCTGCTTAAACAATGCGTTGGAATTACGTAGCTAAAAATAGTTAAAAGTTGCTTAAACAATGACGTGTTGGAATTCCATAACTAAAAAGAGTTTTGTCATATATCCATAAATGTGCAAATGTGCAAACTCTAATGCTATTCTCCACTGGTCAATTTTTCTCTTTTCATGAGCTCTCCTGGTGGTCCTGGCATGGCAGATGGGTAAATATTATCCCAAAATGCTGTGCAGCATGACAACAGCCATGTTTTCTAGTTTTGGCGCAAACCAAAAACAGAACAAACTGGTGTGCGAAGCAGAGTTAGGAAATCCCTCACAAAATGACTTCTCTGATTCTTTTCACTTTACACATTTTAGTGAAACTTATTAATTTTACTAGTGCTATCCCACAATTAAGAACAAAAGTTGTCAAAATTATGATGCATTCCAAATGCCAAGAACCTGAACCTTTAAAGAGTAAAATACACTTTGGACCCATGAAAAGGGTATGGAAAACTGTAAAATGTCAGACAAAAATCAGGGAAAAGTCATGAAATATAAGTGGCCCCCTTGAATGCATTTGAGCTATGTAGCTTTATTGTACTTATTGCATCTTGTTCAAGAGTCTTATGATATCACTGGACATAGGTTGTCACGTGACAACCCGCTAATTATCCATCACAGAGCAAGGTACCTTATGGTATCTGGAACTCTGAAGACTAGGATCAGCCAATAAACCTTAACTCTGTATGGTATAGCAAAACATGGTATATTGCTTTTGTAGATGTTGTTTATAATCTGTTGATAAAAGATTGTTGTGCTCTTGTAGCCACACTTGGAATGGGTGCTTTCAAATCATTCTCCGCTGTTTGTTGGCTGTATGGGAAGTATCTTTATCAACATATCAAAAAACCTATTGGTTTGATTGACACATCGTGGGGTGGTACCCCTGTGGAGGCATGGTCCTCACCAGATGCATTGAAGAAATGTGGGCTTGACCAACTTGAAAGGTACAGTTTATTCTTGAAATTCTGTGTTGTCTGCAATGCCATTTTTATGAAACTGGGTCCTTTATGTGTCTGGAATTATTTCATTTCATCTGTCTTTGAATTCATAAGGGACATGGTATCTATATTATATATGGGCCAGACCACATTTTGTTTTGGCTAGTAAAGCTTCATCAGTGACCCTGTACAGTCATTAGGGGCAAAGGCCAAAGATAAAAACTACTTAAATTCAAGTAATTATTTCAAAGAGACACCCGCTTGAAAGACTGTTATATATCAAAACTGGTTCCAAAGCACTGAAAAGAAAATTAGTTTAGTTATAGGAAGCTAAACCATTAACTTTCTAAATTCTCAAAATATAGTTTGAAAGGCCCAAGCATAAAATATAATCTGGACCATGCTGATGGTGGGGGAGACGTTTTACAGCCACCACAGGGTACCAGACCAGCTGCAGTGGAGGCAGTAAAAGCAAAAATGAGTTTCCTATAGCTTAAGTTAATACATCCAGATGAGGTGGCTCATTATGAGCAGCCTCTGCTGGATTTACAGTACGCTGTTTGCAAATTCAACTATTTTCATTTTTGGTGCTTTAAAAGTTCAGTTGTAATGTTTTTCTTTCCAGTGTAATCAAACAAGAGACTTCCAATCCTGAAGTACTCTCCGACACTTCTTTGTTTGATAGTCTTCATGGACCACAAGAGAACTCTTTGCTATGGAATGCCATGATTCACCCATTTCTAAACATGACAATTTATGGAGCCATTTGGTATCAAGGTCAGCAACCTTTTATTTTCTTTCCCCACACTTTATATAAAACCAGAGAATTAAATTATTTGAGAATAAATTATAGTTTATAGAAAATCACACTTTTCCAATGTATGTATTTCAGGTAGCATCTCACTTATAACTACTTATAGCTCCTCTCAAAATATAAGTTACATGATATCATAGGTCTGTTACCATAGCAACTTTTGAAATAACCAACTGTTGCGCAAAGTACCTTGGCAGAATGATATCTCGCTGTCGTCAGTAAGATATCAGTATGTCTTCTTAGATGCTACGGTTACAGATTTATGACATCATTAGCATTGGAGCATGGCAAACAATGCATGCCATGCTCGGCCAATTTTTCAATGACATTACAATCTAAAATTCTTTCACAGAAACTTCAGATTTTCTCAAACAAATAATGATCCTCAAGTCATTTAATTCTGTGATATAACAGAGTTTGAATGAGAGTTATGTTTGGTGAGAATTATCTCCGAGTCAGTCTAATGATTGGCCATAATGTCTGTTGCATAAAGAACTCTAATATACTTTAACATTTCTCCATTGAGCATAAGGAAATGGGTTGTGTATTGTGATAAATCATGTTTCTGACATGGTGGCTGCAAATTTGCACTTTGATGACATTGAATGTCTACATTATCTTCTGTTGATGTCCCTCAAAATAGTCCTGAAGAATACTTCAGTGTTGATGTAATCTCTAGTATATACAACAACCATGGTAGACTGGCAAACAGTGCAGATCTGATCAGACTGCTGCTTGCTTACACAAATTGCAGACTCTTCTGTCTTAGTAATTGTAGGGTATAATATTAATCCTAATAAATGTCCCTGCTCTAATAAACGCCCCGTGCCTCTTTTCCAAAAATATTATGTTGCATTAATTATGCCCCCAACTTTGAAAAAGTTGGTGGGGCATATTGCTTTTGGCTTGTCCGTCCGTGCGTGTGTGTGTGTGTGTGTGTGTGCGTCACACTTTTCATAATTGCTGTAACTTTAGAACCCTGCAAGCTAGGGTCTTGAAATTTCATATATGGATTCCTCATGGAAAATTAGCTGACACATGTTTTTTTTCTAATCGCAGTTATGCCCCTTTTTGGAGTTATGCCCCTTTTAGAAAAATGAGATAAATATCTTGTTAGCAAGATATCTCAAAAAGTATTTGAGCTATGGCCTTGATATTTGGTATACTGATTCGGTATGAGGAGTTGATTGCCTGATTAAATTTTGAGACAATTCCGTAAAATATTGATGGAGTTATGGCCCTTGTTTGAATCTGGCATTTTTCCAACTTTTGAACCGCTTGAGCTAGGAAGCTGATTTTTGGTATAGTAGTAGTTCTTGATGTGTTAAATACTTTAGTACAAGTTAGGTAACTCTGCATTCATTATTTACTGAGTTACTTCCCCTGATGTTCAGTACTTATGCAGCCACTGAGTTCAAGAACCACTAGGAATAGGGTTTTGAAATTTCATATTTGGATTCCTTGTGGAAAATTAGCTGACCCGTATTTTTTTTCTTTTCCCAGTTATGCCCCCTTTTTGGAGTTATGCCCCTTTTAGAAAAATGAGATGACTATCTTGTTAGCAAGATATCTCAAAAGGTATTTGCGCTTTAGCCTTGATATTTGGTATACTGATTCGGTATGAGGAGTAGATTACCTGATTAACTTCTGAGACAATTCCGTAATATATTGTTGGGGTTATGGCCCTTATTTGAATTTGGCATTTTTCCAACTTTTGAACCGCTTGAGCTAGGAAGCTGATTTTTGGTATAGTAGTAGTTCTTGATGTGCTAAATACATTAGTACAAGTTAGGTAACTCTGCATTCATTATTTACTGAGTAACTTCCCCTGATGTTCAGTACTTATGCAGCTACTGAGTTCAAGAACCACTAGGCATAGGGTTTTGAAATTTCATATATGGATTCCTTGTGGAAAATTAGCTGACACGTTTTTTTTTTCGTTTCCCAGTTATGCCCCCTTTTTGGAGTTATGCCCCTTTTAAAAAAATGAGATAACTATCTTGTTAGCAAGATATCTCAAAAAGTATTTTAGCTATGGCCTTGATATTTGGTATACTGATTGGGTATGAGGAGTAGATTACCTGATCAATTTTGGGGAGAATTCCGTAAAATATTGAGTTATGGCCCTTGGTTGAATTTGGCATTTTTCCAACTTTTGATTGGCTTGAGCTAGGAAGCTGATTTGTGGAATAGTAGTAGTGCTTTATGAGTGTAATACTTTAGTACAGGTTAGGTAACTCTGCATTCATTAATTACGGTGGTATTAAAAGTATTTGAGCTATGGCCTTGATCAAATTTGGTATGCTGATTGGGTATGAGGAGTAGATTACCTTATTAACTTTTTGGACAATTCTGTAAATATTTATGGAGTTTTGGCCCTTGTTTGAATTTGTCATTTTTCCAACTTCTGAATTACTTGATCTAGGAAGCTGACTTTTTGTTTAACAGTAGTTCTTGATGTGTTTAATATTTTAATAAAGATTAGGTAACTCCTTTTCAGACTTAGACATTCTAAAGTTTGACACCTTTAGAAGCAAGCATATGGTTGGGGGCTTAGTGTTTCACAAACACAATTTCTAGTTTCTGTTTGCTTTGCTGGATAAGGCAGCCCTTTGAAATGGGATCTACTCTTAAAGGATAGAAAATTCTCCAAGAGGAGTGAATTCTTTCCTTTCAGAGTTGACCTCAACAAAAAAGGGAGGCAAAAAATAGTAAAATTGCTTTCTTTGAAGTGACCCATCACCTTTGTATTGCTTGTTAGAGATATTTTGGCAGTGACTGATTTACTACACTTTAGGTTCTAAATAATGCCCCCTTCATGTGAAATAGCCACTGGTGTGAAATCTTCATATGAGCCACGGCACAACAAAACCAACAAAGTAGCATGTGCACCCAGCGAAGACTCAGATCAGCCTGGGCATATGCCCAGTCTGATCAGAGTCTTCACCGTGCGATACAGCTAGCTTAGACCCTTAGCTACCCTTTAAGCACAAGACAAAGGCTTTGATCAGATTGAGTAAATGCCCAGGCTGGTCTAAGTCCTTGCATGGCGCAATGCCCCTTTGTTTGTTTTCTTGTGTCATGGCTCATATACTTAATACATTCATGCCTTTTGTTAAGGTGAAAACAATGCCTATAAGAACATGAATCTCTACAACTGTATGTTTCCTTCTATGATTGTTGACTGGAGACGAAAGTTCCATCAGTCCAGTGGCACATCTTCACTGTTTCCATTTGGATTTGTTCAGGTAAGGATTATCGTAAAATGGGAAATCTTCATAAATTCATTGTTACAAAACAATTACACAGTTTTACATATTAGTCAACTAAAGAGCCCAATGTCAGTTTTTCCATAGATGCAATGTGAAATAGTAGAATTAAAACTTTCGATACCAAATAATGATAATAATGGAGATCCAAAATACAGCTTACATTTTTAGCTCACCTGAGCCAAAGGCTCAAAGGTGAGCTTTTAGTATGGCAATGCTCCGTAATCCGTCCGTCGTCCACCATTTTCAAAGGTCTTCTTCTCCAAAACCACTGGGCCGATCAAAGCCAAATTTTATGTGGAGCCTCCATGGGTTGGGGGAATGAAAGTTTTTTTTGTTTTTTTTCTAACTTTTATTTCATATTTTCCAAATTTTACACAACATACATGTTAATACAATTAGGTTTTCTACATCTATCTATTTGTTATCATATACAATTTATTTTTCTAACAAATACTTACATTGTCAAAGACAAAAAAAAAAGAAAAACAAGTATGTAATCATAATAAAAGTGAATAAAACCACACTTTTAAACACCAATATCTCCTACACCAGCAGGCCAATCTTGATCAAATTTTATGTGTAGCATTGTTGGGGTGGGGGATTAACTGCATAAGGTTTTAAGGGGAGATTGGGTTGGAACTCTGGTTGCCATGGCAACATATAGCTCCCATAGACTTATAATGGGAAAAACTTCAAAAATCTTCTTCTCTAAAACCATGAGGCCCAGAGCTTACATATTTAGTATGTAGCAATGTCTAGTGGTCCCCTACATAAATCCTGCCAACCATGCCCCTGGGGCCCAAATTGGCTACACCCCGGGGGTCATTAGCTCCCATAGACTTACAATGGGAAAATCTTAAAAAATCTTCTTCTCTGAAACCATGAGGCCCAGAGCTTACGTATTTAGTATGTAGCAATGTCTAGTGGTCCCCTACATAAATCCTGCCAACCATGCTCCTGGGGCCCAAATTGGCCACGCCCCGGGGGGTTTTAGCTCCCATAGACTTGCAATGGGAAAATCTTAAAAAATCTTCTTCTCTGAAACCATGAGGCCCAGAGCTTACATATGTAGTGTGTACCAATGTCTAGTGGTCCCCTACATAAATCCTGCCAACCATGCCCCTGGGGCCCAAATTGGCCACGCCCAGGGAGTCATTAGCCCCCATAGACTTACAATGGGAAAATCTTAAAAAATCTTCTTCTCTGAAACCATGAGGCCCAGAGCTTACATATTTAGTATGTACCAATGTCTAGTGGTTCCCTACATAAATCCTGCCAACCATGCCCCTGAGGTCCAAATTGGCCACGCCCCGGGGGGCATTAGCTCCCATAGATTTACAATGGGAAAATCTTAAAAAATCTTCTTCTCTGAAACCATGAGGCCCAGAGCCTTCATATTTAGTATGTACCAATGTCTAGTGGTCCCCTACATAAATCCTGCCAACCATGCCCCTGGGGCCCAAATTGGCAACACCCAGGGGGTCATTAGCTCCCATAGACTTACAATGGGAAAATCTTAAGAAATCTTCTTCTCTGAAATCAAGAGGCCCATAGCTTATATATATAGCATTTATCAATGTCTAGTGATCCCCTACTAAAATCCTGCCACCCATGCCCCTGGGACTCAAATTGACCACACCCCAGGGGGTCATTTATATAGCTAAATAGCTTAAGAACCTTCAAAAAATCTTCTTCTTTAGAACCATGAGACCCAGAGCTTATATATATATAGTATGAGGCAATGTTTAGTGGTCCCCTACATAAATCCTCCCAACCAAGCCTCGGGGATCCAAACTGGCCAATCCCTAGGGGTCATAAGCTCCCATAGACTTATAATGGGAATGACTTCAAAAATCTTCTTCTCTGAAACCATGAGGCCCAGAGCTTACATATTAAGTATGTACCAATGTCTAGTGGTCCCCTACATAAATCCTGCTAACCATGCCCCTGGGGCCCAAATTGGCCATGCCCCGGGGGTCATTAGCTCTCATAGACTTTCAATGGGAAATCTTAAAAAATTTCCTCTCTGAAACCATGAGGCCCAGAGCTTGTATATATAGCAAGGATCAATGTCTAGTGATCCCCTACTAAAATCCTGCCAACCATGTCCCTGGGGCTCAAAATTGCCACACCCCAGGGGGTCATTTGTTTATATATAACTACAAATGATAGTGGTCAAATTACCCAATCATAAGTTTGAACTTGTTGGTCAGTTAAACATAGACAATTCCGGAATATTTTAGATACACAGACATGGACCCCAAAACAGAGGTGTGATCAGGTGCCCGCGGGGGCAAGGGCCCAGAGCTTATATATTTGGTATGTAGCAATGTCTAGTGGTTCCCTACATGAATCCTGCCAACCATGCCCCTGGGGCCCAAATTGGCCACGCCCCAGGGGGCCATTAGCTCCCATAGACTTACGAGCGAAAATCATAAAAAAATCTTCTTCTCTGAAACCATGAGGCCCAGAGCTTATATATGTAGCATGAAGCAATGTCTAGTGGTTCCCTACATAAATCCTGCCAACCATGCCTCTGGGGTCCAAATTGGCCATGCCCCGGGAGTCATAAGCTCCCATAGACTTACAAGGAGAAAATCTTGAAAAATCTCCTTTGAAACCATGAGGCCCAGAGCATATATATGTAGCATGTAGCAATGTCTAGTGATCCCCTACATAAACCCTCCCAACCATGACCGTGTGGTGCAAATTGGCCACGCCCAGGGGGTCATAAGCTCCCATAGACTTACAATGGGAAAATTTTAAAAATTCTTCTTCTCTGTAACCATGAGGCCAAGAGCGCATATATGTAGCAGGTAGCAATGTCTAGTGGTCCCCTACATAAATCCTGCCAATCAAAACCCTGGGGTCCAAACTGGCCACGCCCCGGGGGTCATTAGTTCCCAATTGGAAAATCTTAAAAAATCTTCTTCTCTTAAACCATGTGGCCCAAAGCTAACTTCTTTAGTACATATGTAGCAACGTGTACTGGTCTCCAACTTAAATCCTGCCAATCATGCCCCCTGGGGTCCAAATTGGCCATGCTGCTCCCATAGACTTATAATGGGAAAGACTTCAAAAATCTTTTTCTCTGAAACCATGAGGCCCAGAGCTTACATATTTAGTATGCAGCAATGTCTAGTGATCCCCTGCATAAATTCTGCCAGTCAAGCACCTGAGGTCCAAACTGGCCACACCCTAGGGGCTTGTTAGCTCACCTGAGCCATAGGCTCAGGGTGAGCTATTGTGATCACCCAGTGTCCGTCGTCCGTTGTCCGTCGTGCGTCGTCCGTCGTCCACAATTTGCTTTAAATGACATCTTCTCTGAAACCGCTAGGCCTAGGGCTTTGATATTTGGTATGAAGCATTGTCTAGTGGTCCTCTACCAAGTTTGTTCAAATGGTGGCCCCAGGGTCCAAAACGGCCCTGGGGCAGGGGGTCTTGGGTTCGAAACTAAAAAATACTTAAAAATCTTCTTCTCCAGAACTGCTTGGCTCAGATGCTTGAAATTTGGTATGTAGCATTGTCTAGTGGTCCTCTACCAAGTTTGTTCAAATGGTGGCCCCAGGGTCCAAAATGGCCCTGGGGCAGGGGGTCTTGGGTTCGAAACTTAAAAATACTTAAAAATCTTCTTCTCCAGAACTGCTTGGCTCAGATGCTTGACATTTGGTGTGTAGCATTGCCTAGTGGTCCTCTACCAAGTTTGTTCAAATGGTGGCCCCAGGGTCCAAAACGGCCCTGGAGCAGGGGGTCTTGGGTTCGAAACTAAAAAATACTTAAAAATCTTCTTCTCCAGAACTGCTTGGCTCAGATGCTTGAAATTTGGTATGTAGCATTGCCTAGTGGTCCTCTACCAAGTTTGTATAAATGGTGGCCCCCAGGGTCCAAAATGGCCCTGGGGCAGGGGGTCTTGGGTTCGAAACTTAAAAATACTTAAAAATCTTCTTCTCCAGAACTGCTTGGCTCAGATGCTTGACATTTGGTGTGTAGCATTGCCTAGTGGTCCTCTACCAAGTTTGTTCAAATGGTGGCCCCAGGGTCCAAAACGGCCCTGGGGCATGGGGTCTTGGGTTCGAAACTAAAAATACTTAAAAATCTTCTTCTCCAGAACTGCTTGGCTCAGATGCTTGAAATTTGGTATGTAGCATTGCCTAGTGGTCCTCTACCAAGTTTGTTCAAATGGTGGCCCCAGGGTCCAAAATGGCCCTGGGGCAGGGGGTCTTGGGTTCGAAACTAAAAACTACCTAAAAATCTTCTTTTACAGAACTGCTTGGCTCAGATGCTTGAAATTTGATATGTAGCATTGCCTAGTGGTCCTCTACCAAGTTTGTTCAAATGGTGGGCCCAGGGTCCAAAATGGCCCTGGGGCAGGGGGTCTTGGGTTCGAAACTGAAATATACTTAAAAATCTTCTTCTACAGAACTGCTTGGCTCAGATGCTTGACATTTGGTATGTAGCATTGCCTAGTGGTCCTCTACCAAGTTTGTTCAAATGGTGGCCCCAGGGTCCAAAATGGCCCTGGGGCAGGGGGTCTTGGGTTCGAAACTAAAAAAAACATAAAAATCTTCTCCTCCAGAACTGCTTGGCTCAGATGCTTGAAATTTTGTATGTAGCATTGCCTAGTGGTCCTCTACCAAGTTTGTTCAAATGGTGGCCCCAGGATCCAAAATGGCCTTGGGGCAGGGGGTCTTGAGTTTGAAACTAAAAAATACTTAAAAATCTTCTTCCCCAGAACTGCTTGGCTCAAATGCTTGAAATTTGGTATGATGCATTGCCTAGTGGCCCTTTACCAAGTTTGTTCAAATGGTGGCCCCAGGATCCAAAATGGCCCTGGGGCAGGGGGTCTAGGGTTTGAAACTAAAAAATACTTAAAAATCTTCTTTTACAGAACTGCTTGGCTCAGATGCTTGAAATTTGGTATGATGCATTGCCTAGTGGCCCTTTACCAGGTTTGTTCAAATGGTGGTCCCAGGGTCCGAAATGGCCCTGGGGCAGGGAGTCCCAGGTTTGATACTATAAAATACTTGAAAATTTTCTTCTCCAGAACTACTTGGCTCAGATGCTTGAAATGTTGTATGTAACATTGCCTAGTGGTCCTGTACCAAGTTTGTTCAAATGGTGGCCCCAGGGTCCAAAATGGCCCTGGGGCAGGGAGTCCCAGGTTTGAAACATAGAAATACATAGAAAAATATTCAAAAATCTTCATCTTCAGAACCGCAGGCTCAGATGCTTGAAATTTGGTATGTAGCATTGCCTAATAGTCCTTTACCAAGTTTGTTCAAATGATGGCCCAAGGGTCTAAAATGGCCCTGCGGCAGGGAGTCCTGAGTTTGAGCCATAGAAATACATAGGAAACTATTCAAAAATCTTCTTCTTCAGAACCACTGGGCTCAGATGCTTGAAATTTGGTATGTAGCATTGCCTAATAGTCCTTTACCAAGTTTGTTCAAATGATGGCCCCAGGGTCCAAAATGGCCGTGCGGCAGGGAGTCCTGAGTTTGAGCTATAGAAATACATAGGGAACTATTCAAAAATCTTCTTCTTCAGAACCATTTGGAAATGGTTGCAAACTATCAGGTTTGTTCAAATGATGACCCTAGTTTAACCTTTGACCTTTTTGTTCAGATGAGCAATTCAGGGCCTCTTGGCCCTCTTGTTTATTTATATAGAGCTATATAGCTAAAGAACCTTCAAAAAACTTCTTCTATGAAACCATAAGGCCAAGAGCTTATGTATTTAGTATGTTGCAGTGTATGGTGGTCCTCTACATAAATCCTGCCAATCAAAACCCTGGGGTTCAAACTTGCCACACCCCATGGGGTCATCGAATCCTATAGAATTGCAGCCTGTTTATTACCGTAGAAAGGCGTGTACAACCCGCATTTGCGTATAACCTGCACCTAGATTTTGGAGGAAATTTTGGGGAAAAAAGTATTTCTGGTGTATTAACCGCATCTATAAAGCCTGATTTTATCAAGGTTTGAAAAACACTATAAAAGTTGCAAAACTATACGTTTTTGTCTAAACAGCAGTGTTTTTTTTGTCCTTGGTAGCGGTACTTTTTTCCACGCGCGCGCCCACCAACATTCTTGCACGCGCCGTCATATATACCGGTACATTCAAAGTACATGATATAAAAGTCGTAACATAGTTTTTTGCTGTATTAACAGTTTTTTTTTTTTCATTTTTCTAATTCCTTAAAGCTACTGAAAAGATTGTTTACAAAATCAAACCCGTAATTTATATTTCACACCTGACCTAATGGCGGTACTTTGATCGACCGGTTTAAACTAGTCACTGGAAAAAATACGAGGGGCATTTCAGAAATAGTGTAAATGAGTCTGCCATTCCTAGGAATGTTGACCGATTTTTAAAGTTTATGTCTTAAAATTTAGGTTAACCTTTCACCCAATGGTCTTCACTAAAATAATTTGGGTGACTGGTATTTTCTTCAAAATATGCCTTGACAATTGCTGTTAGGGTAAGAACACTGGGTAGAAACGGACGAAATATTTATGTGAAGACAAGTCCACATTTTTTTGGCTCTGGATACAAGCAGCTCTGGATTGATACCTATATTATCTGTTATGTTGAAAATATTCCAGTATGAAAAGTATTGTATCAGCTTTGCTAAAACATAAGATTAATTTTTCAAGATAGGCTAATCATGGAAAAATGCGCATTTCCGATGACGTCACTTCCTATGCTAAACTAAAATGTATAGTAAGCTGCTTAAACTTCAATTTTGAGGTCATTTTAAGTGAAAGTGAATGTTTGATGACAGATATGAAACAAAAAATAAATAAACTTTAATTCGTCATGCTTGGTTTCTGTTATAAACAATCATTTACGGTACCTAATGCTCTTTTGTCAGTGGCGTACCTGATTCTTTACAATAAGTATCCCCACCCACCCACATATTTCAATGTCAGTATGTCATATAAAAAACAAGTCTTTCAAGTTTTTATGTATGAATTTTGCTTTCAATATGTCCCTCTAATTTTTTAAATTAAACAAAGTTAAATATATTTAGCCTGTGTCTTTTTATTAGAAAATAATTTCATTTTATTTTTTTGTATTTTACATGAATTGTTGCGACTTTGCAACTTCTGGCGTGGGTTTTGCACACGTATCATCCAGTTTCATCAGTGATTTGATGACAGTCGTAACACAATATAGTGACCGTATCATTTCAGTAATAAAATGTCTGTCATTTGTTGTAATTGGATGTGAATAAGTAAAAAATCACAATTTATTGATATAATGCATTTATAATAAATCTGCATTTATAAGCACATAGCAGAGAAAAAAATCCCGTTTATGATGTTACTTGTTTAGAATCTGGACACAATTTCTGTATAGCTTTCTTATTTACATTTAAAGGACAATATAATCTGTTTCTTTATTACAATATATCATTTTCTCATTGAGCAAACAGCAATAGAACATAAGAGACGTTCAGTGAAAAAGTACATTTTCCAGTATCCACACCCTTATGACGTATAAACGCGTGCTGTCACGCATGAGTGACTTAGAAATTCTTTTAACGCATACCATTCTAAAGCACTTGAATTTACCTTTTCAGTGATATATAACACTACTGCTTAATATCAGCCAAAAGGCTACCCCAAGATAATTTACATTATTTCTGAAATGCCCCTCGTATATATCGCTTGACCATACGGCATGAAAAGATCAATAAAATTTCATTAGCTTAAAGACTTTGACAATTGCACAATCAGTGGTAATAAGCGTTAATTGAGTAGTTTAAGAACTTACATGGTGTGATTGGCTTCGCAAGATAAAGTAACTATCGGAAAAACAAAGATCAGCCTGCGCATGTTCTCTGTCTGGACTTAGACTTCCTTGTTCGCATGTAATGAATCCTGGGGACTATATCTAGTAAAAATTGATGACGCTGTTTGGCAAGCACATTTGCGAAGGCTTGATGTATATCCTCTATACGCACATGGCATACGGTCTCTTATCGCCCAGACACATCTTAAATGGACTCTTCCATCTTGGTTTAAAGATTTGTCAAATTAGCCGAATCCAGATTCGGCTGTAAGAGAGAGAGATGTTACGAAAGGGAACTGTTCCGCATCAAATTCGGCATCAACTTTGCAACATACCCGAATTCGTTTCACAAATTATACCGCAACCAGTCAGGGCTAAAAATAGATTTATTGACAGGAAGGGTGCATGACTTGGTAAAACTTTCGATGTATTCGAAAACGTGTTGAAAATTTGTTTTGCTGTTTCTAAAGATGAAAATTGACTTTGATAGTTAGACCTGCCGTACAAACGTGCATTGGCTGATAGGTAATATAACTTATATGGGCTAGACATCTCTTGATTGAACGTTGCAAGTTATCGTGAGATAAAAACACCAACTGGGTGTTTCAAACGGTGAATTTCTCCGAGAAAATCTTCGAAAATATTCCCTCAAAAAATTTGTTCTGCTGTACAACCCGCACCGCTATTTCAGTCCTACAATCTGAGGCATAATTCTGCGGGTAGTACATGCCTTTCTACGGTAGCTTACCTGAGCTGGAAGCTTACATTTTATAACTCAGGTGAGCGGTCGTTGCCCTTGGGCTACTTGTTTATTTTTATTTTATACAACATACGAGCCGCGCCACAAGAAAGCCGAGGAAGCGGCTGCGCACAGAGCGCACACCCAGATCAGCATGGGCATCCGGCAAGTCCAATCAGACTCCTCGCTAGACACCTAAAGGGTAGCTAAGAGTCTCTGCCACCTTCATGCGGACAGCGATGACACTGATCAGACCGACAGGACGCCCAGGCCGATCCTAGTCTGTGCCATGCGCACAGCCACCCTATCGCCTCCCCCCCCCCATCCCCCCGCCGCATCGCGGCTCGTATATGATCATATAGTATTGAACCTACACTAGAACGAAAGTTTGTTTGGGGTATCTGGGTCACATGACCAAGATGGCCGCCACGCCCATATATGGTAAAAACCCTTCAAAAATCTTCTTCTCCAGAACCAAAAGGCCTATGACCTTGAAACTTGGTATGTAGCATTGGGCATGCGGGCCCATCATAGTTTATACAAATCATAGGATATTATGTCACTAAAGGTCAAGGTCATTCAGTCGGACCATCCGTTGTCAAGATTTTCAAACATCTTCTCCTCTGAAACCACTGAGCTGATTGAAGCCAAATTTCATATGGAGTCTCAGTGGGATAGGGGAACGAAAGTTTATACCCTTGGTCTGGGTCACATGACCAAGATGGCCGCCACGCCCATATATGGTAAAAACCCTTCAAAAATCTTCTTCTCCAGAACCAAAAGGTCTATGACCTTGAAACTTGGTATGTAGCATCGGGCATGCGGGCTTATCATAGTTTATACAAATGATGACCTTGTGTTGACCTTGACCTAATTTACGGCATGGTCAACTTTGGTACGTTAGGCTTTTATATGGGAAAATGCTTAAACAGTGGATTTTTCAGAAACTATTTAAGTCTAAGGTGCAATATTTGGTATACATGGTCGACTAAATGACCAGATGAAGATTTTATGTCACTAAAGGTCAAGGTCATTCCGTCGGACCATCCATCATCAAGATTTTCAAACATCTTCTCCTCTGAAACCACTGGGGAGATTGAAGCCAAATTTCATATGGAGTCTCAGTGGGATGGGGGAACAAAAGTTTGTACCCGGGGTCTTGGTCACATGACCAAGATGGCCACCATGCCCATATATGGTAAAAAACTTTCAAAAATCTTCTTCTCCAGAACCAAAAGGCCTATGACCTTGAAACTTGGTATGTAGCATTGGGCATGCGGGCCCATCATAGTTTATACAAATGATGACCTTGTGTTGACCTTGACCTAATTTAGGACATGGTCAACTTTGGTACGTTAGGCTTTTATATGGGAAAACGCTTATACAGTGGATTTCTCAGAAACTATTTAAGTCTAAGGTACAATACGTGGTATATATGGTCAACTAAATGACTAGATGAAGATATTATGTCACTGAAGGTCAAGGTCATTTTGTCGGTCTGTCCGTCATCAAGATTTTCAAAACATCTTCTCCTCTGAAACCACTGGTCTGATTGAAGCAAAATTTCATATGGAGTCTAACTGTGATCGGGGAATAAAAGTTTGTTCTCGGGGTCTTGACCAAGATGGCCGCCATGCCCGTATATGGTAAAAAAAACTTCAAAATCTTCTTCTCCAGAACCAAAAGACGTATGACCTTGAAACTTGGTATGTAGCTTTGGGTACTCAAGCCCATCATAGTTTATACAAATGATCGTGCGTTGACCTAGACCTAATTTATGACCCTGTCAACTTTGGTACATTATTTAGGTTTATATGGGAAAATGCTTAAACAGTGGATTTTTCAGAAACTATTTAAGTCTAAGGTGCAATATTTGGTATATATGGTTGACTAAATGACCAGATGAAGATATTTTGTCGTTAAAGGTCAAGGTCATTCTTTGACTTTTGTACAAGGTCATTGAGATTCTTTCACCCGTCAACATTTTCAAACATCTTCTCAGAGGCCACTAGGGTCAATTGAAGCCATATTTCATATGGAGCTTCACCGGCTTAAAGGAACCATAGTTTGTTCAGATGGTCTTGGTCACTTGACCAAGATGGCCACCATGCCCATACATGGTAAAAACTCTTCAAATGTCTTTTTCTTGAGAACCGAAAGGCCTATAACCTTGAAACTTGGTACCAGTATGTAGCATTGGGCACTCAGGCCCATCATAGTTTATACAAATGATTACTATATTTCATATGGAGCTTTAATACTGGGTCAAAGGAATCAAAGTTTGTTCAGATGGTCATGGTCACATGAACATGGTGGCCGCCATGCCCATATATGATAAAAACCCTTCAGAAATCTTTGTCCAGAACCAAAGGCCCAGTGACCTTGTGGCTTGGTATATAGAATTGGGACTCAACATTAATCCCCAAGGGAGGGGGTTTATCTGCCCCTGCCCTGGTGCTATATACATGTATAAAAGCATTAAAATATATACCAGGACCAAGTGTCAGGTGAGCTACAGGACCATTGGTCCTCTGGTTCACTTTCTTAGCAGCAGTTTGACAAAATGTTTGTTTCCAGTGTTTGGCAACTTCTGCACAATTTTGCAGGTGTGTCCAATTTTTCATACATTTTACTATTAAAATGTTTAATAAGGTAATAAACATGGCCTTTAATGAAATTTCTGGATCTCAGCAGAAAATAGGTAATAGTTATACCATGGTTTGTCTGCCTGTACGTGTAGATATTCCACAAGTTTTAGCGAGTAGTTTATCTCCCATACACGTGGACAAACCATGTTATAACTATTTTATACCACCCTTACCAGTGTAGACCTTTCTCATTGCAAAATATTTGGTGTTAAAGTTTGCGTTTTCTGGTATGGGTGGTATAATTGACACACATGAAACACAGGCTCATTTGAGATGATACATTGTTGCTTCAGCTTGGAAAATTTCTGACAAAATCAGCTCCTCATTTAAAAGATACCGTAAATTAGATATAAATGATTAGTGGGCTTGGTAGTAGTGTATTTGCGGGAAAACATTCAGGTGGGACATAACTTTTCTCATAAGAGTTCATTGGATTTATAAACGCAATTAACTTTTCATGATTGTTTGTTTTAGTTTTTTCTGCGATTTCATTAAAAATATTCAGAGTTAAGCTTGTTAGAATGCTAATTTAGATATTGCTGATCATATAAAACTATATTTAGATGAGATGATATCTGACATGTGGTAGATTGTTGTTCATATTCCAGCTAAGTCATACAAAGGACTTAGAAAAGTACTGGTAACAGCATTTTTAGCTCACCTGAGCCTTTAGGCTCAGGGTGAGCTATTGTGATCACCAAGTGTCCGTCGTGCTTCGTCCGTCATGCGTCGTGCGTCGTCCGTCGTCAACAATTTGCTATAAATGACATCTTCTCTGAAACCGCTAGGCCTAGGGCTTTGATATTTGGTATGAAGCATTGTCTAGTGAACCTCTACCAAGTTTGTTCAAATGGTGGCCCCAGGGTCAAAAATGGCCCTGGGGCAGGGGGTCTTGGGTTCGAAACTAAAAAAGACTTAAAAATCTTCTTCTCCAGAACTGCTTGGCTTAGATGCTTGAAATTTGGTATGTAGCATTGCCTAATGGTCCTCTACCAAGTTTGTTCAAATGGTGGCCCCAGGGTCCAAAATGGCCCTGGGGCAGGGGGTCTTGGGTTCGAAACTAAAATATACTTAAAAATCTTCTTCTCCAGAACTGCTTGGCTCAGATGCTTGAAATTTGGTATGTAGCATTGCCTAATGGTCCTCTACCAAGTTTGTCCAAATGGTGGCCCCAGGGTCCAAAATGGCCCTGGGGCAGGGGGTCTTGGGTTCGAAACTAAAAAATACTTAAAAATCTTCTTCTCCAGAACTGCTTGGCTCAGATGCTTGAAATTTGGTATGTAGCTTTGCCTAGTGGTCCTCTACCAAGTTTGTTCAAATGGTGGCCCCATGGTCCAAAATGGCCCTGGGGCAGGGGGTCTTGGGTTCAAAACTAAAAAATACTTAAAAATCTTCTTCTCCAGAACTACTTGGCTCAGGTGCTTGAAATTTGGTATGTAGCATTGCCTAGTGTTCCTCTACCAAGTTTGTTCAAATGGTGTCCCCAGGGTCCAAAATGGCCCCGGGGCAGGGAGTCCCAGGTTCGAACCATAGAAATACATAGAAAAATATTAAAAAATCTTCTTCTTCAGAACCGCAAGGCTCAGATGCTTAAAATTTGGTATGTAGCATTGACTAATAGTCCTTTACCAAGTTTGTTTAAATGGTGGCGCCAGGGTCCAAAATGGCCCACCCTAGGGGGTCCTGGGTTCAAATGAAAGGTTTGAACCATAGAAATGCAAAGAAAAATATTCAAAAGTCTTCTTTTTCAGAACCGCAAGGCTTAAATGCTTGAAATTTGGTATGATGCATTGCCTAGTGGTCCTCTACCAAGTTTATTCAAATTTTGGCCCCAGGGTCCAAAATGGCCCCGCGGCAGGGAGTCCTTGGTTTGAAACATAGAAATACATAGAAAAATATTCAAAAATCTTTTACTTCAGAACTACTTGGCTCAGATGCTTGAAATTTAGTATGTAGCTTTGCCTAGTAGTCTTTTACCCAGTTTGTTTAAATGATGACCCCTGGGTCTAAAATGGCCCACCCTAGGGGGTCCTGGGTTTGAACCATAGAAATACATAGAAAAATATTCAAAAATCTTCTTCTTCAGAATCACATGGCTCAAATGCTTGAAAATTGGTATGATGCATTGCCTTGTAGTCCTTTATCAAGTTCGCAAATGATGGCCTGAGGGTCCAAAATGGCCCTGCGGCAGGGAGCCCTGAGTTTGAGCCATAGAAATACATATAGGAAACTATTCAAAAATCTTCTTGTTCCGAGCCACTTGGCTCAGATGTTTGAAAGGACTTGGTATGATAAGGCCCATATTTGGCCCCCAGAAAACTCATTTTTCAAAAGTTCTATTTCTATAACTAAAATGCATTCATAGGAAAGTTCTAACCTTAAATGTTACAGCAAATATAAAATCAACCAGTTTTTGCATAAAATATTTGTGTTTTTAATCTTGAACATACCCATACCCCCAGCGGATTCTGATGAAAATGACGAATTTGGTAGCCTTTGCGGCTTTCAAAATATATGAGCCCGGCCTCCAGCACATTTTATATTCTATATGCAGACACGATTTTGATATATTAACTTGCCATGAAAATATTAAATGTGCTGGAGACCGGGCTCAATGTTTATTAGCTCACCTGAGCACGAAGTGCTCAGGGTGAGCTTTTGGGATACCCTGATGTCCGTCGTCCGTCCGTCCGGACGTCCGTCAACTTTTGCTTGTGTACACTCTAGCGGGCACAGTTTCGATCCAATCTTTATGAAACTTTGTCAGAATGTTAGTCTTTATAAAATCTAGGCCAAGTTCGAAACTGGGTCATGTCGGGTCAAAAAACTAGGTCACTAGGTCAAATCTTAGAAAAACCTTGTGTACGCTCTAGAGGGCACAGTTTTCATCCAAAGTTCATAAAACTTTGTCAGAATGTTTATTTTTATAATCTCTAGGACGAGTTCGAAACTGGGTCACGTCGGGTCAAAAACTAGGTCACTAGGTTAAATCATAGAAAAACCTTGTGTACGCTCTAGAGGACACAGTTTTGATCCAATCTTTATGAAACTTTGTCAGAATGTTTATCTCCAATAACTCTAGGCCAAGTTCGAAACTGGGTCATGTCAAGTCAAAAACTAGGTCACTAGGTCAAATCTTAGAAAAACCATGTGTACGCTCTAGAAGGCACAGTTTTGATCAAAAGTTCATGAAACTTAATCAGAAAGTTTATCCTTATAATATCTAGGATAAGTTTGGAACTGGGTCATGTTGGGTCAAAAACTAGGTCACTAGGTCAATCATAGAAAAACCTTGTGTATGCTCTAGAGGACACAGTTTTGATCCAATCTTTATGAAACATTGTCAGAATGTTTATCTTAATAAACTCTAGGCCAAGTTCGAAACTGGGTCATGTTGGGTCAAAAACTAGGTCACTAGGTCAAATCTTAGAAAAACCTTGTGTACGCTGTAGAAGGCACAGTTTTGATCCAAAGTTCATGAAACTTTGTCAGAATTTTTATCCTCATAATATGTAGGACAAGTTTGAAACTGGGTCATGTCAGGTCGAAAACTAGGTCACTAGGTCAAATCATAAAAAAACCTTGTGTACGCTCTAGAGGACACAGTTTTGATCTAATCTTTATGAAACTTTGTCAGAATGTTTACTTCCATAAACTCTTGGCCAAGTTTGAAAGTAGGTCATGTCGGGTCAAAAACTAGGTCACTAGGTCAAATCTTTGAAAAACCTTGTGTAAGCTCTAGAAGGCACAGTTGTGATCCAAAGTTCATGAAACTTTGTCAGAATGTTTATCCTCATAATATGTAGGATAAGTTTGAAACTGGGTCATGTCGGGTCAAAAACTTGGTCACTAGGTCAAATCTTAGAAAAACCTTGTGTACGCTCTAGAAGGCACAGTTTTCATCCAAAGTTCATGAATCTTTGTCAGAATGTTTATCCTCATAATATCTAGGATAAGTTTGAAACTGGGTCATGTCGGGTCAAAAACTAGGTCACTAGGTCAAATCATAGAAAAATCTTGTGTATGCTCTAGAGGACACAGTTTTGATCCAATCTTTATGAAACGTTGTCAGAATGTTTATCTTCATAAACTCTAGGCCAAGTTTGAAACTGGGTCATGTCGAGTCAAAAACTAGGTCACTAGGTCAAATCTTAGAAAAACCTTGTGTACGCTCTAGAAGGCACAGTTTTGATCCAAAGTTCATGAAACTTTGTCAGAATGTTTATCCTCATAATATGTAGAATAAATTTGAAACTGGGTCATGTCGGGTCAAAAACTTGGTCACTAGGTCAAATCTTAGAAAAACCTTGTGTACGCTCTAGAAGGCACAGTTTTCATCCAAAGTTCATGAAACTTTGTCAGAATGTTTAGCCTCATAATATCTAGGATAAATTTGAAACTGGGTCATGTCAGGTAAAAAACTAGGTCACTAGGTCAAATCATAGAAAAACCTTGTGTATGCTCTAGAGGACACAGTTTTGATCCAATCTTTATGAAACATTGTCAGAATGTTTATCTCCATAAACTCTAGGCCAAGTTTGAAACTGGGTCATGTCGAGTCAAAAACTAGGTCACTAGGTCAAATCTTAGAAAAACCTTGTGTGCGCTCTAGAAGGCACAGTTTTGATTCAAAGTTCATGAAACTTTGTCAGAATGTTTATCCTCATAATATGTAGGACAAGTTTGAAACTGGGTCATGTCGGGTCGAAAACTAGGTCACTAGGTCAAATCATAGAAAAACCTTGTGTACGCTCTAGAGGACACAGTTTTGATCTAAGCTTTATGAAACTTTGTCAGAATGTTTATCTTCATAAACTCTCGGCCAAGTTTGAAAGTAGGTCATGTCAGGTAAAAAACTATGTCACTAGGTCAAATCTTAGAAAAACCTTCTGTAAGCACTAGAAGGCATAGTTTTGATCCAATCTCCATGAAACTATGTCAAAATGTTTATTGTCCATATATCTAAGCCCCCTATGAAACTGAGTCACGTCAGCTCAAGGTCAAATCTTAGAAAAACTTTGTGTACACCCTAGAGGGCACAGTTTTCATCCAATCTTCAAGAAACTATGTCAGAATGTTTATCTTAATGAAATCTAGGTAAAATTTGAAACTGGGTCGTGTCGGGTCAAAAACTTGGTCACTAGGTCAAATATAAGAACGACCTTGTATACGCTCCAGAGGGCACAGTTTTGATCCAATCTCAATGAAACTGTGTCAGAATGTTTATTCTTTCAATATCCAGGCCAAGTTTGAAACTGGGTCATGTCGGGTCAAAAACTAGGTCAAATATTAGTATGGTAAAAACTCTTATAAATCTTCACCAGAGCCAGTGAACTCACTCGGATTAATGCTCAGGTGAGCGATTCAGGGCCACCATGGCCCTCTTGTTTTTAACTTAAAGTTACCAAACTGGCAGCGTTTGGAACATTTTCCCTGTTTTCTCAACACAAAAACGCCAATATCTCCGCTCATAGACAAAATAAACATATGTTGTGGGTATTCATTTTCTTAGTTAGAACACAAGGATTAATTTGGTACACATTACGTTTTGATCTGTTGCAATTTTTTGGTTAGCTTCTCTGGACTTGCAAACTTGAGTGGGTGGGGTACTTTGACAGGCCTTGTGCAGTGCACAGGTAATTAGCCGTCGTACCCAACGTATAAGCATTTCATCAAAAGCCTATTATCAAGAGCTTTCAAAAGCTGTTGTAAATGACCTATTTCTTTAAAGGAAAAATTATTAAACTTAATTTTTCTTGCAATTTTCCTTCATATTATTGAACCAACATAGGCATGTCAGAAATCATGTTATTCTGAGAATTAACAAAGATGAAACAAATTAATTCTGCTTGTTCCCATACGCACAAATAATAGGCAATAGAAACCATTCAATTTTAAGAGAATTTGAATGGGGGCCAAAAATGGCCCTTATCATACCAGGTCCTTTGGTATGATGCATTGCCTGGTGGACTCCTGCAAAGTTTGTGTAAATGGTAGCCCTGGGATCCAAAATGCCTCTGGGGGAGGGAGTCTTGGGTTTGAAATCAAAATGTACATAAAAATCTTCTTCTCCAGAACCCCTTAGTGCAGATGCTTGAAATTTGGAATAATGCATTGCCTAGTGGTCCCTTACCAAGTTTGTTCAAATGACAGTGCCAGGGTCAAAAATGGCCCCGCCCCAGGGGTCCAGGGTTTGAACCATAGAAATGCGTAGAAAAATATTCAAAAATCTTCATCTTCAATACCACTTGGCTCAGAGGCTTGAATTTTAGCTTCTATCTTTACCTAGTGGTCCTTTATCAAGATTATTCAAATGATGGCCCCATGGTCCAAAATGGCCTGGCCCAAGGGGTCCAGGGTTTGAACCATAGCAATACATAGAAAAATATTCAAAAATCTTCTTCAGAACCATTTGGAAATGGTTGCAAACTATCAGGTTTGTTCAAACTATGACCCTAGTTTGACCTTAAACCTTTTAGCGCAGGTGAGCGATTCAGGGCCTTTTGGCCCTCTTGTTCACTTGGTGCGTAGCATGATGAAGTTGACCTTTGACTGAGGACAATGTTGGTATAATAAACCCAGGTGTAATATCATGAGAGTGCATCTGCAGCATAATATAAGCTGCAACACAACAAAACCAACAAAGTGGCAAGTGCACCCAGCAAAGACAGATCAGCCTGGGCATCTGCCCAGTGCAATCAGAATCTTTGCTGTGGGCTTAAAAGGTAGCTAATTGTCTTAACTAACTCCAAGCCAACAGGGAAAACTCTGATTAGACTGGGCAGATGCCCAGGGTGGTCTGAGTCTTCCCTGGGTGCACATGCCACTTTGTTGATTTTGTCGTGTTGCGGCTCATAAAAAGAGGCCGAGGAGTGGCAGTGGGCAAGAGGTTACATGGTGGGCTACCTACCACATGTTCAGTCCCATACTCCATCCGTCTTTAGGGACTTGATCCACCTCAATGTTTTCTGTAGCAAAGTTGCTTTTCCTGAACTCTTTTGGCACCATTATCACTTTAATGCAACTGCTAGGCAGAGTGCCATTGTCACTTTAATGTGACCAGCACAGTGCCATTAAATATTTCCGCTTTAGGACATTATCTAGGGAAATAGTATAGTCTATGATCAGGTTATGGCAAAGATTATTTTTAGAGAAAAACAAAATTTGGCTGTTTTTGATGAAATTAAGAGACTTTGAGTGTTTTATTTACCAGAAACACCCATTATTTAGTTTTTAGCTCACCTGAGCCGAAGGCTCAGAGGTGAGCTTATAGGATGGGAGTCGAGCCGTCGTCCGTCCGTGCGTGCGTGCGTGCGTGGGTGCGTGGGTGCGTCAACACTGTCAAACATTAATATCTCAGAAACCAGTGGGCTGACTGCAATCAAATTTTATCTGAAGCATCATTGGGGTGGGGGAAAGGCTGCATTAGGTTTTGGTGCAGATCAGCTCAGAACTCTGGTTTCCATGGCAACAGATAGCCCCCATAGGGTTATAATGGGGAAAACGGCGTCATCACATTTTCTCGACTGTTTTTGCTTAGATCCTTATCATACTTGCAGGTAATGGTGACATACATAAGAGCTTGGATGAGTTCGAAATTTGGCCGGATTCGAGCACAGACTACGGAGTTAGCTGCCCTTGAGCGTTTGAAAAAAATCCCATAGGGTTATAATGGGGAAAATGGCGTCATCACGTTTTCTCAACTGTTTTTGCTTAGATCCTTATCATACTTGCAGGTAATGATGACATACATAAGAGCTTGGATGAGTTCGAAATTTGGCCGGATTCGAGCACAGACTACGGAGTTAGCTGCCCTTGAGCGTTTGAAAAAAATCCCATAGTGTTATAATGGAGAAAACAACATCATCACATATTTTTAGAAAAACTTTGTCATCGCTCTATTGCCTACATTTCTCAACGGATTTTAAAATAACTTCACACAAATGTAGGGCATGACAATATCTTGAGCAAGTTCGACTTTCAGGATGCTGCGCCCAAGGTCAAGGACACTGTGGCTATTTTTAGAAAACTTTGTCAGCGCTCTAGCACCTACATTTCTCAGCAGATTTTAAAATAACTTCACACAAATGTAGGGCATGACAATATCTCGAGCAAGTTCGACTTTCAGGATGCTGCGCCTAAGGTCAAGGTCACTGTGGCTATTTTTCGAAAAACTTTGTCAGCGCTCTAGCACCTACATTTCTCAGCAGATTTTAAAATAACTTCACACAAATGTAGGCCATGACAATATCTCAAGGAAGTTTGACTTTCAGGGTGCTGCACCCAAGGTCAAGGTCACTGTGGCTATTTTTAGAAAAACTTTGTCATCGCTCTAGCGCCTACATTTTTGAACGGATTTTAAATCAACTTCAAACAAATGTAGGGCATGACAATATCTCAAACAAGTTTGACTTCCAGGGTGCTGCTCCCAAGGTCAAGGTCACTGTGGCTATTTTTAGAAAAACTTTGTCAGCGCTCTAGCACCTACATTTCTCAATGGATTTTAAAATAAATTCACACAAATGTAGGGCATGACAATATCTCGAACAAGTTCGACTTTCAGGGTGCTATGCCCAAGGTCAAGGTCACTGTGACTATTTTTAGAAAAACTTTGTCATCGCCCTAGCACCTTCATTTCTCCATGGATTTTGAAATAACTTGACACAAATGTAGGGTATGACAATATCTCAAGCAAGTTCGACTTTCAGGATGCTGTGCGCAAGGTCAAGGTCACTGTGGCTGTTTTTAGAAAACTTTTGTCATCGCTCTAGCACATACATTTCTCAATGGATTTTAAAATAAATTCACACAAATGTAGGGCATGACAATATCTCGAGCAAGTTTGACTTTCAGGGTGCTGCAATCAAGGTTTTTGATTAGATCCTTATCATACTTGCAGGTAATGATGACATACATAAGAGCTTGGATGAGTTCGAAATTTGGCCGGATTCGAGCACAGACTATGGAGTTAGCTGCCCTTGAGCGTTTGAAAAAAATCCCATAGTGTTATAATAGAGAAAACAACGTCATCACATTTTCATTTTTCATGGGATCCTCTTCATACTTGCAGGTAATGAGGATATGCATAAAAGCTTGGATTAGTTAGCATTTCGGCTAGATCCCACCACTGACTATGGAGTGAGTACCTGCCCTGAGCATCCAAAAAATCAATGTCTCCACTTTTTCTTGGTTTCTACTGATCCGATCCTTTTCAAACTCAAGTGCAGGTAATGAGGAAATGCATAATACATGTATCTTAAACAAGTTCAAATTTTGGCCAGATCAGGCCAACCACTACAAAGTTAGCTAGGAGCGGCTGTAGTGTAGTGGATAACACTCCAGACTACCAATCCAGGGGTCGCAAGATCGATCCCCCGCTTCTCCGGTCTTTCGGATGAGACTTTAAACCGAGGTCCCGTCTCCATATGACCTCGTTGTTGGTGGGACGTTAAACCCGAGTTAACTCACTCACTCACTCACTAACAAAGTTAGCTTCCCATGACAGCTCTGTCTATTGTGCTCTTGATTGGATACTTTTTAAACTTGCATATATTAAATGAGGGCATACATGATGTTTTGGATGAGTTTAATTTTCAGCCTGATTGGACCACTGACTGTGGAGTTAGCTGCCCTTGAGCATCTTAAATATCCCTATAGGTTTACAGTGTCTCTCAGGTGAGCAATTGTTGCCCTTTGGGCTACTTGTCTTGTAAAATAAATTTGGTGCCTGCAAGTGCATTTCTATGTAAACTTGGTGCCAAAAGAGTCAAAGTGTACCCATAAACCTTAAGCCTAGCTCCCAGTTCACTCACTCTTTTCAGAGTGAAGCAGCACTGTAAAAAGAGTTGAACTCATTAACACATCCAGATGCTGCCATGATTTGGTCCCACTCAACCACAGCCAGACTAAGAACTACTTTCTTTTCAGCTAGCTGGTAATGAGCCCAGCAGAGATATACAGACAGGTTTCTCTGACATCCGCTGGCACCAGACAGCTGACTATGGCTACGTCCCTAATCATAAAATGAGAAAAGTATTTATGGCGGTTGCCATGGATTTACCAGACTTCCTCTGTCCATATGGATCGTAAGTAGAACCTACAATAATTACTGAGTGATACCATATATGTTGGATCACTTTAAACAAGTACCATAGTAATTGTTGTCTAAAACTTTGAAAAAGTTGATTTTACTGGTGATATGTTCAAAAAGTTTTGGCAGAATAGCAAAGAGTGTAGATCCTGATCTGACTGCTTCTTAAGGACTGGTCTCTAAAGACATTCACTATTGCAGCTAAATTTTACTGCTATAGCTTTGACTGGCTTGAAAGTGCTTCAGTTTTTTAGAAGCTCACGCCTTACAAAATCTTTGATACTAATGCTGTCATTATAAAGAGGTTGCCTGTGCAACAAATAATTATGATATACTAGATTTTATGTACTTATTCGTGTAATGCACATCTCCCATGTTTCGCTGCTACTGTTAATACTAAACAAAATGTTTCAAGAGATCAAAGAAAAAATTAATCAAAAGAAAGACAATTGCCTTGCAGAGTTCACCCAAGAGACAAACAGGATGTTGCTCAAAGACTGGTTCAGAGTTCACTAGCTGTTGCCTACAACCAGTCTGTAGTGTTTCAAGGACCATTTCCTGTACATGTGACCATTGAGGACTGGGCAGAGGGTGCTAAAATTCATATTAACTTCACAACAGCAGTTGAAGAGCGAGAGTTTGAGGGATTTGAGGTTTGTTGACACTACTGTATTTTTTCCAAAATAAGACAAGCAGGTGGGGGTGAAGGCTGGTATGGTGGGAGTTGGGGATTCCCTTCCAGAACAATCTCAGTTTGAGCCTCGACAAGACAAAACCAACAAAGTGGCATGTTGGCCTGGCGAGGACTCAGAACAGCATGGTCATTCACCCAGTCTTATCAGTCTTTGCCATGTGCATGGAGCTAGCTTAGACCTTTAGCTACCCTTTAAGTGCACAGCAAAGACTGATCAAACTGGGTGGATGCCCAGGCTGATCTGAGTTCTTTGCTGGCACTCATGCCACTTTGTTGGTTTTGTAGTGTCACAGCTTATTTCTCTCTGTAAAATCAGAAAACGTTTGAGGTATACCCATTATACAACACACCTTAAAGGAACAGCCTATTTTCTATTTACACCTTACACCCATGACATTAAGTAGAACTTCATTTGCTCGCACAGGCTTGTGACCATGAAAATTAGTTTCAGCCAAGGTTAGTTCTAGCCATCCAGGGTCAAATTCTATATAAACTGACCTCTAGGGACCAAGGAAAGAGTTCTAGCCAGGCAGGGTTAACAAGCCATCAGGATTCGACCCACTGAAATTCTGCTGCATAATGTTAGATATACAACATTTGATTTTAAATGCAGAACTTCTTTTAATGTAAAGTTTTAGCATTTGAGAGGATTCTATTGAATTTTTTTAATTTATGTAGTTGATGCTATTACAGCTACCGACGGTTGGTTCTTTACGTTAAAGTAAGGCATGGCATACACTGACTTGATTTGGCTGTCATTTTGACATCATCAGCTGAACAATCTATGTGGCTTGATTCTTTCCTTACCTTTGTTGATCCATATTAAGAAGGGGGAGGCAGGAATGAAAATGACAGAGTTGCTTCCCGTGAAAGAAGACCTATTCACTTTTACATTCCAACAGTGAGTTCCTGCAGTGTTGGAAACTGTGTTTGAGCCGCGACATTACAAAACCAACAAAGTGGTTTGTGTGGCGTGCAAAGACTCAGATCAGCCTGGGCAACTGCCCAGTCTGATCAGAGTCTTGGCTGGTAGCTAAGGATGTAAGCTGCCTTCTTGCCAACAGCAGAGATTCTGATCAGACTGGGCAAATGCCCAGGTTAATCTGAGTCTTTGCTGGGTGCACATGCCACTTTGTTCCTTTTTTGTGCCATGTTATGGCCCAATATTATATATGACATAGCATTGACATTGCTAAGATGTTTCTACATTACATGCCTAAAGGGACAGCTTTCTGTTTCAGCTTTGCTGTTCTTTTGTCAACCCTCCAGTCTGTCAAGCTGGTAAATCATGGTGGATTCCTGTTCCAGTGGTAGTTGAAGAGGGTAGTCAAGCCTCGACAGCATCTACACTGCTCAGCATGAGCTGTAATCGTACACAGATTGTCGGGGTTCGGTATGCATGGTACGAGTCACCATGTGCGTTCAAGAAATGTGCAATATATGGGAAGGATAGTGGTCTCCCGATGCCACCGTTTACATTTGCTGGTGAAGAATTCTTGGATCTAGCCGGCTATGTTTGAGTCAGAGCTCCAGATAGAGAAAGATATTTTGGAATGGGGGTGGGGGGGCATGATGGTGGTGGAGTGGGGGGGGGCATGGTGGTGGTGGAGGGGTGGCTGCAGGGGAGTGGAATAGTGAAGATGGTGATAATTTGTTCTTGATTTTAACATTCTTATAACAAATATTGCAGCCCCTCATTAGCAGCACTTCACCTCATTAAAGTTGTTCCACATTAACACATGTTGTAGTCTCTCATTAGAAACTTATAAAGTGTATGTTTACACCGCCATGTTTTTCTGCCTTGTTTACAAAGGGAAACAACTTTGATGACTTCTTGCTTGCTTCCCTGGATGAAGAAGCCCTTTCAAAATGGGGGTCTACTATTAAAGGAAAGAATTTGCTCCTATGGGAGCAAATTCTTTCCTTTAAGAGTTGACCTTAATTGAGTAGGGTGGCAAAAATGAAAATGTCAGAATTGTTTCCCCTGAAAGTGTATCCATACCTTAAAATGGTTCTAGTGAGGGTTCACAACATATCGGTCTCTCTGAGAGGGGTTCTGATGAGGGATCACAGATAATTTTGCTATGAAAAGAATGAACAGAAATTATTTCAGCTTTATCATCAACCCCACCCACCTGTGTCTATCTTCAGCTCAGAAAAGTGTGTACAAGTTTACAGAACCCATGCTTTTGGTAACTTTTATTATGTAAATCTACAAAAAGCTAGAACAAACAAACAAATGCAAGTGCAATAAAACCAGCAAGTCAATTTTGACAGAATATCAGTATTTAAATATATATGTCTACCGCAAAAAGATTTTATTTTTTGAAATTGTACATTCTCACTTGTAACTAATAGAAAGAGAGATATATGTATTACTTTCCAGTGTTGTATGTGGGTGACTCCAGCATCAGGGTCCGCATTTTATGAGCCGCGACACAACAAAACCAACATTGTGGTTGTGAGCCCAGCGCAGACTCAGATCAGCCTGAACCTCCACCCAGTTTGATCAGACTCTTCATTAAGTGCCAAAAGGGTAGCTTTAAGGGTCTAAGCTACCTCTATGGGCACATGGAAGACTCTGATCAGACTGGGTGAATGCCCAGGCTGAACTGAGTCTGCACTGGGTGCACAACCACATTGTTGGTTTTGTCGTGTTGCGGCATTTATACTGAATGTCAATGAAAATGCACCAATTTTACAATGTCACAATTTTTCTGAAAATAAACTGAAATACTATATTCAAAGCAAATGTTTCTCGTCTGCCATCACAATAGTAATATTTAACAAAACTATTTTCTGTGACTGTTTGATGTTAGGTAAGCACCGAAATCAAGTAAGACGGCAAAATAGTATAACTTTAAATGGAAAAAGTCTGTGCTGGTGGCAGTTATGTAGGCAGTCTATCAAAATGCCATGGTAAAAAATCAAGGAAGTTGGAATTTACAGTCAAATGTCACCTTATTGTAATGTTAATCAAATTATTTAGTGGTGGTAAGGAAAATGAAACTATCTGATGCCTAAAAGCTGCAAATAGCTTCAAAAACTGAAATTGGACATCATGGGTGTCAAACATCAACCATAATGAAGCATGTGCTGGGTGTTATAAAAGTATGTCGCCTTTATTTGCTGAATTATATCAGTCTTATGTAAACAGTACTCTTATTTATGTCGAGATCAATTTAAAAAAAACCCATCAAATTGGCAGTCGGATTTGTGAAAAAATGGGGGACTCTATATTTATTAGGGTTTAAATGTGACTTGATATCTATGATAACCTAGGGTGTTACTTTTGCTGTCACACTGGATAGTGCTTACGGGTGAACAAAATTAATCGTCAAACAGATCATATCAACTCCAAACAGTAAACTATTGAATAAAGTGCTACATTAAACTATTGAACAGTGAAAATCTTCTATAACCATAGTCTGGAGCATTTTGATTGATTTTGAGTAAATTAGTTCCAAAAGGTGCAGATGTTACATCCAAGACAGGGCATTCTACAGAAGCCTTATTTAGTCAGCCCACATTTGCAGCACACAAACTCCTTTGCTTATGTGATATCCCTTACGGGCACATACATGCAGGTGCATGTACTTGCATGTGCCTGTGTGCATATGCATGATCAAAATAGTCACTGACATTGCTTAGATCAGCTTCTCAGTAGCTATTAGGGGTAAAGCTATCAGATTCATGCTGGCATTTACCCTGTTTATTTGGCTATAAATAGGGGTTTTCTCTTCTCTAGATTAAACTACAAGTATCTACAAGTAAATAAGTCTTAGGAAATTTTACAATAATGTGTGGTTTCTTGTCCAAAACAATCTCAAAAGATCTAGATCCATCATGTAAGATGGATCTAGATGTTTGGAATTGTTTTGGAAGGGATAAACTTCCTTCTTATAATTTAGGAAATATGGTATTTACATCTGGGAAAGACAAACAAAAAGCAGTAAATCATACCCTACCTGACCTTGACTTGTATTTCTTAGTTCACCACACTTTGCAAACTCTTGCCTCTGTGGAAGACCACAAAAAGCAGTGATCCATGTCTGACCTTGACCTATATTTCATGCTTTGTGAGGCACTAGGCATGGGGCATCTGCTGTACTGTGGGAATATTTCTTGTTTTGTAATTTTGCCATAATTGTACACAAGAAGTATGAATATTTCTTGTTTTGTAATTTTGTCATAATTGTATACAAGAAGTATGAATATTTCTTGTTTTGTAATTTTGTCATAATTGTATACAAGACATATGAATATTTCTTGTTTTGTAATTTTGCCATAATTGTACACAAGAAGTATGAATATTTCTTGTTTTGTAATTTTACCACAATTGTATACAAGAAGTATGAATATTTCTTGTTTTGTAATTTCTTTGCCATAATTAAAAACAAGAAGTATGAATATTTCTTGTTTTTAATTTTGCCATAATTATATACAAGAAGTATGAATATTTCTTGTTTTGTAATTTTGCTATACTTGTAAACAAGAAGTATGAATATGTCTTGTTTTGTAATTTTGCCACACTTGTATACAAGAAGTTTGATCTAATTAAATCAGTATGGATAGATCTAATGAAATCCATCAACATATGAGCTGGGACATGCAGCAGTAGTATGTATAGCATATGTAAACAGCAAAGACTCAGATCAGCCTGCACATCAGTGCAGACTGGTCATAGCCTTTGCAGTTCACACCATTGAGGAATCTACAGGCAAAAATATAAGGGCTTTAATCCTTAATGCGCCAAAAAGCAGATGACAAAATTTACGCCCACGGAATTTCAAAAAATGTTTCGTCCAAGTGATATCATATTGAGAATTCGAACACTAGAGGGCAAACAGTGTAGATTCAGATGAGGTGGCTCATTATGAGCCACCTCATCTGGATCTACACTGTTTGCCAATTCAACGATTATAATTTTTGGCACTTCAAGGGTTAACTACTCAACATAGATCCAGACTAGTTCGAGTCTTGACTGTATGTGTATAAACTCCCACATTGTGTGTCACAGCTCATATGTAGCTTTGTTTCATGCCCTGTGACGAAAGTCAGGGGTCATTATGTTTTATCCCTGTCTGTCCATCTGTCACACCTGAAAAAAAGTTTGTATAATCAGCTCCTTCTACAGTTTTTAAGCAATCAGTCTTAAACCTTGCACAAATATTGGAGGCATACATGTATTGAAGATGTGGCTGTGTATTTTGCAGAGAAAAAAAAACATATTTGACAAGTTTGATTTCTTTTTAAGGAGGAAAAATATATATTGGCGAAATTACTGCCTTTTCGAACTTTGCAGTTTTTTGGGTTTTGGCTAGTACAGGATGATAAGATTGTATTACTTCTTACGCAATACAAGATGACAAGTTTGTATGTTCAATATTGTCAGTAGTTTTCAAACAACCACTGAGACCTTTCACAGATATTATCATCATATTAAAGATATGCACATGCCTTTTTGAAGTACAAAAGCTGGGGAGGGGGTAAGGGGAGAAGAGGGGAAATGGGAGACAGGTGCAGCACAGGGGATCATCTGTGTCTTACAGACACAATTTTCTATTTAGTGATAATGCAGCTCAATTTTTACATTACAATTTTCATCCTAGACATGAAGCTGTGTGATAGCCTTGGCCTCCATTCAGGACCTTATTATACTTTAAGCCAGGGCTGTGGAAATAGCAAAATTTCTACTTGTCCATGGACAAGTAAATAGACAAAATTAACTTGTCCAAACAAAAATTTACTTGCCCAGAAAAAAAAGATACACATGAAATAAGGAAAGAATAATAGATAATGAATAGAGGAACAGTTGAACTTGATGACAGTATTTGGATAACTGTTACAAAGTTTTGAATTTAAACATATGCTGTTGGTGCCTGTTAGAATTGCCTCAAAGAGGCTTCTCAAACAGAAACCCACGACATGTTTTCATGAGAATTTCAGACAATATGAAAAATATCTCAGACTTATCCTGAACTACTTCCACTGATGACACTTTGAATACTTATCCCGGGGCAAGTAAACTGAAATTTCTCACTTGTCCAGAGTGAAACGGGACAAGTAGGACAAGTTTGGCATAGTATTTCCACAGCCCTGCTAGTATTCATCTTTTCATCAGTTGTTTATCTGCCAATCTGTATATCTTTTCTACCATCTTAGTAACATTTGCATTGAAATTTTGTTTAGTTTGACCATATGAGATAATGGCCCTGGCCCAGGGCATATTTCAGCTCTTGCTTACATTCTTATAAAACACATTAAATTTTAATTATCTTAAAATTTGAACAAGTTGATTTTGATATTTATTGAAATGCCAAAAACAGTACCATAATGTGGGTATATATTGGGACACCTAAAAATAATAAATTTTCCGTTTGGGACAAATGGAAAATTTATTATCCCCCGCCGAAGGTGGAGGGATATAGTTTTCTCCATGCCCGTCCATCCGTCTGTCTGTCCATCCTTCTATCTGTCCGTCCTTCCGTCCGGAGCCATAACTACATAACTACTGGATGGAATTTCATGAAACTTAAAAGAAATATATATTACTATAATGCGCTGATGCACGTGAAGTTTTGTCAGACTTGCTCAAGTAATGCTTGAGTTATTGCCCTTTAATTGACTTAGAATAAATAAAATGAGCCATAACTAAGTAACTAATTATCAAAACTTCTTGAAACTTAAACTAAATATGTATCATCATAACACGGATATGCACATAAAGTTTCATCAGAATGGCATCAGTAATGCATGAGTTATTGCCCTTGAATCAGTTTAAGATTGCCTAAGATTGCCAAATCCAGCCATAACTAAATTATCAATGAATAGAATTCTATGAAACTTATAGTAAATATGTATCACCATAACACATTGGTGCATCATACATTTTTTCGGAATTGCTTCAGTAAGCAGTGAGTTAATGACCTTGATTTGATTAAAAATCAACAAATTGAGTCATAACTAAGTAACCAATGAATGGAATTTCATGAAACTTAAAATAGTTATGTATTGTCATGACACAGCTGTGCACATTAAGTTTTGTCATAATGGCTCCAGTAATGCATGATTTAATGCCCTTTTTTATTCAAAATCTACAAATTAGCAATAGCTAAGGTACTGGTGAACAAAATTTCTTGTAAATGAATAAAAAATGTATCATCATAGTGCAGTGATGCTGAGGGAAGTGTTAAGAAGAACAGCTTCATCTTATGCCTTGTTTATCCTAGAGTTATTGCCCTTGATTTTATTACAATCCACAAGCTCAGCCTTAACTTAGTAGCCAGTGAACGAAATTTTATGAAACTTAAAATAAGCCATAAACTAATCAGGGCCTTTTCGGCGGGGGATATAAATTCACCGAATTTGCTTGTTATTTTAGGTGTCCCAATACTTAAGCACATTAGGGTAATTTCACTGATGATGGAATGGCAACTAGTGCAGGTCCCGATCAGACTGCTCATAAAAGATTAGTTTGAGCTGTGTCTGCGCTGTTTAGCTAGGGGTTGTGCCCTTGGGGGCATTTGTGCCCCAATATTTCAGATCATCAGGGATTTCTAAACATTCCTATATACTTGATACTGTGATGTACTTATTTGCTCAGTATTTATATGCTCTTTTATGAAGAAAATTACTCTAGAATTTATTGGGACAGTGAGCCGGGACACGAGAAAATCAACAATGTGATTGTGCACCCAGCGCAGACTCAGATCAGCCTGGGCATCCACCCAGTCTGATCAGAGCCTTTGCTGTATGCATGGAGGTAGCTTAGACCCTTAGCAACCCTTTGAGCACTTAACAAAGAGTCTGATCAAACTGGGTGAATGCCCAGGCTGATCCGAGTCTGCGCTGGGGGCACAGCCACATTGTTGGTTTTCTCGTGTCGCGGCTCTAGTCTCAGTGGCCTTAACTTTGAAACAATGCAGACCTGTTTCAGTACTGTAACCACTGGAAATATGCTAACAACTTGTTTGTGAAAGAATTAAAATGCAGTGGGGGTTTTTAGCTCACCTGAGCACGAAGTGCTCAGGGTGAGCTATTGGGATACCCTGATGTCCGTCGTCCGTCGTACGTCCGGACGGACGGACGTCCGGACGTCCGGACGTCCGTCAACTTTTGCTTGTGTACACTCTAGAGGGCACAGTTTTGATCCAATCTTCATGAAACTTTGTCAGAATGTTTATCTCTATAAACTCTAGGCCAAGTTCGAAACTGGGTCATGTCGGGTCAAAAACTAGGTCACTAGGTCAAATCTTAGAAAAACCTTGTGTACACTCTAGAGGTCACAGTTTTGATCCAAACTTCATGAAACTTTGTCAGAATGTTTATCCTCAAAGTATCTAGTACAAGTTCGAAACTGGGTCACGGCGGGTCTAAAACTAGGTCACTAGGTCAAATCATAGAAAAACCTTGTGTACGCTCTAGAGGTCACAGTTTTGATCCAAACTTCATGAAACTTTGTCAGAATGTTTATCCTCATAGTATCTAGGCCAAGTTCGAAACTGGGTCATGTCGGGTCAAAAACTAGGTCACTAGGTCAAATCTTAGAAAAACCTTGTGTACGCTCTAGAGGGCACAGTTTTCATCCAAAGTTCATGAAACTTTGTCAGAATGTTTATCTCCATTAAATCTAGGCCAAGTTCGAAACTGGGTCATGTCGGGTCAAAAACTAGGTCACTAGGTCAAATCTTAGAAAAACCTTGTGTACGCTCTAGAGGGCACAGTTTTCATCCAAAGTTCATGAAACTTTGTCAGAATGTTTATCTTCATAGTATCTAGGACAAGTTCGAAACTGGGTCACGTCGGGTCTTAAACTAGGTCACTAGGTCAAATCATAGAAAAACCTTGTGTACGCTCTAGAGGGCACAGTTTTGATCCAATCTTTATGAAACTTTGTCAGAATGTTTATCTCCATAAACTCTAGGCCAAGTTTGAAACTGGGTCATGTTGGGTCAAAAACTAGGTCACTAGGTCAAATCTTAGAAAAACCTTGTGTACGCTCTAGAAGGCACAGTTTTGATCCAAAGTTCATGAAACTTAATCAGAAAGTTTATCCTTATAATATCTAGGATAAGTTTGAAACTGGGTCACGTCGGGTCAAAAACTAGGTCACTAGGTCAAATCATAGAAAAAACATTGTGTATGCTCTGGAGGACACAGTTTTGATCCAATCTTTATGAAACATTGTCAGAATGTTTATCTCTATAAACTCTAGGCCAACTTCGAAACTGGGTCTTGTTGGGTCAAAAACTAGGTCACTAGGTCAAATCTTAGAAAAGCCTTGTGTATGCTCTAGAAGGCACAGTTTTGATCCAAAGTTCATGAAACTTTGTCAGAATGTTTATCCTCATAATATGTAGGACAAGTTTGAAACTGGGTCATATCGGGTCAAGAACTAGGTCACTAGGTCAAATCATAGAAAAAACATTGTGTATGCTCTGGAGGACACAGTTTTGATCCAATCTTTATGAAACATTGTCAGAATGTTTATCTCTATAAACTCTAGGCCAACTTCGAAACTGGGTCTTGTTGGGTCAAAAACTAGGTCACTAGGTCAAATCTTAGAAAAGCCTTGTGTATGCTCTAGAAGGCACAGTTTTGATCCAAAGTTCATGAAACTTTGTCAGAATGTTTATCCTCATAATATGTAGGACAAGTTTGAAACTGGGTCATATCGGGTCAAGAACTAGGTCACTAGGTCAAATCATAGAAAAACCTTGTGTACTCTCTAGAGGTCACAGTTTTGATCAAATCTTTATGAAACTTTGTCAGAATGTTTACTTCCATAAACTCTCGGCCAAGTTTGAAAGTAGGTCATGTCGGGTCAAAAACAAGGTCACTAGGTCAAATCATAGAAAAACCTTGTGTACGCTCTAGAGGACACAGTTTTGATCCAAAGTTCATGAAACTTTGTCAGAATGTTTATCCTCATAATATGTAGGATAAGTTTGAAACTGGGTCATGTCGGGTCAAAAACTTGGTCACTTGGTCAAATCTTAGAAAAACCTTGTGTACGCTCTAGAAGGCACAGTTTTCATCCAAAGTTCATGAAACTTTGTCAGAATGTTTATCCTCATAATATCTAGAACAAGTTCGAAACTGGGTCACGTCGGGTCAAAAACTAGGTCACTTGGTCAAATCATAGAAAAACCTTGTGTACGCTCTAGAGGACACAGTTTTGATCCAATCTTTATGAAACAGAGTCAGAATGTTTATCTCCATAAAGTCTAGGCCAAGTTTGAAACTGGGTCATGTCGAGTTATAAACTAGGTCACTAGGTCAAATCTTAGAAAAACCTTGTGTGCGCTCTAGAAGGCACAGTTTTGATCCAAAGTTCATGAAACTTTGTCAGAATGTTTATCCTCATAATATGTAGGACAAGTTTGAAACTGGGTCATGTCGGGTCAAAAACTAGGTCACTAGGTCAAATCATAGAAAAACCTTGTGTACGCTCTAGAGGACACAGTTTTGATCTAATCTTTATGAAACTTTGTCAGAATGTTTATCTTCATAAGCTCTTGGCCAAGTTTGAAAGTAGGTTATGTCGGGTAAAAAAACTAGGTCACTAGGTCAAATCTTAGAAAAACGTTGTGTAAGCACTAGAAGGCATAGTTTTGATCCAATCTTCTTGAAACTATGTCAAAATGTTTATTGTCCGTATATCTAAGCCCCCTATGAAACTGAGTCACGTCGGCTCAAGGTCAAATCTTAGAAAAACTTTGTGTACACCCTAGAGGGCACAGTTTTGATCCAATCTTCATGAAACTCTGTCAGAATGTTTTTCTTAATGAAATCTAGGTAAAGTTTGAAACTGGGTTGTGTCGGGTCAAAAACTTGGTCACTAGGTCAAATATAAGAACGACCTTGTATACGCTCCAGAGGGCACAGTTTTGATCCAATCTCAATGAAACTGTGTCAGAATGTTTATTCTTACAATATCCAGGCCAAGTTTGAAACTGGGTCATGCCGGGTCAAAAACTAGGTCAAATGTTAGTATGGTAAAAACTCTTATAAATTTTCACCAGAGCCAGTGAACTGATTAATGCTCAGGTGAGCGATTCAGGGCCACCATGGCCCTCTTGTTTTATTTACTGATTTATATATTTTTTTTTCTGTATCTTTTTATATCTAGATGTATGGGTACATCTCCATTTTTTCTGCCATTTTTAGCTCGCCTGAAAGAAAGTTCAGGAAGAGCTATTGTTGTCAGCTTGGCGTCGGTGTCCGCTTCCGCTTCCGCGTCAGCGTCCGTGTCCGCGTCAGCGTCCGCGTCGGCGTCCGGATTGGATGTTTTAGTTAAAGTTTTTTAAAGACCTATATCTCCTTAACCCATGGATGGATTCTTTTGATACTTGCACTGTAGTTAGATATTGGTCCAAAGTTTAACAGGGTACCACCCCCACCCCACTCAGTGAACTTGATGTCAAGGTCATGGACTTAGAAAATTGGAGTTTTTGTGGACTGGATGTTTTGGTTAAAGTTTTTTAAAGCCCAATATCTCCTTAACCCATGGATGGATTCCTTTGATACTTGCACTGTAGTTAGATATTGGTCTAAAGTTTTCCAAGGTACTACCCTCACCCCCCTCAGTGACCTTGATGTCAAGGTCATGGACTTAGAAAATTGTCTTTTTATTGATTGGATGTTTGGTTAAAGTTTTTTAAAGACCCATATCTCCTGAACCCATGAATGAATTCTTTTGATATTTGCACTGTAGTTAGATATTAGTTCAAAGTTTTACTGAGTACTACCCCAACCCCGCTCAGTGACCTTGGTGTGAAGGTCAGGGACTTAGGAAATTTTTGTCTTTATTAAAGTTTTCTAATTGCATACTGATTCATAATGCTTGGCAGAGATATAGTTTACAAATGAACTGATGTTAGACACTTTTTTGAGTTTTTACAAAACACTATATACTTACCCCATTGGATGACCTTAAAGTCAAGGTCATCGACTTAGAAGTTTGTCTTAAAGATTTTAGTTAAAGATTTATATTTATTAAGACATAATTTCACAGTGCTACGATGGACTCAGTTGATACTAATACTTGGACTGATGTTAGATAATGGTTCAGGGTTTTGATACATCCTGCCTCCCCCCCCCCCATCCCCTACCCCTCAGTTTTTTTACCTCTAGCTCTCATGGACTTTGAAATTTCATGTGAATTTTTTTATTTTAATTTTATTTTAATACTTGTTTCTCAGATAGCTTTTGTTTATAAATGTGTTGTCATTATCGACATGCTTGCCTGAAGTTATATGCATAGCAGTCCACACCACCATAGCGACTGTGCGATGGGCAAGCACCAATTCAGGCGAGCTATGCTGTCAGGCGACAGCTCTTGTTACAAAGGGAACAACTTTTTTGACGTTTAGTTTGCCTCCCTGGACAACAAAGCCGCTCCAAAATGAGGTTTTCTCTTAAAGGAAATACTTTGCTTCTGAGGGAGCAAATTTTTGCCGATAAGAATAGATTCCCTTTGAGAAGTGAGGCAAAAGGAAAAATGGGAGAGTTGCTTCCCTTGAAAGTGTACCTATTGACCTTCAAGGCCCAGGCGTCGTTGCTATGCTGTTGCTAAGGCTAAAGTTCTGTAAAGGAGATTCCCTACAACTATGAAAGTTGCTCTGGAGGAACAGTCTTTGTAAGTCACAATTTAGCCTTAGCAACAGCGTAGCAACCACTTAAGTCATTTTATGAATACGGCCCCAGTTGTTCAAAACAAACGACGTTGTTAGTTAATAAAACATTAAAATTTCAAATATATTGTATTCAAAAATACTACCATTTTTGGCCGAAAAATTTTGAGGCACTATAAAGCTCCTTTCATTTTTTCGACGAAAAATATTAGCACTTTTGATCATATAAATAATAGAAGACTTAAAAAATCCTTGACTAATAACTTTGGTAAGCTGACAGGGCTTTGAACAACAGGGCCTTGTATGGCAGACCAATTCACACAAGCTTTCTAACAACATAGATCCAGATGAAATGGCTCATTATGAACCACCTTTTCTTAATCTGCACTGTTCACCACTGGTTTATGTGACTTGAGAATTTGAACAAGTGCATTATTTAGAAAAAACGATTGGTTAGTATCCCATAATAAAAGACCTTACAGTTAAGGCAATAAGAAAGACACAGAACAGCCTGTGCATCCATTCAGTCTGGTCAGAGATTTCCCTGTTTGTATATACAGTTAACTCGCCATATCTCAAAGTAGAAGTTCATCCCAAACTATTGATATCTCAAAGTAAATTTTCTGGTCCCAGAAAATTTACTTTTAGATATCAGTAGTTTGAGATGACAGCATTAACAAGAGTTGAAATTTAAATAAAAATAGAAAATTTGTCTAAACCATATTCTTCGATATAAGGGGGTACTTTGAGATATAAGTGTTTGAGATATCCAGAGTTTACTGTATGATCTATGAATGAGTATAGTCACAAGGGGCACATGTGCAAGCCGATTTGAGTAGCATGGCTTAAAGTCTTTGTTCAAGCAACAAAACTTAGTGGGCATATTCAACTTGACATTTTGTGCTTCACCATTCTTAGCATGAAGCGCATTTTCTATAGCAAAAGTGCTTCATGCTAAAACTGGTGAAGCATGCAACACAGAGTCGAGTATGCCCAGTGTTCCTTAAATAATGGACTTGTTGAAATTCAGAGATTTTTTAACTGGTTTCAGAAGATTTGAAATTGTGTTATTTACAAACTTTAGTTTTGATATGACGTACTACAGCTGTATACCTCATTATTGTTTTTGGTCATCTTTTGATTAAGCAAATTTTATCTTTCTCCCTTAATTTTGTTTGAAATGTGATATATGGTGAATAAAATTGTAAATACATTTAATAGAAGAATTTTAATTGTTTTAACTTTAATTTATTTAATAGGAGATTTTATAAACATATTTCTTTATTTGATTAAAACACATAGTACCAACAAATTTATTTTTTAGCCCTTTAAGTTCCCCAAAAAGCAGACAACAGACAACAAAATTTACAGCAGCTGCAATGTTTCAAAAATGTTTTGTCTGTGCTAAAAAGGTAAAGGTTCCACATAGCCTAATAGCTGTAGGGGCAGTCCCACTGTATCTTGGGCACAACAGATGAAAGGCAGAGCCCATCTCTCTCCTTTTACTGGTGTATCCTTCCCTGATTCGAAAAAGATACCCATTTACTGTTGGGTTGACAGACAGAGTTTTCCAGTCGTCGGATGGCGAAACCTGGGCATGGTCTCACGACCTGGCGACTTTCTGCACTAGAACCGAGTCACTCGAACCACTTGAACAAGGCGCCTCTTGCTTGTCTGAGCTATATTGAGAACAAAAAGACTAGACTATGCAAACAATGTAGATCCAGATGAGGTGGCTCATTACGAGCCACTTTAACTGGATCTACACTGTTTGCAAATTAAAGCACTGGTATTTTTATACGCCCGTTTTGAAAAAACGGACATATTATGTTGTGGCGCTGTCCGTCCGTCCGTCCATCCGTCTGTCTGTCCGTCCGTCCGTAAACATTCTTGTACACGCCATAACTCTGTAACCATTTGGGATATCTTCATGAAATTTGGTAGGCATATGTATCAGGGTGGGGGAACGTGTCGCGTACAAGAATGGTTGCTCCCCCTTTCTTACTTTTGAAGTTATGCCCCTTTGATTAATTTTTTTCCCTGTAAGTCTTGTACACGCCATAACTAGATAACCGTTTGGGATATCTTTATAAAACTTCATAGCAATGTGAATGAAGTCCTAACGATGTGTCGCGTACAAAAATGGCTGCTTTCTCTTTCTTCGTTTTAGAGTTAATCCCTTTCATTAGTTCTAAAAAGCTATTTTCGTGTTTTCTTGTACAATATATTGTCAAGGGAAAAAACTAGAACTAAAAATGGTGTAACTTTTGTATTTAGGTTATCTCCCTTGTCCAACTGACCTTGGAATACTAACAGTATATCATGTGTTAAATATTTAGATGATGTTGCAGTCATTATACCCCCACTTTTTCAAAGTGGGGAGTATACTGGTTTACATCTGTCTGTCCGTCCGTCCATCTGTCCGTCCTTCCATCTGTCCTTCCGTCCCCATTTGATCAAATTTTTCATCGAAGATTTCTTCACAACCATACAAGCTAGACTGGTCATATTTGGCATACAGGTTGATGACGACATGTTGTATTGTGGGATTGAGAACCAGCCTTCTCCTGCTTATTCTTCCCTATATTTGTCTGATTTTCTTTCTTTCCACACTTTTAATAATGAAATTTTTCGTCAAAGATTTCTCCACAACCACGCAAGCTAGAGTAGTCATATTTGTTATGCAGGTTTATGACGACATGTTGTATCGTGGGATCGAGAACAGCCTTCTCCTGCTTATTCTTCCCTGTATTTGTCCAATTTTCTTTCTTTCCCTACTTTGAATAATGAAATTTTTCGTCAAAGATTTCTGCACAACCATGCAAGCTAGAGTAGTCATATTTGGTATGCAGGTTGGTGACGATATGTTGTATCTTTGGATTGAGAACAGCCTTTTTCTGCTTATTCTTCCCTGTATTTGTCCAATATTCGTTCTTTCCATACTTTGAATAATAAAATTTTTGGTCAAAGATTTCTCCACAACCAAGCAAGCTAGAGTACTCTTATTTGGTATGCAGGTTGATGACGATATGTTGTATCGTGGGATTGAGAACCAGCCTTTTTCTGCTTATTCTTCCCTGTATTTGTCCAATATTCTTTCTTTCCATACTTTGAATAATGAACTTTTTCATCAAAGATTTCTCCACAACCATGCAAGCTAGATTAGTCATATTTGGTATGCAGGTTAATGATGATTTCCTGTATTGTGGGATTGAGAACCAGACTTCTCCTCTTTTTATTCCCTGTATTTGTCCGATTTTCTTTCTCTCTTTACTTTGAATATTGCATTTTTTGCAAAAGATTTCTATGCATCTGTAAGTTAGGGTAGGGATTTTTGTATGCATGTTGATGATAACTTGTAGTATTGTGGGATTGATATCCAGTCTTCTCCTGCTTATTCTTCCCTATATTTTTCCAATTTTCTTTCTCTCCTGACTTTGAATAATGTAATTTTTTGTAACAGATTTCACAGCAACCATTCATTTTTGGTATACATGGTAACAATGATTTCTCTCCCTCTTTATGCTTTTTGTTACGAAAATAACATCATTTGATTTAAGCAATTAAGCGGGGTATAGTCAGATTCGCTGACAGTTCTAGTTAATTATTATAGAGTGGTTGCCCCTGTTTGTCTGCCTGTCTATCCTTTTGCAATCTTGCTCATTCTGTAGCTCCTTTAGGAAATTGAAACGGGCGTATTATGCGCCGCTTGGGAAGCCCTTGTTATTCTTGGAACTTAAAGTGTTAATTTCTGTTTATATTTTAATATCATGTTTAAGTTGAAATGTATGATCAAACTTTTCTTGTAGAACCATAATATTTGCATAATGTTTTGATATGGCATAATGTTTTAATATTTGCATAATGAGCGGGTATTGATTATCAGATTTTTACTGTACTGTAAAAATTCTAAATATTGGGACAGGTAGGTCTGAGCAAACAGTGCAAACCCAGATCAGACTGCACCTAAAGAGTAGTCTGATCAGGGCCTGCACTGTTTGCCATTCCGTCTGAATCTTTTTGATGCTTTGTGGGTGGTAAAACCAAACTGTCCCATATTTAGGGTAGCTGTTGTTGTTATTTTAGGTGTCGCAATTTTTTGAAGTTTTACAATAAATATTCAAACGTATAAACAGTTCTGTAATGGTCTCTTCCACCTTTAAATTTGGAAAAAGTCAGTTTTTTCGTGGAACATTGTGAAAATTGTTGGCAAACAGTATAGACCCTGAGCAGACACTTTAGTTACAGTCTGATCTGGGTCAGCACTTGTCTGTCCCAGTACTTAGAGATTTATAGTTATGTGGGTCATGTTAAGATAGCTAGTTAAAGGTTTTTGTTTTCTGTTTCATGAGAAACAGTAATGTTATCAGATTGATTTTATGGGTAATGTTTATCATACTGTGGTCTAAGCATAAACGGTATGTCGTTGTGCTATCAAAATGAAATATTTATCTCTCTTACTGTATTATTTTACATAATTAAATTCTAACAGTTGCTTGGCATTTTTTTCTTTCAAAGCATCATAATTCTTGTGGCATGCAGAATGATTAGTCGATTTGAACAGCAAGAAACATATGCTTAGAAGCAGTCAAACCATTATTTTGCTACTTCCAAATCCCCTCCCTATGAAGGCAAGAAGCTGCTATGTCCACTATAAAGAAATTGTCCTGTGATGCAAAGAACGCCCTGAGTCCTACACAGTGAAATCATCCAATGAATGCAAGTGAAATCATTCCATCAATAAAAAATATGCTAAGTCCACTATAGTAAAATCGTCCCATGAATGCATGAACATGCTAAGTCCACTATAGTAAAATCGTCCCATGAATGCATGAATATGCTAAGTCCACTATAGTAAAATTGTCCCATGAATGCATGAACATGCTAAGTCCACTGTAGTAAAATTGTCCCGTGAAGACATGAACATGCTAAGTCCACTGTAGTAAAATCGTCCCATGAATGCATGAACATTCTAAGTCCACTGTAGTAAAATCGTCACATGAATGCATGAACATGCTAAGTCCACTGTAGTAAAATCGCCTCACAATGATTGAAGGTATAAATGCACAAAAGTGAAATAATCAAATTGTCCCATGGCTGCATGAAGTACCGAAGTCCACTTTAGTAAAATCATCCCATGAAAGCATGAAGGTGCTCAGTCCACTATAGTGAAATCATCTCACAACTGAAGGTGTTAAATCCACTAATTTAAAAGTGAAATGGTCCCATGAATCTGTGAAAGTGCTGCATCCTCTAAAGTGTAATGTTGCAAGAAGTTTCTAAGTCCACTGTTGTGTAATTGTCCCATTAATTGTGTGAAGGTATTAAATCTACTAGAATGAAATCGTCACATGAGTACATGAAGGTGTTAAAACCACTATAGTGAAATTGTCCCATGAATGCTAGAATGTGCTTTGTCCACTATAGTGAAATCTTCCCGTGAAGGCATGAATGTGCTAAGTCTACTATAGTGAAATTATCTTGCAACTGCATGAGGGTGTTAAGTCCACTAATTTTAAAGTGAAATGATAGGAGGAATGTGTGCAGGTGCTAAGTTACTATAGTGTGTCGTTGCAGGAATGCAAAAAGGTGCAAAGTCCACTATAGTGAAATTGTCAAATGAATGCACGAAGATGTTAAATCGACTAAAGTAAAATTGCACAAAAGTGTTAAAATCTTAAAGAGTTCCTTCCGGAGCAGAAAACACATTCTAAAGAAGGAATGTGGGCCATACTTCGAAGTTTCGGCTTTTCAAGCCTCACCCATGACCTTATATCTGGTGATGCAAGCCAGAGATAAGCATACTGTAATTTCTTAATTTTGATACGGCAATCGGTTGAAAGACTGATAAGTATCGAAAAAAGTCGAAATGATTAAAAAGCGATGATCTAGAATAAGAGTCTAGTCTTAAATTTCAGATTTCTCAGAATATATCCTATGATCTCAAAGAACAAAAAGAAAATATAATCTCAAGTAAAATGAAATTGTCTCATGAGCATGATGTTTAATCCACTGTATTGAAATTGTCCCCATGGATGCTAAAAAAGCCAAGTCTACTGTATTGAAATTTCATGAATGCACAAAAATGCTAAGACCACAGTAGTGAAATTGTCCCAGAAATGCAAGGTGGTACGTATTTCTTAGGAAATTGTCCCATAAATGCAAGAAGCTGCTATGTCTTCTGTGGTGAAGTCGTCTCATAAATGCATGAAAAATATGTCCAAATAAGTGAAATCATCATTTGAATACAAGAAGGTATTAAGTCCAGTGGAGTGAGATTTTCTCATGAATGCAAGAAGGTGTTAAGTTCACTGTTATCAAATCATGTCATAAATGTAAGAAGGTGCTAAGTCCAAATTAGTGAAATCTTTTCATGAATGCATGCAGGTGTTAAATCCACTGTAGTGAAATCATCTCATGAATGAAGGAAGTTTTTAGTCTTCTATACTGAAATCGTCTCATGACTAAAAGAATGTGTTGAGATGAAACTGCTAAGTCATCTGTAGTGACAGTGTCCCAGAAATGCAGCTGGTACGCCTTAGGAAATTACCATATAAATACAAGTAGTTTCTATGTCTTCTGTAGTGAAATCGTCTCATAAATGCATGAAAATGCTATGTCCACTGTCCTGAAATCGTCATTTGACTACAAGAAGGTGTTAAGTCCAGTATAGTGAGATCGTCTCATGAATGCAAGATGGTGTTGAGTTCACTCTTATGAAATCGTCTCATGAATGTAAGAAGGTGTTAACTCCACTGTATTGAAATCGCTCATGGATGTAAGCAGATGAAGAGTCCACTATAGTGAAATTGTCTAATGAATGTCAGCAAGTATTAAGTCCACTATAGTTAAATGGATGTTAGAAGGTGTTATGTCTGCTTTACTGAAATAGTCTCACGCATGTAAGAAGGTGCTAAGACCACTGTAGTGAAATCGTATCATGAAATTAAGAAGGTACAAAGTCCTTTGAAGTGAAATCATCTCATGAATGCAAGAAAGTGCTAAGTCCGCTGTAGTGAGATTGTCTCATGAATGTAGGAAGGTGTTAAGTCTACTATACTGAAATCGTCTCATGAATAAAATAACGTGCTAAGACCACTCTAGTGAATTGTGAATTGTCTCATGAATGCAAGAAGCTTTTAAGTCCACTGCTATGAAAGCGTCCTGTGAATAAAAGCATGTGTTTTGTTCTTTGTAGTGGAATTGTCTCATGTGCAAATGAGTCGTAGGTCTACTGTAGTAAAATCGCCTCATTAATGCAAAACGGTATTAAGTCCACTGTAGTGACCTCATGAATGCAAGAAGATATTATGTTCAGTTCAGTTCAGTTCAATTCTCTTATCGACGTTACCCAAGTGGCGCAATGGTACGTAACCATAGTTGCACACACTTGGCGCCGTGTGTCCGTCCAAGAAAAGATATTATGTCCACTGAAGTGAAATCATCTCATGTATGTAAGAAGATGTTAAGTCCATTATAGTAAAATCATGTCATGAACATAAGAAGGTGTTAACTGCACTGTATTGATATCTTCTCATTAAATAAGGAAGGTGCTTAGTCCACTGTTACAGTAGCGCAATCGTGTCATGAATGCAAGAAGGTGCTCAGTCTACTGTATTGACTTAAGTCCACTATACTGAAATAGTCTCATGAATATAAGAAGGTGTTTAGTCCATTGTAGTGAAATCGTCTTATGAATGCAAGAAGGCTTTAAGTCCACTATAGTGAAATCGTCTCATGAATGTTAGAAGGAGTCTAGTTCCCTGCTGTGAAATCGTCTAATGAATGAAAGAAGGTGTTAAGTCCACTGTAGTGAAATCGGCTTATGAATGAAAGAAGGTGATCAAGTCCACTATAGTGCAATCGTTTCATGAATGTAAAAAGGTGTTAAGTTCATAGTAGTAAAATCGTCTCATGAATTTAAGAAGGTGATAAGTCCATTGAAATGAAATCGTCTCATGAATTTAAGAAGGTGTTATGTCCATTGTAGTTAAATCGTCTAGTGTAATTAAAATTTTAATTTCATTGTAGTGAAATCGTCTCATGAATGTAAGAAGGTGTTAAATCCATTGTAGTGAAATCATCTCATGAATGTAAGAATGTGTTAAGTTAACTGTAGTGAAATCGGCTTAAATAAAAGAAGGTGCTGAAGTCCACTATAGTGAAATTGTCTCATGAATGTAAGAAGGGGTTAAGTCCATTGAAATGAAATCGTCTCATGAATTTAGGAAGGTGTTAAGTCCATTGTAGTGAAATCGTCTCATGAATGTAAAAAGTTGTTAAGTCCATTGTAGTTAGATCGTCTCGTGTTTTTAAGACGGTGTTCATTGTGGTGAAATCATCTCATGAATGAAAGAAGGTGTTAATTATATTGTAGTGAAATGGTCTCGTGAATTTAAGAAGGTGTTAATTTCATTGTAGTGAAATTAAAATCTTAAAGAGTTCCTCCAAGAGCAGAGCATAAATTCAGATTAAAAAACATGGACCCGATTACGTAGTTTCGGCTAATGAAGCCTCATCAGTGGCCCTAACACTATCTGGTAACGAAACCCAGAGAAAAGCATACTGTATTTTTTAAGTTTTATTAAGCAGTCGAATCAAAGACAGATTAGTATCAAAAAGGGTCCAAATAATATAAAAGACGCTGATCTAGAATAATAGTCTAAACCAATTTTAAATTTCAGATTTCTCAGAATATATCCTCTGATCTCAAAGGACGAAAATAAAATATAATCTGCACTATGGATGATGTATGGGGAGACATTTTACGGCCGCCACACGGCACAACACCAGCTGCATTAAAGTAAAATTAAAATCTTAAAGAGTTCCTCTAAGAGCAGAGCATACATTCATAATCGTCTTATGAATTAAGAAGGTGAAAGTCCATTGTAGTTAAGTCGTCTCGTGAATTTAAGAAGGTGTTCATTTCATTGCAGTGAAATTTTCTCGTGAATTTAACTGCAGTGGACTTTAGTACCCTCCTATATCAAAGCATATAGTTTTGGCACATTTCTTACATCGAAGCATATAGTTTGGAAACATTTTCTACTTCTCTTTAAATTATAACTGCTGTTGTTTCCAACTTTTGGTATCCCAGTTTTCTGGGACCAGAAAATTTACGTTGAGATATCAATATTTTGAGATGAATTTGGATTTCGAGATATCGAGAGTTGACTACTATTAATAGGGTTATCTTTCCCGTTCTGGTTTTGTCAACATAGTAGTTATTTTGTTATTCATGGTAGCCTATTGTAGTCTTGGCCCATGCAAAGATAATTTATTAACATTTCCTTTAGGTAATCCCTTAAATTCAAAAGTCAGTGATTGAGTCGTCCCAAGCACATGTAATTGGGACATTGCTTTCAGTGCGGTTCTAAGTGGCATTGGTGTGACAGTATGTTAGCATAATGACTCTTGAACCAAGGATGGATTTTTACCAAACGTCTATGGCTATATAATTGGGACAAGTCAAAGAGATGGTATCTTATTTTCAGTATCACAGGATATCTTAGAATAGTAAATGTTTGGCATTGGCATCACGGATCGGAATGACTGTATTTTTGTATATACCCTATTTCCTCGATAAAGTATGGTACATACATTAGCAGCACTGAAGGTAAATTAGTAACTCTTTTGTATTCATTAGGATAACCTTAGAAGATCGAAGTTTGATAAGACCACTGCATATGGTTGCATGTGTTTACTTATGAAGTTTGTTTCTACACAGAATCTGCTAGTCAAGGTTTACTTCTTCTTCTTCTTCTTCCCATTCAAGTGCAAGACCGGTGAAACCAGTATTGTCGGACTGATGATTAAAACTATACACATGGCTAGTGGCCCAAGACTGGTTAAAAACAAGCTAAAACAGGATAAAAACATCTTGAAATCTAGGGCTGTATGGCGGCTGAAATCCCTGCCTTGAAGACCTCCAGGGATTCAGCGGCTGTCAGTTCCTTCGGTAACTGGTTCCACAATCGGATGCCGGATGGGAAGAAGGATTCCTTGTAGATAGTTGTTCTACTGTATAGGACTCTGTATTTGTACTGGTGGCCTTTTGTTGCAACACCCAATGTCTGGAGGTGTTGAGAGGCTGGTAAAGCTACCATGGAGTGTACAGTACGGTACATCATTATCGCCTTGGCTTGCTGCCTTCTATGTTGGAGGCTTTCCTATGCAAGGTTCTTGATCATGGCGGTGACACTGCTGGTGTAGCGATAGTCGCCAGTCACAAATCTCGCTGCTCTCCGTTGGACAGCTTCCACTTTGGTGACGTTGTTTGCCGTATGTGGGTCCCATACTGTGGCATAATATTCCACTTGAGGTCTCACAAATGTCTTGTAGCAGGTGTCCTTGACAGTCTTTGGGCACGTTGACAGGTGTCTTCTAAGAGAGGCAGTAGTGTTGTTGGCCTTCTTGGTGATGGTGTCAATGTGGGCTTTCCAGGACAATGTGCTGGTGAAGGTGAGACCCAAGTGCTTTACTCTCTTAGTCATAACCACTCTAGTATGACCCAACCAGGCTAGTAAAGGAAACAAGTACAAGTTTACAAGCGCAAGTTTATTTATTAATTCAGAAAGTTTCACAAATGAAACATACAATATACAGTGAGTGAAATAGAAGAAGACAAAAACGTAACACTAACAATATGAATTGAGGGAGACAACCATATCAGATAACATATTTTAAAAGTTTTTACAGTATACTCCCTTCCACTATTGACAGCAGCTGGGATACTGTGCACAGACCAGTAAATAAATTAACTTAGCTAAGAGCATAGTAGATCTAGATCTATGGTAGCACTACAAATATTAAATTGTGTGTTAAGAGTGCGATAATAATTAAACTCAGAAATTCAGTACACTGAAGCCCAACAATCACAACAAATTGAAACAGTGGAAATAATAAAAAAAAATCAGATAAGAGGTATGGATAAAATGGTAAATTAACCTCGTAGTTAAATCATTAGCTAATTAATATGTTATCAAAATCATACAGTACACTTGTCCCGCTTATTAAAGCATTGCAAAATAAAACGTGACACAACTTTACAAACTTTAACACCTTCGTTACTCATGAGCCAAATGAATTTCTGTTGCAATGACAGAGACTCAAAATTTTTACTATCTATGTGACTTAAGAAGATTAATCTTTCATGTAAATAATTAGAACATTCTAATAAGAGGTATTGTTATCTTCAATTAAACCACTGTTACACTGCCTACATATTCGGTCACATACTGGCGATTTAGGAACTGTATAGCAGCCTCTTTCGATCTCTAACATATGAGCACTGATGCGAAACTTGGATAGTGCTTGTCTGTTTTGTTTAAGGGAGTTTATTTAAGATTCACATGCAAAGTGAGATTTAAAAGTGGCATATTTGCGTAATTTATTTCCGCCATTTACATCATTAGATTTACTTTTGCTGCTGCTAATATCAGACTCTCACTTGTTTTCAAATCTTTGTTTCAGTTTCTTTTTTAAGCAAAAGAAAGTTCTTTTGTTCAGTAAAAAAGGGGTTGTTAAACACATTAACCATGTTAAGCTCTTTAAAAATCAAATAAATACAATGCAACCAGCAGTTATTGTCATTTTCGATTGATTGATTGATATTTATTCGGTAAAAACAACATACAACAATTACATAAAAAATGATTGAGATTTAAACTTTTAAAAGATATATGAATAGATTTATAAAAAAAATGCACTTTGTAAAATGATTTTATATGTGTATATCTGTAAAATAGGAAAATACGTATTTACTGATTTTCATAATTTAAAGTACTTTAAAATATCACAATTCTGGATTTTATATTATCACAGCTCTGTTGATAATCACAGTTAGTTCACAAGGAAATGACTAGAGTTACATACGATGAATTGATTTCAATAAAAATTTAAATTTTGGTGACTTCAAACAGATTGTAAATAACCTTCACCACTCACACTCGCGGACCATGGGAAAAATCCAGTGAGTCGTCATGGACAATACTGACTCATCGATGGATCTGGCACCGGAGTGTTACCGTCAATGAGGCTTCTCCACGAGCCACGCCCCATCTCTCGAGGAACAGTGCTCCCAGGGCAGATGGTGGACCACGGATGTGAATGGTGAAAATCAAAAATGAATTGAAATGCCAACTAGGGTGAATTTGGAGGCCAAAAACGAAGGGAAAATATGTACGAGCCCTAAATAAAATGGAGCTTAAAACTAAGTACCGAAGTAGTATGTATGTTGAAGAAACCTAGGATAACCCATGGAAGCCCGAAGGCTTATTTCCAATGGGGTCCTAATTGGTTAGATTCAAGATATTGGACTGGGAATCGACACGAACTTAAGTTACCTACATGCAAATGATAGTGATCTAATAATAGCCAAATATATTGTCTTCCATAAGCTGCATTTGTGAGGTCAAGTGTCTTTTAACGGAAGTTTTGAACATATTGAAACTTACATAACTTTTTATTTCTGAAGGTAAACTATTCCAGTCTTTTATACCATTAAAGAAGAAGCTTGAAAACGCCTGATTAGATACTCGGGGAACAACATAATTTTCAGAACTGCCTCTTGTATTATACCCATGAGATTCTGATACCTTAAGAAAATGATCCGATAAATATGAAAGAGAAGTGCCATTGGAAATCTTAAACACATGATTAAGTCTGAGTTGTTTGACTCTGTTGTCAACATTGAGAAAACCAACACTGGCCAGTTCTGAATACCCAATATGAGAACGAGGTCCCAGTTTTTTAATAAATCGAACCACTTTGTTTTGAGAAATCTGAAGTTTTTTCTTCAATGTTTTAGTCAAGCCAGCATACCAAGATGAACACGAGTAGTCTAGGTGACACTGAATCAATGCAGAACATAAAGACTTCCTAGTTTTTTTTTCATTCAAAGATGAACATTGCCTATAAAGGAACTTTAACCTAGAGTTAACCTTTTGAATGATACCATTCGCAATTGCCTCCCCTGATAAGAAATTGTCCGAGTTTACGCCCAAGTATTTGACTGAAGTTTGAGCTTGAATGGAATGTCCATTACAATCAATACCAAAATTCTGAACTTTTCTGAGCTTTTTTCTTGAGCCAAACAACATACAATCCGTTTTACCAAGATGCAGGTATAACTTATTATCAGCCAACCATTTACTACAAGATTCCAGTTCTGAGCTAAGTTTCCTCGAAATCACATCAGGGTTTTTGTTCGAAAACAAAATAGCGCTATCATCAGCATATAAAAGAAGTTTACACTCAGAACTAATGCTAATTCCCATGTCATTTACATAGCAAAGAAACAATAAAGGTCCTAAGATGCTGCCTTGGGGAACGCCACATGTAATGGGGGATGAATCCGAACTTGTGTCATTTACTTGAACAAACTGATTTCTACCTGAAAGATACGACTGAAACCAATCTACAGAACACACACCCATTGCACGAAGTTTGCCACAGAGAATCAAATGATCGACAGTATCAAAAGCTTTCTGAAGATCCAATAAAACCATTCCAGTATACAAGCCTTTAGAAGTCTGATACTTAATGAAATCTGTCAAATATGTCAAACAAGTATCTGTAGAAAATCTACTCCGAAAACCCGACTGAAGTCCATACAATAAGTTGTTTTTTACCAAATAACCCTCCAGTTGGACATATACAGATTTTTCCAAAAGTTTTGAAACAACAGAAAGGACACTAACAGGCCGATAGTTACTGACATCCGATCTCTTATTCTTTTTAAACATGCTATAGTTTTCTTTCAAGGCTTCACTAAGTAGCATGTCCTGGGAAGAGTCCACAGTGTGTAAATGAAGCCAATATTTTATCATTAAAACAATAGCATTGTAATGTAAAGTGGATATCTGCCAAGTTCTCCCAGGACTGCAAGATTCGAGGCTTTCTTGTTTACCCCAAGAATAAACTTACACAGCTGAATGTTAAGTTTCTCATCAGAAGGCACTAACCTAGCTCTTTTGATTATACTAGCTGGGGACATCGAAACAAAACCAGGTCCTAGATCTAAGTGTGGCTTTTGCAAAAAAAAATAAAAATCTGCAAATTATCGGACAAAATGATTGAATGCAAATTATCGGACAAAATGATTGAAAGACCTTCTCAATGTGAAGGTCTTTGAAAATGTGCTCAATAGAACTATTTGAAAAACGAGTAAATTTCTTTGTGTCAAAGGTGTTCGATATATGTTTTACGGTATGTATAACGGAGAGACACGACTATCGGACAAACAGTTGATTGTGGTGATGGATTTTACACATTTTTTAAGTGTCCAGAAAACCTGGACGACGGCGGAAAACCACTTTCACTTCACACGTAGAGCTGGCAGAATTTTTTCTGCAGACTGAACGCTTTCTTATCGTCACGGTACCAGACTGTGTAGTCAGTGTATATTACTTATGAAAGAATGTAATCCGACTCTGAAGTGGAAATAAAACATTTTTCCTGAGCAACTACTCTTAGTCACCCAGACGCTTATAAAAAACAACAAGTTTTTATCAAAGAGTAAGTTCAAGCACTTTTAACACCAAGGAACTTCGCAGTTGTTCCCTGCAAGCAGGCATGCCAGGGATCATCATTCTGTGGCATTTCAAACCGATTGGGTGGTACTGACATTTATACCCAATTGTCCTATTTCCGTAGTTTCCGCTAAGATAAGATAAGATAAGATTTATTTAAAGTCGGCAAGTTTCATAACAATACAACATAAGCTCTTGATGAGCTTTTGAACCGACTGCTAAAACAAGAGTATATGATCAACAAGTGTAAAAGAGCTGGAAGAATGAATAATCAGTTACAATTGCATCTGGCCTGGCTGTCTGCATGTCATCAGACCCAAGTGTCTGCACACCATGCAAACAACCATGTCAGACCCAACTACATTTATAAGAAATATATTATTAATCATACTCACCAGCCCTATAAGGAAAGAAACTGCCCTATTAGCACATTAAAACATGTATAAGCACATAGGATATTAAAATAGCTTACATACTATTCCGCTTAGCAAGGGCAAGATCATAAATTCAGAGACCCTCGACATTGTACTGGACGGTGGGGCTTCGCAGGTGGCAGCTCAATCGCTAAACAGCAAGCTTCACTCCACCGTCAAATCAATGTGCCGTGTCTTACCCCCACCAAAAGCAGACAGTAACTAACTAAACAAGGTAACTATAAAACTAGCAAATTAAAGCAACATTCCGAAAAAGCAACAATGCAGTATGACTCACTTAGCAAGGGCAAGATAGACAAAGATTTGGACATTGCACTGGATGGTGGTGTTTCGCAAGTGGCAGCTCAATTGCTAAATAACAAGCTCCGCTCCACCATCCAATCAATGTACCCCATCGTACCCCCACCAATTGAGCATCTTTAGAAGTTAAAGAAGCGTAAGAACTACTACGACACAATAAGCATATATAGTTGGCTAACTAAGAAAACATTTAAAGCGTTAAAGCAGCTGAACAGTAAAACAACATAAAAGGTGCATATGATGCATCCATGATGTGGAGCAATACTGTTAAAATTTGGTATCACAGGCAGAGCAGGTGCAATTTTCCCCATTCCATTGAGAAATTAAAGATTTAAATTGACTAAAACTTGTTATAGATCTAAAATCATTTGGTAAAGAGTTCCACAGCACAGGTGCAGCATAGCTTTTTCTGTAGTTTGCCGGGGTCTTTCTTTCTTCCATTTACGCCTTAACCCCTGAAGGGGACACAGACAGTGTACTTTTGTACACTCCGGTGTTGCAGGATGAAAGCCTACGTATAGCCATAGACCCTATAGCCTATAGGGTCTATGTCAATCAACAGCTGAGCACGTGACATCCCATTGCTAGTACAATATCTATAACCCAGTTCAAATCACCAGATATTGAAATTTTCTGTTTTCATTGCAATGTTACTCTTTTATTCCACAATAAAATTCACTGAATAGATAACTGGATATATGTGTGAATAAAACTGTAGGGCCCGAGTTCAAAATGGTATTTGAAAACTAAAATTTTCACTGAAACAGGAATTTTTTACACGTGTGAATGAAGCAAATCTACTTCTTTGAACTGCACTGTAGTTTACAAAATTTTCCCACCTTTTGACCTCGTGAGCCAAAACTTGCGTTTGACCTACTGACCTCAGGAGAAAGTCCCTTAGAGTAGGAGGTGATTTTAAAGAAAGATTTAACTAACATTTCTTTAATGCTGTGACTTCATCAGTGTTTCCCCCAGACTGAAAAAGGGGCAGGGTGCTGCTGAAAAAAGGGCACTTTTAGCGCGGCGAAAGGCATCTGGAGGGGCAATATTACTTACGTTGTTCGGCCTACATCTAATAATTACATGTAACCTCAAAAGTATGACATTTCAGTGCAGTAACACTGACTACCATTATGTGTTAATATGTAGTGTAATTTAGCAGTGCTGTTCATAGTGTTGTTGTGACCAGTCCATTGTTGAATTACTAAAAAAAATAAAAAAATTGAACTGCTAAAAAAAACCCACAACAATCCGGCATTCTCAAACCACCACTACCTCCCCACCTTTCCCTCACCCTCCACACATCCAAAATTGCACCTCAGATGATGGGTCTGATTTGTTCTAGTGATTTTGATCAAAGCTGATACTTGTTTACACTCAAAATCTGTTTATCTCAAAACCGAGTTTAATTCTACACTTAGATGAACATACCTACCGTAAGACCTCTCTAGAATAGTTAAATATCAAATAAGGATCGCGTATTGTTGCATATCTGGGCCGGTAAATTTTTAAAATCGCAAATTACTGCATGGTGACAGCTGAGCTGTTGAGATTGCTAAAGATCGCGGATTTCCCGAGGTACTATTAATAAATATTGACTGGTTTTCGTTCCACAGATAGTACACCTGAATCGGCGGGAACTAGATAGAAAAATGCAGGAAACTAATCTTAAAGAGAACGAACCGATATTCATAAACAGAAATCGTCGGCACCTGTGACGAAAACATGTACATGTATGATCTGATCAGCCTGCGCAAATTTAGCATGATCAGTATTTGTGATGACCGTACATTACGTATCTGACATGTTTACCGGGAAAATAGATATTGCATTGTCGTACGCGTCTAATAGGCCTCGAATTCTGTAGTATACACCTTTCCTATAAATCGATTAAGTCGCGCACGAGTTATCTACCCAAGTAGACTGTGACGTCATCTATAGGATATCCCATATAATTCAGTACAACTGCAAGCACACATAACATGCATAAAGCAGACGTTTTGTAAATGTAAACTGCAAAAAATCATTGAAAGACCAAATTGAAGTATAATTGCCCCGTTTTCATGTAACAGTTTTATTTATATATATTTTATTTATTTATTTTAATATCATATTGAGAATCCCGACAAGTTGCTTGTGATTTCCATGACCCCTTTCATCGATGCCGTGTTTTAACATCCCGGCAATACATTCTCGGTTGTTCAATATAAAAAAAGTTACATTTCGTTTAAATAAGTTTCGTAAATCTGAAAAGTTATTTCCATTTTTCCGACATTCAGATAGTAACTACGTATTGTTACTGGACAGATTATAGCGCTGATATTTATATTTTCTTGTGCGATACACCGATCTAAAAGCATCAGCATCCAGACAGTTTTCCATAAGTTTGAACCCGAGGTTGAATTTATATTATTTTTTTTTCCATCTCTTACTTATCTTCGGTATTATTTATTTGATCGTTTCCATTTCATGGTAGGTGTTCTTAAAGCTGCCTTCCGAGCACTTTCCTAGGTAATACACAATCATAGGTGTTTGTTTATTGCGGCAATGCGCGCAATTCGGTGATTACACAAACGAATTCCGTGTCAGCACACTTTGTTGTCATTTTTAGCGTGTCTCTGCTTTATAATCAGCTAATCGTTCGTTTTGTATCTTTTGTAATAACGGTCTGAACATCTTCCGCGATTTTCTTTCTTTTCCTTATCTTTTGGAAGCTGTACTGGTGATACATACTCTTTCGATTACTGTGATTTTGGCCCGTAATTTTAGTGGGAAATCTTTTAGTTTTATGTCAAATTCCCAAATGCTCTTATTTTCCGACAAAGAAAGAGCTAAGTATAGTTGGAACAAAATAGTTGTCTTAACCGTTGAATGTTAGTTTTGAACATATGGAAAACCCGGCATTTATTTGGTTACACAATGAAAAACAATAGCCTATCCTATAGATGACGTCATAGGCGTTGCAAGGGACAAAACTCGAACAGACTCTGAATTATAGGAAAGGTGTATAGCGCTTTGTGATACAGTGAAAAAATAGTTATCAGAATTGATGCGGCAAGCGGCACCGTTATGCCGATTGAATCCCCACCTGCCACACCCTCAACTAGGCCCGTGTCATTATCAGAGCGAGGCAAACGAGTTTAACGGTGCTGCCCGTTAATTTCACAGTCGGAACAGGCTGGTCACTTTAATGGGAGTTTCTTTAATTGCCCTGGTTACTATCGCCATGTCTGCAGTGCATTTGACATCTTAAAAGCCGGTAACCAGCATGTGTTTTCAGTTGGCGAAGTAATTTTCCGCTCCAATTAACACTTGACGGTTGGGGTATAGCAGGTGATAATTGCCACAGATTAATCACCGTGATTGGTGTTTATTGATGAGCATGTGTACAGATTATCGATCGACTTGAGTTGTCAGTTTTTACAGGTATGGGACACAATGGAACCGAATCGTAATAGCAGCGCGGGAAAGGGGACCGGGTACTGATATTTTTTGGGCAGGAGGGCGCTTATGACACGATTTTGGGGCAGAAGGGCGGGACCAAAAAGGGGCAGGGCGCGGCGCCCCTCCATTCCGCTTTAGGGGAAACACTGTTCATTTTTGACATGTAAGTCCTCAATATCCAGACATTTTATTTCACACTACTGTAAAACACTTATATTTGGCGGTCACTTTATTTTGGCGATATTGGCGGAAAAGAAGAAAACCGCCAAATTAAAATACCGCCAATTTAAACTATATCATAAAAGGAAGGGCTGCAGCTAGTGTAAAGTTCAGTCCCTCCACCCTTCCATGATATCAAAGCTAATCCAAATAAAACAGAAGATCTCAAACAAACACGCCGAGAAAAAGGGAGCATATGTAAAAATGCTTAATTGACATGTCACGCTACTTAGTACCCAAGCCGAGTTGATTACATCAGAAGCAACATAAAATATTTTCGCTATAAACATTTCATTTATAACAAGAAATGCATAACAATATACATTCACAAGCATAAATGAAGAAATGACAATGTACAACCTGGTCTCAATTTGAACTGTCGATAACGGCAGCAAACACCGATTGATTTTTATTACAATTATTATTATTATCATTATTTTCAGAAATCACAAATTCGCCAAAATAAAAATCCGCCAAAAGGTCCATTTATAAAAACCGCCAAATTTTGCTGCCGCCAAATATAAGTGTTTTACAGTATTAAACTATTGCAACATGCTAGTGAAAACATTAATTCACTGACTTCCATTTAGTGCTATGGAAATAGGAGCATAGGGCATACCAGTTTCTCCCCTCAGACAATTAAAAAAAGATTCCCTTTCATCTAGAAGATTCCCTTATTTTTTGGCCTGATTTTATGTTTAATGGTTTTGTCTCATAACATTAATAATACAATTAAAAGATTACTATGTAAAAACAACAGCTGTGAATAGCTTAGACTGTCTCCAGTCGTTATGTTTTATTTATTACAAGCAAAGAAGAGAAATAACTCTATCTGGCCATCACAGTAAACATGCTCGGAAGCAGCCAATCAGTGTGCTTTATTTTTAGTTTGAGACTATTCTCAAGTTTTATAACCTCGAACCCTGGTAATTAAGTGTACCCATTCACCTTAAGCCCATTCATGTGCAGATACATAATTATTTATTTCATCAGAGGATGCTTCAGAATTTGTAAGCAAACAGTGCAGATCAGATCTGATCAGACAACATGGCCCAGTTGTTCATAGTATTGTTAGCCTAACAAGCTTGTTAAGAGGTCAACTCGTTAAGTGTTTAACAACTTCATAACCAAATACATTGATATTTTTGTTGAAAAAATGTGAGGATATTTTGGATTGTTTTTGCAGATATAAGCACTCTTCCTATAGCCAAAGAAATGTGGTGCATTATTTGCCAAAAGGTTTATCTTCCAAAATATCTAAAGTAAATGTGCTACCTTTTCTTTTCAGCTTGTGTGTAGATAACTTTGATAGCTACAATGTCATTCAACTTTGGTGGGCAAGGTACCAGCACAGGTAGAACATTTGATTTTTCATGTAGATATTATTTTGCCTGAGACTAGCAAAAGCGAGACGTATGTATTACTTTTCCTGTGTGGATGTCAGCGTTGTTGTCGATGGTGGCATAAACTTTCATCTACCGTATTCGACCTGATTAGCGCACATGCCCCAATAAGCACACATCATGGGATTTTCTGAGGCATATGGTTATTAGCGCACATATTTTTACCGGTTTATTAGCACTCCTGTACAAAAGTACAGAGAGCCATTGTTGTCACTTGGACGTCAACGTCGGCGTTGGCGTCAAACTTTAAAGTTTTACGTCAAAGTTTTTTATGTGATGGGCATGGCACTGCGAGCGAGCTATCCTGCATGGGGACATGTCTTGTTCTTTTGGTTGCTTGTTTACAAGTGCTGAAAACACTATAGTTCACTTTCAGTTTTCACTTACAAAGCTTCTCCATCCTTCATGACTATAAACAGCTATTCTCTGATGCTTTACACATTTTAAAAATTCAATATATAATAATTCTTTGAAATGTGCTCTTTTTAGGTAGAATGTCTACTGCAAGTATTTAATGCAATTTTGAAAATGTTAATTGCACATTGTGCTAAAAGGATTGAATACAGTAGCTGTAATTTATAGTCCAGTCAAATTGTGGAGAAACCTAAAACAAATTGCAACAAAAGGTTTCTTTGCAGTAATAAGCTCCTAAGACCTACCGGTACTAAAAGTAGGACAAAATCGGAGAATGCAAAACTTGATTTTTTTCATATGTCTTGTTTTCAAAGGATTTAAATCACTGCGCAGCTACTTTTTGTCGGAAAGCCACTTCTAAACATCATTTCTAAACAAGTTAAATCCAAAGAAGTCGTTGATAAAACAGTTATATACTGTTCTATAGCTTTTGTCTACCATTAAATTTACTGATTATGCATAACGGGTCGATCATATAGTATATTGCTATTGGTTTACCCCTCCCACCAGTGCAAATTTTGCTTTTACCATAACCTCTATTCAGATGGACAATATGGATGGTAATGCAGATAGTAAACAGAATCAATGTTTTTAAATGAAGACTGTGAAAGAACAATAGAAGAAAACAGCTTGATGTAACTCCTATTTATCAAATGACCGGACATCTGAGAGTGTTGTTTTCTTCGGTAAATAGCCATGGTCATTTCGGGACAGTCAGTTAATCTTACGACACTATTCTTTGGCCAACTTAGACCTCCTATGCGGTTAAGCAGTACTAATTGCACATACTGTCGCCAGTAGTAGTAGCAGTATTTCAATTCTCATATCGACGTTGCCCCTGCACCTCAGCGGACCCAATCCATAGCCGCAGTAACGGGGCGCCGAGCGTCCGTCCATGCTTTCGCCAGTAACTGACAACTGTCCTTCTTGAATCAGCGGAAGGAGAAACGGAAGTAAGTAGCCGGACCGGGTCTTGAACACAGGACCTCTGGCTCGTGAGTCAGACGCGCTACCGACTGCACTGTGTGGACCGGCTAAATACTTCATGTGTTGAAAGGATAATCCACTAGAGGGTTAAATATGCAGATAACTTGGACATGCTTTGGGATATTAGGTGATGACCTCCATGACATTTCTGGATTCACAAATGTTAAAATGTTTACTTTTCTGGTTCAAAATTTACAAATTATACCTCCTTTCCGCCTAACAGCCACCTCTCTACCCCGCCCACTCCTCTGGAAAAAAGTCATTGTTTTAGCTCGCCTGAACAACCTTCAGGATGAGCTATTGTTGTCACCCCGGTGTCGGCCTCCTTGTTTGCACCCGCGCCCATGTCCACCTTTTGGGTGTTACAACCATATCTCTTAAACCCATTGATAGCCTAGGTTGATACTTTCACTTATGCTAGATAATGGTCTTACGTTTTACACCCTTGCCCCCTCAGTGACTTGAGGTCAAGGACATTGAATTGGAATGTTTTATGTTAAAATATGGGATGTTCTTTAAGGTTTTAGCTTACCTGTCAAGGTGAGCTTATAGTATAGCCTTGGTAGGTAGTCCGTCGTCGCCTTCCACACTTTAAAACATACCTCCTAAGCCATCTGCCCAATCTTGATCAAATTTTATGTGTAGCATTGTTTGAGTGCGGGATTGACTGCATAAGGGTAAAGGGCGGATCAGATTGGAACATAAAGCTCCCTTAGACTTATAATGGGAAAACTAAAAAAATTCTTCTTCATTGAAACCACGAGGCCCAGAGCTTATACATTAAATATGTAGCAATGTTTAGTGGTCCCCTACATCACTTCTGCCAATCCATCCCCTGGGGTCCAAACTAGCCCCACCCTAGGGGCCCATTGGTTTATATAGAGCTATATAACTAAAGAAACTTCAAAATTTTCCACCATGAAACCATGAGGTCCAAAGCATACATGTTTTAGTATGTAACAATTGTTAGTGGTCACGTACATAAATCCTGCCAACCATGACTATGGGGTCTAAATTGGCCACCCCAAGGGGTCATTAGCTCCCATAGACTTATAATGAGAAAAACTTAAAGTCTTCTTTTCTGAAACCATGAGGCCCAGAACTAATATATTTAGTATGTAGCAGTGTTAAGTGGTCCCCTACATAAATCCTGCCAACCATGCCCCTGGGGTCCAAATTGGCCCCATCCGAGGGGGTCATTTGTTTAAATAGGACTATATAGCTAAAGGACCTTCAAAAATTTTCCTCTCTGAAACCATGAGGCCCAGAGCTTACATATTTAGTATGTAGCAATGGTTAGTGGTCACGTACATATATGCTGCCAACCATGCCCCTAGGGTCCAAATTGGCCATGCCCCAGGGGCATGAGCTCTCATAGTCTTATGAAGTGAAAAACCTAAAAAAAATCCTCTCTGAAACCATGAGGCCCATATTTAGTATGTAGCAATGTTTAGTAGTCCCCTGCATAAATCCTGCCAACCATATCCATGGGGTCCAAACTGGCCCCACCCCGGGGACCATTTGTTAATATAGGGCTATATAGCTGAGAACCTTCAAAAATCTTTTCTCTGAAACAATGAGGCCCAGAGCTTACATATTTAGTATATAGCAATGGTTAGCAACGGTTAGTGGTCACGTCCATAAATCCTGCCAACCATGCCACTGGGATCCAAATTCCCTCCCCCCCCCCTCCCCCACCACCCCTGGATCAATCATTGGCTCCCATTGACTTATAATGGGAAAACTGCAAAAATCTTTTCTCTGAAACTGTTAGATCCAGAGCCTGTATATTAATTAAGTATGTAGCAATGTTCAGTCGTCCCCTACATAACTCCAGCCAATCAAGTCCCTGGGGTCCAAACTTGCCCCACCCCAGGGGGTCATTTGTTTATCTAGACCTATATCGCTAAAGAACCTTCAAAAATCTTTTTCTCTGATACCATGAGGCCCAGAGCTTACGTATTTAGAATTTAGCAATGTTTAGTTGTCACGTACATAAATCCTACCAAACATGCCCCTGGGGTCAAAATTGGCCACGCCCCAGGGGTCATTAGCTCCCATAGACTTATAATGGGAAAAATCTTAAATAATCATCTTCCCTGAAACCATGAGGCCTAGAGCTTACATATTTAGTATGTAGCAATGTTTAGTGGCCCCCTTCATTAATCCTGCCGAGGAGATTTACAAAGATTATTCATAAGTATGTTGCACTGTTTGTATTATTATGCGTGCACATGTAGTATTCTGCTCTGTGTGTCTTTGTTTCGGGCTTCTCATGCCTTCAGAGATCAATATTCTAACTTGAAGCATGTTTATGCTAAGCAAAGTCATCAGTATGACATATTTCTTGTTGCAGTTCAGTTACTGACCTTCGAAAATTCACTTCAGATTTTTAGGCAGAATAAAGTGGGTGGGGTAATTTATACCATTTTTAGACCTAGATGGCTTTACACTCAACAAAAATATGTGCCAAATTCAATCTTAATCTTCTAGATTCAATTCTGGCAGAGGCAGAATAGGTTCTTAGAAATAAAACTCACAGCAATAATGTTATGGCATATAAAACATTACAAACAATTGGTATATTTAAGACGCAAATAGGCGCTTGTAAAAATGCAGAAAAAATATATTTTGCATTATCTGATTTTATCCTACTTTTGATATGTCATATGTGAATGTTAGTTCTCAACAAAAATGCAAAAAAAGCTTTTGTTGCAATTTGTTTTGGGTTTAGGGAAAAAAATCGCCAGTTTGCCTGGACTATTAGCTTTTTTGTGACAATATGCAGACATGTGAGGCAGATGTTAGTAACCTTAAGCCCATGTCACACTTTCATGACATTTATGGCCACATGCAGTGATATAAGGCACAATAACATACACATTTAAATATATTTGTGGAGCCCAGTGGCGCACTTGGTAGTGTGCACCAATCATGTTCGAAGGGTCTGGAGTTTTTCCCCTCCAAGGCTTTGCCTTATGACCATGAGTAAGTCACATATCCACAGCTCATCTTGTTTATGTATATAGTCTAAAATAGACGCTCTGGTCTCCATATGACCTCGTTGTTGGTAGGATGTTAAACCCGAGTTCACTCAGTCACTAAATAAACGCAATAAAAGCTTGTTGGAGTTTATAAAATGCTAGTTGTTGTAAAAGTTTGCTTGCACTGTACATATCTGTACACTTGAATGAAGCCTTTTGTATGTAGCAAAGTTCACTTCTGAAAGTTGAAATACAGTAGAACTTCAGTGGCTTGAACCCTGATGGCTTGTTTACCCTGCCTGGCTAGAACTCGTTCTTGGGTCCCTACAGGTCAATTTATATGAAAACTAACCCTGGATGGCTAGAACTACCTTTGGATGGAACTAATTTTCATGGTCACAAGCCTGTTCGAGCCAGTGAAGTTCTACTGTATATCATACTCTGGGATATACCTGAGCTCTGCTCTCTTGCTCTAGCTTTACTGGTTTATCCCTTTGTTTGCTTGTTTATAAGAGCTGAAAATGCCATAGAATCATTCTTTTTTCACTTGTAACTTTTAGCTTCTCCATCCTTCAATGACCCTAAGCAGCTTTTCTCTGATGTTTAACCTTTGAATTTATTTCCCCTAATACATAATATTCGAAACATGTGCTTAAAAGAAAGAAAGTCTAATGCAAGTATTTGCTGCCATTTTGAAAAAGTTGAGTTCACAGGGTGTTAATAGAGTTGCTTTCTCTGAAAGTATACCTATTCACCTTAATACTGTTTATTAGAGTTTTGGCAGTGGCTGAGTTACTACAATTTAGGCTGTAAATAACACCCCCCATTCAAAAAATGCAACACCCACAGGGCATTTAAGAGAATTAATATGGTATTACAAAATTTTCTTGGTCATACGTCTAGATTAAAGGGACTATTGGGTGGTAATTTGGGATGATTTCTTTTAGATCTCAAAAAAATTCTAAAAATCTAAAAAGCTATGTTGTGAGCCTTCACAAGAACCACTTGCCAAGGGAAATCTTGTGAGAGATTACAACATATTTGTTATGGGGAAATAAGAAAATAAAATCCCAAATTTTCATCATAATTCTCGCTTATCTAGAACTTCAAGGTTGTGATGCTACATGTATATTTATATATGCACCTGTACTATTTTGTTATAGGTGCACCAGCGACCACAACCCAGGGAACAACCCCATTTTCATTCGGAGCACCAGTTGCCTCCAGTTCAGGTGGCTTCAGTTTTGGGGCGACTCCTTCAGGTAGTGGAACATCAGCGGGGTTCGGACTGGGACAGACTACAAGTAAGTGGATAAAGGAATGGGAACTGCTTTGTATAGACAACTTAGGGTAGAGTCGGGTAACTTCGGACAGTGGGTAAATTCGGACATACCATTGCAAAGACTGAAAATCCAGATGAGCCGGCTCATGATGAGCCGTCTCATCAGGATTTTCACTGTTTGCCCAGTTAATTTTATTTTAATTCCAAACAATATACCCGCTGTCCGAATTTACCCGACTTTACCCTAACATAATGACACCAAATATCAAAATCAGCCTTGTGCTGAAAGATGCTTTATTTCTTCCAAAACATCTAGATCCATCTTGTTAGAAGGTTCAGAATGGTTTGGAAGGAAAAAGACGCCATCATAAGAGCAGGTATATATGGTACATTTCTTGGTGTTTTTTTTCTACTTAAGAAGATAGACTGATTGTGAAATATACACATTAAATTTGTGATTTTGCATGTTTTTCCATGCTTCATGTCAGTCAGTAACATCAACCTTGAGCCACAACAGACATTAAACAGCTCAGGGGTTGTATTTATTAAAGCACTTAGGTCATTCCTATGCTGTTGCTAAGGCTTAATTTCTATAAAAGAGATTTCTTCCAACTACGAAATTTGCTCTGGAGGAACAATCTTTTTCAGACTGTTTCCTCCTTAGCAAATTTCATAGTTGTAGGAAATTAGCCTTAGCAACAGCATTTATAAATATGACCCCAGACCCATAGATGAATCTTATATTCATAGAAATTAGCCTTTACGAACATTATGCATGTATCAATATCCTGCATTTGAGCCTTGACACGAGAAAACCAAAAAAGTGGTTTTACGCCCAGCGCAGACTCAGATCAGCCTCGGCATCCATCCAGTCTGATCAGAATCTTTGCTAAGCGCTTAAAGGGTAGCTAAGGTATGCGGACAGCAAAGACTCTGATCTGAGTCTGGGCTGGGTGCACAACCATTTTGTTGGTTTTGTCTAGTCACTGCTTATTTATCATAATTATTCGGTTATAAGATGGGATTTTCTCTGTCCATAAAGTACCCCAAATATGTAGATCATTTATGAGTAATTTGTCTATAGATAGGTTTTTCTTTTCTAAAGCAATCCCAACGATCTAAATCCATCTTGTAAGATAGATCTAGATCTTTGGGTTTGTTCAGGAAGAGAAAAGTCCCATTTTACAGAGATGCTGCCAGGCTGGGGGATCGCGGGAATCTCGCAATTGTGTCTTTGGTGAACGCAATGTCTTAAACTTGGTGGGTGCAAAGTCCCGCAAATTGTTCTTCTTGCCCGCAGTATGAATTACCCTGTGTGTAATAATAGAAGCAGATCATGATGTGACTGATTATCTGAATATGTTGAGAAACAACAGGCAAGCTGTTGATAAATGGAAGGATCAGAAAGAAAGACATTTTTGTTTAAAAAACAAAACAAAACAAAACAAAAATAGGTAAGCTTTCAAGTTGGTGTCCTCCCAATTTAGCATTGTGTGGAGGCATTCCCCCTGTAATCCAAATTCCTGGCAGCATCTCTGATTTTGTAGCTGAATTATACACAAGACTGATGTACATTTTTTGCAGTGATTTTGGAAGGATAAACTTGTCTCATAACCAAAATAATAGGGCACTTAGTTTGTGATGTACAAGTAATTATATTTTTGAAGGTAAAGTGTCTCATTAGAGGACTGAACATAGGCAATGGTAGCATGGTACCAATAATTATTGATTAAATTACAAGCTGGCACTGATAGGATTATTATTACAGCACAGTGTCTGATTAGGTACAACACAGCACATCCACACATTTTTACAGTTCACTCGCCTCAGAAAATTGGATAAATGACTTTGAACAGCCTTCTGTCATTGAATGCTGCAGTAGAATCTTGCATTCTGTGTTCTTATATAGGAAATTGCATTTAAGGTGTATGGGTACACTGTCATGTTTTTTCTGCCATTTTTCCAAAGGGAAACAACTTTAGTGACTTCTTTTGTGCTTCCCTGGGCAACAGAACTCTATCAAAAGGGGTCAGGAGCCCTGGTAGCTCAGTGGATTAAGCGCTTGCCTACTGATCTAGCAGACCGGGTTCGGGCCCGCATTAGGCGAGAATCTTTCCTACTGTAAAAGGAGTTCTGTTGCACACAGCCTTTCATTATCATCCTCACGTCGTCCTGATATGACGGAAATACTGTTGAAAAGGACGTAAAATTGCAAGTCATCCACCGTTAAAAGGGGTTTATTCTTAAAGGTTCAAGAGAAGTAAATTCTTTCCTTAAAGAGTTGACCCCATTGAAATGAGAGGGAGAAAAGACAATGTACTGTTTGCTCCCCCCACCCCCACTCCCCCCCACCCCCCCTGAAAGTGTATCCATCCACCTAAATAAAAATACATACATTGATAAACATTGTTCTTTCTGCTTTACTGTTTGCAAAAGTAACATGATTTTAAATCTGCACAAAAAACTTTATAATTATGACAAGCAAAATTTGACTTTTCAGCAACCACACCAAGTGCTTTTGGTGGAACAGCAGCCCCAGCAAGCTCATCTGGGTTCCCATCTCTTTTTGGTACCCCTAAAACTACAGCAGTCAGTTTTGGTATGGCCACCACAGCACAAGCTCCTGCAACAGGATTTGGGTTAGGGGGGACCACAAGTACTCCAGCCACAGGATTTGGCCTTGGAGCTACAACCACTCCATCTGCAGGATTTGGCCTGAGTGGTACAACAGCTACTCCATCTGCAGGATTTGGCCTGAGTGGTACAACAGCTACTCCATCTGCAGGATTTGGTCTGAGTGGTACAACAGCTACTCCATCTGCAGGATTTGGCCTTGGAGGTGCAACAAGTGCTCCTTCGGCAGGATTTGGCCTGAGTGGTACAACTGCTACTCCATCTGCAGGATTTGGCCTGAGTGGTACAACAGCTACTCCATCTGCAGGATTTGGCCTGAGTGGTACAACAGCTACTCCATCTGCAGGATTTGGCCTGAGTGGTACAACAGCTGCTCCATCTGCAGGATTTACTCTTACAGGTGCAGGTTCAACACCAGGGGCAGGATTTGGTTTGAGTGCCACAACTAGTGCTGCAACATCAGGGGCCAATCTAGGGGGCACAGCTACTGCCCCAGGTGCTGGATTCGGACTTGGAGGTGTGACAAGCACCCCAGCATCTGGGTTTGGAATTGTTGGTGCATCTGCCACCCCAGGGGCAGGGTTTGGTCTTGGCACTACAGCAGCTACACAGTCCTCGGGCTTTTCTCTGGCAGGTGCTGGTACCACAACAACAGCAGGTAAGGTGAATGACAAAATTTTGCTCAATAAAAAATTTTGAGCCGTGCCACGTCAAAACTAACAAAGTGGCATATGCCCCGCGGGAAGACTCAAATCGGCCAAGGCATCGGCCCAGTCTGATCAGAGTCTTTGCCATTTGCTTAAAATGGTAGGTAAGGATCTAAGCTAGCTCCATGCTGACAACTTAGACTCTGATTAGACTGGGCATATGCCATTTCTAATCTGAGTCTTCACTGGGTGCACATACTACTTTGTTGGTTTTGTCGTGTCACAACTCAAACAGCATTTTTTACAATGAAGACAATTTTTTCAGATTAGTGCTCACTGTCTGGAAGGTGAATCCCTTTCCAGTTGGAGTTACTCATCAAGGAAAGAATTTTCTTTGCCAGAGAGCAAATTTGTTTTATAACAAATAGCAGAATTTCTGATAGTGACTGAGCTATTTGTTAACATACAAAGCTGGCATGATCTTTACTCTCTTTTACATAGAATATGAATTTATTTCCAAACAATGATATGTGCATAAGGGGTAAGAGATTATACACTTTGTATCTTGATTATAACACAGTTTCTCATTCTATGCTAAAGATCTGGTCTTTAGTGCTTTAGTATTTGTGCTGCCAAACCAAAATTGAGTGGAATACAAGGTTAAAAGGTGACTTCTTGTTAAATTTTCCACCAAACCATGATAATTCTTGAACTAGTGGGTGGATTTTCATCAGGCTTGTGTGGTTGTATCATTTTGAGAAACCAGTGGCAGGATTATGTTGCTGTGTGACCTTGAGTTTCAGTCTTTTATGCATGATACAGAACTCAAGATAAGGGGAAGTATTTGGTGATAATTAGGGATAATTTTATTAATTCTGCATATAAACATACGTTGTGACCCCTCATCTGAACCGTCTTGACGAGACGGTTCAGATGAGGGGTCACAACATATGGTTTCAATGAGGAATAAGATAAATTATCCCTCAATTATCATCCAATACTTCCTCTTTAATATCTAGAGCTCTGATGATACCTCTTGGACCAGTGGATCTTAAATTTAAACTTAAACTTAAATGGCATAAACCTAAGGACACACTTACTAGCTGTTTAAATTTCAGTGACTTACACTCCATATGCAAGGTCACCTGAGGATTTTGAACGTTAAATTTTTTGTATCAAACTTGATAGAGGATTTATTGAGTTGGTTTTGATTGTGATAACATCCGTAATTTCAAGGTAAACATGTCATAACAAGTTTTTATGATAATACTATGGGGAATGTTTGGTGTGTGGACATGCTATGGGGAATGTTTGGTGTGTGGACATATATTTTTTTCTCTAGAAACATTTCTAGTTACTTATTAATTTTCCAATTCTGTTTCCATAGCTACCACAGGTACATCTGGAACAGGCTTACTGTCTGGTCTTCTTGGTAGCACTCCGGCTTCAACATCCACTGGATTTGCTCTTGGTAAGTACCTGCTCTGCTGTATTTATTCATCTGTAAAAAGTGTTTTTCATCTCTAGAATGACACCAGGGGCCGTATTTATAAAACCACTAAAGGTGTTGCTATGCTGTTGCTAAGGCTAAATTGCTATGTTGGAGATTCCCTACAACTATGAAATTTGCTCTGGAGGAACAGTCTGAAAAAGACTGTTCCTCCAGAGCAAATTTCATAGTTGTAGGGAATCTCCTTCATAGAAATTCTGCCTTAGCAACAGCATAGCAACCATTATGTCGTTTTATAAATACGGCCCCAGTATCATAATCAGTACCATAAAATTCTGCTATGAGATGGGGCTTTATGCCCCAGAAGGAACTTTGGGTAGCACATTCTGCCTCTCTATCTGTTACAAATGGTGTGCCCGTAATAACTCAAAAACGGCTAAAACAGCAAATTAAATCAAATTTCACAAAAATGGTAACCCATTATGAGAAGGTGTGTCACACACAAAGGTCAAGATCTCACTCAAAGGTAGAAGGTCTGTCTCTTACAGATTGTATATCCCCCAAAAATACAAAAACAGCTGAAATAAGTTTAATCAAATTTCACAGAAAAGTAAACTAAATGAGAGGGTGTGTCTTGCACAAAATTCAGGTACCCATGAACAAGGTCAAGGTCACAATCAAATGTCAATGGTCAGATCTTGTCTAAAAGCTACAGAAGTAAATTTGATCAAACTTTAAGACAGCATGAGGAGGGAGAAGGTATGTGTCACATAAGATTCAGGATTGCATGCTCAAGATCAAGGTCACATTCCAAGGATCATTATATTTTACAGGGACTACTCCATCAGCCAGTGCTGCCACAACTTCAGCTTCAACTTTGTCAGGGTTTAACTTAGGAGCAAAGCCTCTTACTACAGTCACACAGCCAACACCAGCAACAACAACCACAGTGGCGACAGCTACCACTGGGGCTACTGGACTGGGGGGCTTTAATTTTGGTAAACCAGTTACTGTTGCTGGTACAGCCACAACAACTGCTGCTAGGTAAGGTATTATTGGGGTGGTATTGTGAGGATGTGAAAGGTTAATGGGCACCATTTATATCATTTACATAAAGTCTGATGATCTTTAAACTACTGAAAAATGGTAATAGCACAAGAAAAAAAACATTAGAAAATTTGTTAGACAATGTAATTTTACGATGAAAATCATTTACATATGAGCCGCGACACGAGAAAACCAACAAAGTGGTTGTGCGCCCAGCACAGACTCAGATCAGTCTGGGCATCTGCCCAGTCTGATCAGAGTCTTCGCTGTCTGCATGGAGGTAGCTTAGATCCCTAGCTACCTTTTAAGCACTAAGCTAATAGTCTGATCAGACTAGGCAGATGCCCTGGCTGATCTGAGTCTACGCTGGTCACACAACCACTTTGTTGGTTTTCTCGTGTCGCGTCTCATATACTTCATGCTTTGTTGACTCTTGAAAACTCATGTGGAACTCTGACATCTACCATTTGATTCTAATATTAAAGTGCATTTCTCTTTTATTACTCTATCTTCAGACAACAAACTGGACACAAAGTTTATTCCTAAGTTTGTCTCCTGGAATAATGTGCTACTTTGACTCTGAAAGTTATAGTTTAGAATTGCATCTGTCCAGCTTATAGATGTTAATACACTTCTCTTAAGAAGGAGTACATATACGATTATTGACCTTTGTTGAGGTGAATATGCAGTTTTATTGACCTTCAAATAACATATTGACCTACACAAAGTGGAACTGCATATTCACTGAAATAAAGGTCAATAGTTGTTTTATTATATGTTAATTCAAATAACAGTTTCCTTTGATATGAATGATGGCACAACATGGTAGTATCTCGTGACGTTACGCCATTATCATTAACATAAATCAGACGTTACGTCATGAAAATACAAATGACATCAGTATAATAGTAATATTCACTGACTGGCCAGTGAATATCACATGATATTGACAAGCATGTGAGGTCAAATCAGCCAATGAAATTGTGATTAACATCTTGGTCATAAAATAAAATTTTATATGTTGATCAAATATTGCATTTAGTTTCTTTTAACCATTGTCTGTCTTATCCTGGAAGCAACTAAAAACAGCTTCAACATAGCAGTCTGAGAAATTTTTGTGTGGTTTAGCAGAGCTCCAGGGGGTATAGAGAATAGTTCAAAGATAATTTTTCTTATTTCTCAATGAAAACATATGTTGTGACCCCTCATTAGAACCATCTGGAAGAGACCTTCTAATGATGGGTCAAAAAATTTGTTTTTGTGTTGAAGTATGGGTAATTATCCCTAAGTTATCTCTGTTACCCATTCTTATCTGGAGCACTGGTTTAGGTCTGTTTTAGTGACAGTTCACAGACAGGCAAGACAGAGAATTCGTTCGTCCCCCGCCAGTGAAATAGATAGGCTGCCCGGTGCTTCTGCAGCAGAGCTGCTATTACCAGGACATGGATGTCATTTATCTCAGGTCAGGTAAAAGACCTACAGATTTGGAGGCAACCTCAATGTTAAACCACAATTCTAATGCACTTACAAATATAGCGTGACGTCTGATTGGAAAACATCAAAAATTTGTGACAGTATATTCTGCAATATACTGTTGCAAACCCGACGTCATTAAGAAATGTCGCTTCTCATTGGCTGACGTATGGTTTTACGTATCTGAAAGCACTTGCTATGGGTGCAAAGTAGCACACTTTTAAAGCTGAAAATGTGAAAAGTGCATTTTAATGGGGATAACTTTATTGAAAATTGTCAATTGGGGAAGTAAATCATCGGTTTTATGGTCGCAAATTGCGGTTTATGACTCCGCTGGTGCGTCACTGTAAAACGAAATTTCTGACCATAATTTACCTCCGTAGATGACAATTTTGAGTACAGTTATCCCCTAACTCGACAAAACAGAGAGTTCTGAGGAATTATTGTGTAATTTAAATTTTCTGTCTCCTATTACAGCACAACAGCAGGTCCCTCTGCTCCTACCCTGGGTGGGAAGGCAATGAATTACCGTCAGCTAGAAGAACAGATAAACAAGTGGATGGTAGAACTTGAAGAACAAGAAAGAGTATTTCTACAACAAGCTACACAAGTTAATGCCTGGGACAGATTGCTGGTGGATAATGGAGAAAAGGTGGGTTGGGGTAAATTGATAGAAATACAGTATCTGGGAGTATTTAATCATAGATCCAGATTCATGGTTTTTGGTAATATGGAGACAGTTTATTTTAGTAAAAGAATATGTTGTGGCAGGATTATCTGCCCCTGCTCAGGGGATAAGTACATGTATAAAATCATGAAAATATTCATATAAAATCAGGGTTGAGAGTGATTTTCTTGAAACTTGTAACAAATTATCAAAACAATAAATGCCTCCTGCCATGATCAAAATTTTGTCTCACAGGGGGTTTATTTGCCCCTAGCACAGGGCTACATACATGTATAGAATCATGAGAAAATCTATATAAAATCAGATTTTTTGTATATCTTTATGAAATTTCACAGAAATGAGTAACAAGTAACATTAGCTTTACTTTAGAACCAGAATTTAGTCCAGTGGGGTTGTCTGCCCCAGCTACGGGAATATATGCATGTATAAAATCATGAAAAAAAAATCTATATAAAATCAGAGTTGAAAGGGATATCCTGAAACTTGCAGCAAATCAACAAGGTAATATAAGCTTCTTAGTATGATCAAAATTCTGTCCCAATGCTTCTGACACCAGGCTATATATATGTATCAAATCATGAAAATATCTATATAAAAATTGAAATCGAACTGAAAGGTTGTTTTTATGAAATATACAATAATTGGTCGAAGCAATAAACAGGAAAAGGCATCTATAAGCTCTAGCTTGCTGCCTATTCCAATAAATTCATGTGTTATATTACGAAATGTTTATATGGAAAAAATATTGTTTAAACTAAAGCAATTAAAGCTGTCATGGTTGAAATTTTATCACAAGGAAATTATCTTCCCTGTCCCAGAGCTATATCATGAAAAATTTTTCTTTAAAGTTTGCAGTATCGGGGTATTATGCAGTCATGTACGATGCTTTTGTTTAGAAATTTTTACTGTGATATAATGTGGTGTCAGAGAAACAGTTTTTAGGCCAAGCATAGAAAATATTGTTTGCAGTTGCCGACCAAGGATAATTTCTTAGGGTAGGTAGGTTGGCTTTTTTTTTTTTTATTCCTGCAAAATGTAAAAGGAGCCCAAATACTACATGACATGTTAAAATATTATATTACTTACCCATATTATACAGTAGAACTTCAATGGCTGGAACCCTGATGGCTCGTTCACCCTGCCTGGCTAGATCTCTTTTCTTGGTCCCAAGAGGCCACTTTATATGGTAACTAACCCTGGATGGCTAGAACTACCCTTGGCTGGAACTAATTTTCATGGTCCCAAGCCTGATCGAGCCAATGAAGTTCTGTATACAAAGATAACAGCATCCTACAAGAAGAACAAACCTAGTTTACCCACAAATGGAGTACACATGATGGGCTAGTGGAAAGGCAACCAGTATAGACCCAGATCAGACTGCTCCCCAGAAGCAGTCTGATCTTGGTCTGCACTGTTTGCTCAGGCCTATTTTTCTTACTTTTTACACTGATCACAGTTAATTTCCCATTTTCAAAAAAAAAAAAAAAAAATGCTGCCCCAATTCGCCAAAAATTTTTTTTGGGTAGGGAGGTTTTGGGTGGGTAGGTTGGCAATTGCAAACAAACAAAATTTTATTTTTGGCCTTATATGGTGTTGCTATGAGATGCTGTTTATGGTACTCAGGAAAGCCAACAATAGAGATGATATCTTATGACTGTAAGAACGCTAGAATTACAGGAAACGAAATTAATGTTTGTGGATTTTGCCAGTGAGTAAACACCAGCAAATCACTCACAAACATGATATAAGGCCCTTTGGACTTGGTACGTTTTATGAGAGAGTCACTGGTGCTGGCACGGTTTTAAGATACACGAAAAAGAAATCATTTGACCCGTGACACAAGAAAACCAATAATGTGGTTGTGCGCTCAGCGCAGACTCAGATCAGCCTGGGCATCCACCCAGTCTGATCAGAGTCTTCCCTGTCCGCATGGGGGTAGCTTAGACCCTTAGCTACCTTTTGAGTACTTAAGAAAGAGTCTGATCAAACTGGGCGGATGCCCAGGCTGATTTGAGTCTGCACTGGGCACACAACCACTTTGTTGGTTTTCTCGCGTCACAGCTCATTTCTTTGATGTTTTCTTTGTTCAAAACAGATCACACAGTTGAACAGTGACATGGAACGGGTGAAGGTAGATCAGGGCAAGTTAGAACAGGAGCTCAGTTTTATCAAGTCACAACAAAGGGAGCTCGAAGATTTACTCCAGCCCCTAGAGAAATCCCTTGAACAGCTCCCCAGTACCAGTTTCCAGCCCCATGCAGACCTGGAGAGAGAAAACACGTAAATTTTATCATCATATAACTTAAGTTGTAAGCAGTGTCATAAGGTCATTACATAAATTTGTATGATCACATGTTACATAGTAGTTATGTCACAACTTTTTAAACGTATCTGTAGTCTGTGACGTTATATATTCTGCAAGAAAAATGCAAAGAGTAATGATCATATGACCCTCAACACAACAAAACCAACAAAGTGATAGTGTGCCCAGTGCAGGCTCAGATCAGCCTGGGCATCAGCCCAGTCTGATCAGAGTCTTCGCTGTCCACATGAAAGAAGCTTAGACCCTAAGCTGTCCATTAAGCGCTCAGTGAAGACTCTGATCAGACTGGGTGGATATCCAGGCTGATTTGAGTCTTTGCTGGGCTGACAACCACTTTGTTGGTTTTGTCGTGTCGACGCTTATATGATAAACAGAATTTTACAGTTTTGGCCACTTCATGTGACATTTAAAGACACTTGCCAAGGCTACTTTCATAAATTCCATATGAAGTTGTCATTCTAGTGAGAGTCTTTATTGAAACTGTTATATTATCAGATTCATTTATAAACAAAAATTAATATTCCTCAATATCTGTAGTGTAATTTTGCCTGGTAACACTTCTTAAATGGCTCTCACTTCAGTAAATTTATGAAAAGTTATGCAGTGGGCGTGGACAGGATATTTGAGTCAGTGTGTCACTGAAGTGTAAATCTTTCCAGTTATATTGGGTCACTCAGAAATCAGGTGCTATAAGTAAAAGTCCATGAGACCATCGCCGGGCCGCATAGCGCAATCAGTAGGGCACCTGACTCATAAGTCAGAGGTCCTGGGTTCAAAACCCGGTCTGGCCACATATTTTCGTTTGTCCTTCTACTGATTCAAGAAGGTCAGTTACTGGCGAAAGTATGTGCAAAGTATGTACTGGTTAACCGCTTAGGAGGTCTAAGCCTGCCCAGGAATAGTGTGGTTAGGTTAATTGACCATCCCGACAGGACCATAGTTGTTTACCGTGGACAGCAACAAATCAATAAAAAAAGCATGAGACCATATGGAAAGAGTGTAGATAGTTTTCAAACTGTGGCCCAAACAAATCTAGCTGAAGAAAATCCCAGTTCATCCTATCACTGTGGAAATGACATTCTGTTGTAGCCAAACTAGCACAACCAAATTGGATTTTCTAAGCTTGCTTATAGGCATTTTACCCCAGCCCCTTTGAATAAAAAGGTATATGTTTCATTGTAAATGAAGCCTAACTAATGTAGTATATGATTTGTGTTGCATGAAAAGGTAGTTTACAGTAACAACCCAAGTCAGTCTAGATATCTGTGTAAATCAGATAGTCTTTGGCTTTCACTTTTTATTGAAGTCTTCTTTGCTTGTGCATGCTATAAGTTACCTTTTCTTGTTGCACCAACCATAAGACGACAAAACCAACGAAGTGGCATGTGTGCCCAGCAAAGACTTAGATCAGCCTATGCAGCAATCCAGTCTGATCAGAGTCTTCCGTGTCCTCATGAAAGTAGCTTAGACCCTCAGCTACCATTTAAGCACACAGCAAGGACTCTGATCAGACTGGGTGGATGCCCAGGCTGATCTGAGTCTTCCCTGGGCCCACATGCCACTTTGTTGGTTTGTTGTGTTGCGGCTCATTTCTGTTTTCTTTCAGGTACCAGCTGGCAGATAACATAGACGCCCAGCTAAAGAGAATGGTGCAAGATTTGAAAGAGATAATAGACCACCTCAATACTTCTAGCAGTCAACAAGATAGTACAGATCCTGTAAGTTTCACATATTACCTGCTTTAACAAGGTGCAATCTAGGTATCTGATTTTATGTTAGCTCATCTTCTGTTGACTCCCTTGAAGCTAGAAGAAGCATGGTCTGACTTGTATTACATTAATGTGTTCGTGTCTAAGATGCTTATTGCTTTCAAATAAATTGAAGAAAATAAAACGCTCAAAAAAGGAGAAAAAAAGAAGAAAACAACAAATAAGTACCAGATAGATTCAAGCACTTTATTCTATAAAACATGTTTAATTTGCCAATATGTTCTATAAAAGGGTTATCCTTTGGAAGCAAGGATCACACCGAAGAACTGAAAACTGTCGAGTGTACAAGTTTTCTGGGCCAGACTAGCTAGTTTCGGCCAATTAGGCCGAAATTAGGCAGATAACACTGTACTACACTAATATTCAGTACCTTAATAAATGTATCACAAATAAAGTCATACATAGTAGTCATTCATGCAATCTGACCTGAGCCGTTTGTTTTACGCATACTGTGTCTGGTAACTGAGACAGCAGAAGTTGAACAATGACAGCTCTGACAAGAGAGCATGTGGGGCTATCTGAAAGTCCTTAGTGACAGTCCCACAGTCTCATGCACTCATGAATATGATTCACAAAGATAGCCAGCCCACATATGAAAAGTAAGTAGGACTTTTCAGATATGTGCGGGCTGTCTGTTGGAGTCATATTTATATACCCATGCAGTGTGATAATATTTTTCCATGTTTTTCTAGGTTTTACAGATTACAAAGATTTTAAATGCACATATGGATTCCTTGCAGTGGATTGATACCAACTCAGGTGAGTTAATAGTTGTTTACACCAATTCCTACAGTCTGTACAATTGAAATGTTTTTTTTTTAGTGAAATAAATAAAAAAAAATAAATAAAAAATAATATGCCAATAAGGATAATGAAAAGAAGTGCTAGGAGAAAGAAAAAGTTTCCCACCAACTCCTCTCATGCAGTGTCAGTTGACAATTTCCATTTGGACCTGAATTTTTTCTTTGCATGTGTGTGTGCATGCATTGCTTACATGGTTGCTAGACTGTGCCTTTTTGTTTAGTGCTGTAGTCTGGTGTGTAATCAGACTAACATACACATAAACTGTAAAGGTACACCACAATTTTTCTGCCAATTTTGTGCCGGGTGTGGGTAGCAGAAGCCAGTCATAGGTATCACCTTTCAGGCTGCATAAAATGTCAAGTTTCCTGACTGAGCTGTGTTTTGTGTCAGTGGACTGACAGGCGAGACAACCCATTCCACAGAATTCTTGTTTCAAAGGGAAAACTTTTGTGAATTCCTGTTTACTTCCCTGATGACATAGGTCTTCCAAAATGGTGTCAATTCTTTAAAGAAATAATTTGCTCCCTATAGCAGCAATTCTTTTCTTTAAAAGTTGACCCTCATGGATAAGGGAGGCAAAAATGAAAAGTTGTTTCCCGAAAAGTGTACCCATTAAAAAATTGGCTGTTTTCAATGTGTTTTGTTAAGGTAAATGCCATTTACCTTAACAAAACACATTGAAAATAGCCAATTTTGTGTATATTTCAGCTGTGCTTTCGAGAAGAGTAGAAGACATATCAAAACAGATGGAATCTCAGAGAAAAGATCAAGAAAGGAATTTTAGACTGGTTTATGACTGACATGGCATTATAACAGACTGGTTCATGACTGGCACAGTGACCCAACAGACGGGTTTATGACTGACAAAGCTACAAAACAGACTGGTTTAGAATTATTGACAACCTTACAAGCATAAATGTTACTTTCTTGCCACAGCGAATTTAAATATTAAGGGTTAAGATGAGAAACAGGGATTATTCCTTTTTATACGCCCGTCGTGTCCACTCCCTATCTCCTCAACCCCTTGAAAGATTTTTTTGAAACTTGGGTCAAAGGTTTGCCTTAAAGAGACGATGTGCAGAACACATATTTCAATGATGTCCGACAAAGGTCAAGAAAACCGTTTAAGATTTCTTCATGAAAGTTTGTACAAATATAAAGCACCATCAAACGATGTGCAGAGAAAAATAACCATTACCCTACTTTCAGTTTTGACAGAATTATTTCCCTTTGTATTTTTCAAAGGTGATTTCATATAAGCTTCGTGTCCGCAACATATCTGGAAAACCGTTTAAGATTTCTTCATGAAAGTTTGTACAAATATTAAGCATCTTCAGACGATGTGCAGAGAAAAAGAACCATTAACCTACTTCCAGTTTTGATGGAGTTATTCCCCTTTGTATTCTTCAATGGTAATTTCATATAAAGTTCGTGTCCGCTCCATATCTTGAAAACAGTTTAAGATTTCTTCATGAAAGTTTGTACAAATATTTTATATAAAGCACCATCAGACAATGTGCAGAGAAAAAGAACCATAACCCTACTTTCAGTTTTGACGGAACTATTTCCCTTTGTATTTTTCTTATACAGTCGAACTTCACTGGCTCGAACTCGGGAGGCTCGAACACCATGTTTCGGTCGAACTGCCTGTCCAGTCCCGGCAAAATCCCTATTCATTTTAACAAAACATGCCACACTTGGCTCGAACAACGATGGCTCGAACGCTCGAACCCCAAGTCTGGTCCCTAGAAACCACTTTCTATGTAAAAAAACACCGATGGCTCGCACCTATTTCCTTGTAAAACATTTCCAAATTTAATGACCAGACTAAATGTAGATCATACCGATTACAAGTATTGGTCATCAGGTTTGCTACATCCATGCTTACCTTGATCTTTTTATATTGTAAATAAAATTATAAACATATATTTCTGTGTTGTTTTGTTTTATCTACCTAAAAGTGCAAAGGTTCAAAAAAAAAAAGACCGATCAAAATACAGGAACTTGACGTAATTATGACATAGTACATTAAGTTGGATCATGTTGAGTTGGTTTTCAATGGCTCGAACTACCGATCGTTCGAACTTTTTTCGGTGGTCCCGGCGAGTTCGAGCCATCGAAGTTCGACTGTAGTAATTTCATATAAGTTTTGTGTCCGCTCCATATCTCGAAAACTGTTTAAGATTTCTTCATGAAAGTTTGTGTACATATAAAGCATTATCAGACGATGTGCAGAGAAAAAGAACCATAACCCTACTTTCATTTTTAATAAAATAACACCCCTTTGTATTTTTAGTCTTGTAATTTTGTATTAAATTTGTATCCACTCCATATCTCCTCAACCCCTTGAAAGATGTTTTTGAAGCTTGAGTCAAATGTACACCTTATAGAGGCATAGTCCAGAACTTGTATTCCAACAATGTTAGACAAAGGTCAAGGTCACACTTAGAGGTCAAAGTTCAAAAGGGAACATTATTTTTCCGCTCCATATCTCAAAAACCGTATAAGATTTCTTCATAAAAGTTTATACAAATATGAAGCATCATCAGACAATGTACAGAAAAAAAGGACCATAACCCTATTTTCAGTTTTGACGGAATTATGCACCTTTGTATTTTTCATATAGTTATTTCATATTAGCTTTGTGTCTGCTCCATATCTTGAAAACTGTTTAAGATTTTTTCACGAAAGTTTGTACAAATATCAGACGATATGAAGAGAAAAAGAACCATTACCGAACTTCCATTTATAATGGAATTATGCCCCTTTCTAATTTTTGTGTAGGAAATTCATATTAGCTTCGTTTGTTTTGTAGTTTTATATCAGCCTTATTATTGAAGATTTAAGCTACTGACAAAGTTCTGTCATCTCTTGTTTTCTTTCCAACTTTAAGCCCCAACGGGCGTATATTGCCTCGCTCAATGGAGCTCTTGTTAAAAAACATATGAAGTGGCTCCATGTTAGAATCACATTAATGAGGTGGTTTCAGTTAGTGATCACAGCATATATTTAAGGAAAAAGTAAAAAAATTATCAACTACATGTGCATAACATCAAATACTCTTTGTATCTTGACTGCTCTGGTTTAAACCAAAGGCTGTTTGTGTATCGTGACAGTGTACAAAGAAGATTCTGTGTACTATTGACAGACTGAAAAACAATTTTAATAGCTACAAGCTCATCAGACTCTGGAATAAATCAGTCTCAATGAGAGGTTGTAGAGCTATCTGAAGATGTCAGAGCAAAAAAAGTATCATGTAAATGGCCAAAAGTACCATATGAAGTGTCATGAAAAACAAGCTTATTTAGAGGCAATAGCAAACTCCTCTTGCCTGAACAAGCATGCCCATATTCCTTCTCTGGTTGGGGTTTGTATCCTCCACCTAAATAGAATTTAATCTGATAGATTGTAAGATGTATGCATACCACACAATATTTTTGTGCCATTTTGTACAAAAAGGAGCAGGTTTTGTGATTTCCTACTTGCTTACCTGGATGATGAAGCCCTTCCAGAATGAGGTTGTGCAGTGTAGATAGAGAATACCATGATAGTTTATCAGGCGAGACCAGAAACAGCGTAGGAATGGCGAGGCTTGCCGAGCCAGTCCGACATATTTCTGGTCGAGCCTGATAAACTTGATATCAAAAGACACTATCATGGTTTTCAATTTATCATGCATCATTAGAAGATTTTATTGCGTAGAGAGAGTCAAACAAATGAAAAGCAAACGCATTTTGTACGAACTTGCTGACGTTGCGAATGCGTTGTGACGTAAGTCGGTTACGTCATTTTACCAATCGAACGCTGTTATCACGCCCAACATCAGTATGTAGATAATCGTCTTCAGAGATCGCTTCTTTAGGCATCGCCTGATAACAATATCGCAAACATCATGTTATCATACCCCTGTTATCAGGTGAATTTTGCAGCAGATGCATGATGAATTTGGAAAGTGCCCCTATACCATATATACTGTATTAATCCTATTAAACACCCCTGCTCTAATAAACACTCTCTGCCTCATTTCCAGAAATATTGTTATATTAAATTGCATGAATTCGTGTTTGTTTCTATGGATAAGGTAGCTCTTTGAAATAGGGTCTTCAGAGGAATACAGTAGGTCACGTAATTTATCAATGGCGGAAAAACACGTGCAGGTGTGGTATACTCATCTTTGATATATATATATCATTGTAGAGAATATAATTTTTAATCATTACCATGAATTTTCTAAGTATTGGGACAGATAGGTTTGAGCAAACAGTGTTGACCTATCTCAGACTTCAGACTGTCTGACCATGGCCCAGTTGTTCAAAGCATAGTTAGCCTAACAAGCTCATTAAGAGGTCAACTCGTTAAGTGTTTTATGACCTTATAACAAAATACACTGATATTTTTTGTTGCAAAAATGTGAGAAGCTTTTCACATTTTTTTCAACAAAAAAATATTGGCATATTTGAGATATAAACGTTTGTAATTTTAACTTCTCATTAACTAACGATGTCGTTGGTTTTGAACAACCGCACCCAGGTCTACACTTTTGGCCATTCCATCTGCATCTTTTAGGTGCTTTACTGCATTGTAAAACCAAACATTTCCACTTTTAGGACAATTACAGCAACTAATTTGGTGTCCCAATTTTTAGAATTTATGTGGTATGAGAAGAAACATTTCAGAAGAGAACTTGTCATGATGAACAGCAAGGCATTAATAACTCATTTCTTTGTAGTTTTGTCTCCAGTTATACTTTAACATAGCCAGTTGGGGGGTGGGGGGGGGATGGAAAATTGATATCTCAGTATGGAAATGGAGTTCAGTTTTGTGTTCATTTATTTACACTTGTGAGCAACACAAAGTCAGTGGAGAGCCTGGTTTGGTGGATTGAGTGCTGCCCTCTTTACTGCAGAGGGATATGGGCTTGACTCTTAATGGTTGGCGCATGACCACATGGAAAGGCACAGTGGTCGAGTGGTTAGAGTGACTTGGTTATGGTGCAGAAAGACACGGGAAGGTCGTGAGATCACACTCAGGTTTTGCCATTCAACGACTGTAAAACTCTCTCTGTCAGCCCAGCAGCAAATGGGTACCTTTCTCGAATCAGAGAAGGATAAGGCAGTGGAAGGAGAGGGATGGACTCTTCCTTTCATCAGCTGTACCCAAGACACAGTGGGCCTCTAACCTCCCCTGCGCCTACGGCTATGTGGCTATCGGAGACCTTTACCTTTTATATGTCCAATCAATTTCTTCTACCCTGTAGGCCAGGAAATCCACAACTAGTATACCAAAAGCAGGAAAAGTTGGTAATCATCCTAGAGGAGCAATTTCTTTTCTTTAACAGTTGACCCTTACTGAGAAGAGAGGCAAAATAGTAGAGTTGGTTCCTGTGCCAGTATACCCATACACCATAATACTGTTTATTAGAGGTATTTGACAGTGACTGATTTACTACACTTAAGGATCTAACTGATGCGCCCCCCTTTAATAAAATGTACTGCCCCGGGTGTTTAATAGGAATAGGGAAGCAACTAGTGCTCTTACCCAACAGCAAATACACATAAAAAGAAGGCACCAAAACAGAATGAAGCATGACAAAGCCCTGTATGCAGTGACCTCGAGGCCAAGCAAAACCTCAGAACCACTTCTTTTACCCAAGCACCAAATTAGATGCAGCTGTTTTAGCAATGTCGAGACAAATGAGAGAGGTCTCAGCAACTGCAATGTCATGACAAATGAGAGAGGTCTCAGACTTCTAGAGACTGCAAGTACTGACAAACACCCTTGGCCCTCACAAACCATGAAGAAGATGGATATGGCATAGCCCAGATGGGAAACACCACAACCAGATTGATTACATCTTGGTGAGGAAGCGCTTCTGATCAGGAGTTAACACCCATAGGACAAGGAGTTTTCCTGGAGCAGACATAAGAAGTGACCATGACCTGGTGATGATGACCTTCCGAGTTCGTCTGAAGAAGGCTAGAAAGCCAACCCAGCCAAGACTAAAGTTTGATCTTGAGAAGCTAAGGGACCCAGATGTGGCATGCAATTTTCAAGCAACAATAGGTGGAAAATTTGCACCACTCATTGGTCTGAGGGATGATGACATGGACATAGATACCATGATTATGCCCCCAACTTCGAAGAAGTTGAGGAGGCATATTGGTTTGGGCCTGACCGTCCGTCCGTACGTACGTAACGCCTCATTTTCTCAAGAACCGTAACTGCTGGGGCCTTGATATTTCATAGGTGGGTAGACTATCAAAAACTAGAGGAACGTATTTTTTTTCTTGTCCATCAGCCTTGTACTTGCAGAGTTATGCCCCTTTTTTCAAAATGTAAAACAGAATTATGGGTGGTCTATTTCTCAAGAACAGTAACTGCTGGGCCCTTGATATTTATAAAATGGATAGACCATAAACAAGTCGCCCAAGGGCAACGATCGCTCACCTGCCAGTATATGGTCAGGTCAAGTGGCCAAAATGCAAGCTTTCGGATCAGGCAGGCTAATAAACAGGCTGCAATTCTATAGGATTGGATAGTGAGTGTGTAAACTGTTCCACCATGGCCACTTCTATAAAATCACTAAATGACCTTGACCTCTAGTATTTATAGAGGTTGAAGTTGACTGCATTTCCATATCACAGAGCTCAATAGCAACAGCAAAATGCACTTTCTCATCTTTTCCCATTTAAAAGCCTAAGGGTCCAAATTTGACCTGGCCATAAAATAGGTCAAGGTCAACCTAAGGTCATCATTTATATAAACTTTGTAGTACTAGAGTCCATGATGCTACATACCAAGTTTAAAGGCAATCGGCCCAGTGGTTCTTGAGAAGAAGAATTTTTAAGGTTTTTACCATATATGGGCATGGCGGCCATCTTGGTCATGTGACCTGGGCCAAATATATAAACTTTTGTTTCTTTATACTGTTAAGGCTCTATATGAAATTTGGCTTCAATCAGCCCAGTGATTTCTGAGGAGAAGTCCTCTGAAAATGTTGACGACGGATGACGACGACAATGACCTTGACCTCTAGTATTCGTAGGGGTTGACGATGACTGAATTTCCATATCACAGAGGACAATAGCAACAGAAAAATGCAGTTTTATCAGCTTTTCCTATTCAAAAGCCTAAGGGGCCAAATTTGACCTTGCCATAAAACAGGTCAAGGTCAACCTAAGGTCATCATTTATATAAACTTTGAAGTACTGGTGTCCAAGATGCTACATACCAAGTTTCAAGACAATCGGGCAAGTGGTTCTGGAGAAGAAGATTTTTAAGGTTTTTACCATATATGAGCATGGCGGCCATCTTGGTCATGTGACCTAGGCCAAATATATAAACTATTGTTCCCACATCCTGTTAAGACTCTATAAGCAATTTGGCTTGAATCGGCCCAATGGTTTCTGGGGAGATGTTTGAAAATGTTGACACTCAATGGACATATGACCTTTGGTCAAGGTCACTAAATGACCGTGACCTCTAATATCCACTGATGTTGAAATTGACTATACTTCCATATCAGAGAGCACAAAAGCACCAGAAAAATGCACTTTTTCAGATTTTCCCATTCAAAAGCCTAAGGGACCAAATTTGACCTTGCCATAAAATAGGTCAAGGTCTATCTAAGGTCATCATTTATATAAATTTTGTAGTACTGGAGTCCAAGATGCTACATACCAAGTTTCAAGGCAATCGGGCAAGTGGTTCTGGAGAAGAAGATTTTTTAAGGTTTTTACCATATATGGGCATGGCAGCCATCTTGGTCATGTGACCTGGGCTAAATATATAAACTATCATTCCCCCATCCAGTTAAGACTCTATAAGCAATTTGGCTTGAATCGGCCCAATGGTTTCTGAGGAGAAGATGTTTGAAAATGTTGTCACTCAATGGACAATTGGCCTTTGGTCACGGTCACTAAATGACCTTGACCTCTAATATCCATAGATGTTAAAATTGACTACATTTCCATATCACAGTGCACAAAAGCAACAGAAAAAATGCACTTTTTTCAGTTTTTCCCATTCAAAAGCCTAAGGGACCAAATTTGACCTTGTCATAAAATAGGTCAAGGTCTATCCAAGGTCATGATTTATATAAATTTTGTAGTACTAGAGTCCAAGATGCTACATACCAAGTTTCAAGGCTATCGGGTCAGTGGTTCTGGAGAAGAAGATTTGTTAAGGTTTTTACCATATATGGGCATGGCCGCCATATTGGTCATGTGACCCAGACCCCGCGTATAAAATTTCGTTCCCCTATCCCACTGAGACTCCATATGAAATTTGGCTTAAATCGGCCCAGTGGTTTCAGAGGAGATGTTTGGAATCTTGACGACGGATGGTCTGACGGAATGACCTTGACCTTTAGTGACATAATATCTTCATCTGGTCATTTAGTCGACCATGTATACCAAGTATTGTACCTTAGACTTAAATAGTTTCTGAGAAATCCACTGTTTAAGTGTTTTCCCATATAAAAGCCTAACGTACCAAAGTTGACCATCCCATAAATTAGGTCAAGGTCAACGCAAGGTCATGAATTGTATAAACTATGATGGGCCCGCATGCCCGATGCAACATACCAAGTTTCAAGGTCATAGGCCTTTTGGTTCTGGAGAAGAAGATTTTTGAAGGGTTTTTACCATATATGGGCATGGCGGCCATCTTGGTCATGTGACCCAGACCCCGCGTATAAAATTTCGTTCCCCCATCCCACTGAGACTCCATATGAAATTTGGCTTCAATCGGCCCAGTGGTTTCAGAGGAGAAGATGTTTGAAAATCTTGACGACGGATGGTCCGACGGAATGACCTTGACCTTTAGTGACATAATATCTTCATCTGGTCATTTAGTCGACCATGTATACCAAGTATTGTACCTTAGACTTAAATAGTTTCTGAGAAATCCACCGTTTAAGCGTTTACCCATATAAAAGCCTAACATACCAAAGTTGACCATGTCATAAATTAGGTCAAGGTCATCACAAGGTCATGATTTATATAAATTATGATGGGCCCGCATGCCCGATGCTACATACCAAGTTTCAAGGTCATAGGCCTTTTGGTTCTGGAGAAGATTTTTGAAGGGTTTTTACCATATATGGGCGTGGCGGCCATCTTGGTCATGTGACCTGGACCAAATATATAAACTTTCTTTCCCCCATCCTGTTAAGGCTCCATATATAATTTGGCTTCAATCCACCCAGTGGTTTCTGAGAAGAAGTTGTTTAAAATTGTGGACGCCGACGACGACGGACGACGGACCAAGTCTATACTAAAAGCTCACCTTGACAGGTGAGCTAAAAATGAGCAGACCCATATTTTTTTTCTTTTCCGTCTGCCGTGTACTTACAGAATTATGCCCCTTTTTCAAAAAATTACATGAAAGTTTGTTCCCAAAATTCTGAGAATACCTTTTGAGCTAGGATGCTCATATTTGGCATACTGCTAGTGGCTAAGGTGTAGATCACCTGATTAACTTTTGGGCAAATTCCGTGAAAAAATGACAGAATTATGCCCCTTTATTGAATTTGGCATTTTTCCAACTTTTGAACCGTTAGGCCTAGAACCCTAATTTTTGGTATACTATTAGTATTTATGGTGCTGATCATTCTGATGCTGATTGCGTTATGATGCATTCATTATGGACAGAGTTATTCCCCGTTTCTCATCTGTATAAAACATAATTATGGGTGGTCTATTTCTCAAGAACAATAACTGCTGAGGCCTTGATATTTATAAAGTGGATAGACCATAAAAAATGAGCAGACCCGTATTTTTTTCTTTTCCGTCTGCCATGTACTTACAGAATTATGCCCCTTTTTAAAAAAATTACATGAAAGTTTGTTCCCAAAATCCTGAGAATACCGTTTGAGTTAGGATGCTCATATTTGGCATACTGCTAGGGGCGAAGGTGTAGATCACCTGATTAACTTTTGGGCAAATTCCGTGAAAAAATGACTGAATTATGCCCCTTTATTGAATTTGGCATTTTTCCAACTTTTTGAACCATTTGACCTAGAACCCTAATTTTTGGTATACTATTAGTATTTGAGGTGCTAATCATTCTGATGCTGATTGCGCTATGATGCATTCATTATGGACAGAGTTATTCCCCTTTTCTCATCTGTATAACACATAATTATGGGTGGTCTATTTCTCAAGAACAATAACTGCTGGGGCCTTGATATTTATAAAATGGATAGACCGTAAAAAATGAGCAGATCTGTATTTGTTTTCTTTTCCGTCTGCCATGTTCTTACAGAATTATGCCCCTTTTTCAAAACATTACATGAAAGTTTGTTCCCATAATCCTGAGAATACCCTTTGAGCTAGGATGCTCATATTTGGCATACTGCTAGTGGCTAAGGTGTAGATCACCTGATTAACTTTTGGAAAAATTTCGTGAAAAAATGACTGAATGATGCCCCTTTATTGAATTTGGCATTTTTCCAATTTTTGAACCATTTGACCTAGAACCCTAATTTTTGGTATACTATTAGTATTTGAGGTGCTAATCATTCTGATGCTGATTGCGTTATGATGCATTCATTATGAACAGAGTTATTCCCCTTTTCTCATCTGTATAATACATAATTATGGGTGGTCTATTTCTCAAGAACAATAACTGCTGGGGCCTTGATATTTATAAAATGGATAGACCATAAAAAATGAGCAGACCCTTTTTTGTTTCTTTTCCGTCTGCCGTGTACTTACAGAATTATGCCCCTTTGTCAAAATATGACATGAAAGTTTGTTCCCAAAATCCTGGGAATACACTTTGAGCTAGGATGCTCATATTTGGCATACTGCTAGTGGCCAAGGTGTAGATCACCTGATTAACTTTTGGGCAAATTCCGTTAAAAAATGACTGAATTATGCCCCTTTATTGAATTTGGCATTTTTCCAACTTTTGAACCGGTAGACCTAGAACCCTAATTTTTGGTATACTATTAGTATTTATGGTGCTGATCATTCTGATGCTGGTTGTGTTATAACGCATTCATTATGGACAGAGTTATTTCCCTTTTCTCATCTGTATAAAACATAATTATAGGTGGTTTATTTCTCAAGAACAATAACAGCTGAGGCCTTGATATTTATAAAATGGATAGACCATAAAAAATTAGCAGACCCATATTTTTTTCTTTTCCGTCTGCCATGTACTTACAGAATAATGCCCCTTTTTCAAAACATTACATGAAAGTTTGTTCCCAAAATCCTGGAAATTCCCTTTGAGCTAGGATGCTCATATTTGGCATACTGCTAGGGGCTAAGATGTAGATCACCTGATTAACTTTTGGGCAAATTCCGTGGAAATGACTGAATTATGCCCCTTTATTGAATTTGGCATTTTTCCAACTTTTGAACCGGTTGACCTAGAACCCTAATTTTGGGTATACTATTAGTATTTATGGTGCTGATCATTCTGATGCTGATTGCGCTATGATGCATTCATTATGGACAGAGTAACTCCCCTTTTCTCATCTGTATAAAACATAATTATGGGTGGTCCATTTCTCAAGAACAATAACTGTTGGGGCCTTGATATTTATAAAATGGGTAGACCATAAAAAATGAGCAGACCCGTATGTTTCATCTTTTCTGTCTGCCATGTATTTACAGAATTATGCCCCTTTGTCAAAAAATACATGAAAGTTTGTTCCCAAAATCCTGGGAATACCGTTTGAGCTAGGATGCTCATATTTGGCATACTGCTAGGGGCTAAGGTGTAGATCACCCGATTAACTTTTGGGCAAATTCCGTGACAAAATCAGCAAGTTATGCTAGACATCTAAAGTTTGACACCTTTAGTGGCAAGCATATGGTTGGGGGCATAGTGTTTCACAAACACACTTTCTAGTTACCACCTACAATACAGTAGTGACTGATGCAACCAGTGAGATACTTGAGAAAGAAGCATCACAGGAAAAAGCCCTGGGTCACTAGAGATCTTCTCGACCTCTGTGATGAGAGGAGAAATTTAAAGAAGAAGAGGTATGAAGCAGGAGGAGCAGAAGAATACAGGGAAGCAAACGGGGATTCAGAAGGCAGTGAAGAAAGCGAAGGAGGACTGGATAGCTAGTCAGTGCGAGGAGGCTGAAACTTTCTTGAACAAAAACAACAGCAAGAAAGCATACCAGCTGGTGAAGGATCTAACCAGAGAAACAGGGTAGATCTACAACTATCCAGGACAAGTCTGGGGAAATGCCTTACAGAGGAACAAGAGATTCTCAGCAGATGGACATAATATTGCTCAAAACTTTACAACCATGAGACTTACGGTGACAATGCGGTTCTGGACTGCAATCAGCCCCCAGAAGAAGATCCACATACGATCCTTGGAAGTTGAGATTGCAGTAGCCGCACTGAAGAAGAGGAAATCTGCCGGAGTTGATAATATACTAGCAGAACTTGTTCAAGCTGGCGGAGAGACCATGATTGATGTTTTAACAGATATCTGTAACATGATCTGGAGAACAGGAGAATGGCCTACCCCATGGACTCAGTCGCTGATTATCACACTCCCTAAAAAGGGCAACCTACAGCTCTTCCAGAACTACAGAACCATCAGCCTCATCAGTCATTCAAGCAAAGTTATGCTGAAAGTCATCTTGTACAGGCTTAAACCACAAGCTAAAGAGATATGCTGAGGAACAGGCTGGGTTTCCGAGCAGGAAGGAGCCCCACAGAACAGATCTTCAACCTTAGAATCCTGTGTGAAAAGTATCTCCAACGTCAGCAGAATCTGTACCACGTCTTCATTGATTTCAAAAAAGCCTTTGACGGTATGACATGCAGCCTTATGGGCCACTATGCGGAAGTACAATATCAGTGCAAACCTAGTTCGCACCATTGAGCAGCTATACGACAAGGCTATAAGTGCAGTCCTGACAAATGGCAGCACAGGAGAATGGTTTAGAACAACAGTTGGAGTAAGACAAGGATGTCTTCTGTCACCCACTCTCTTCAACATTTTTCTCGAACAGATCATGTCCGATGCTCTGGAAGAACATGACGGAAAGGTTAGCATAGTGGCAGAAATATTAAATATGCAGTTTGCCAATGACATAGATGCTCTAGCTGAGGAAGAGCAGGAACTAGAAGCTCTAGTTGAAAGTCTCAATCAAACCTGCACAAGGTATAAGATGGAGATCAGTGCTGAGAAGACCAAACTGATGGCGAACAGCGCAGATGGCATCCGGACGGAGATCAAGGTAAAACGACAGAAGCTGGGTACCATAACAAGCTTCAAATACCTTGGAGCAGTTGTCTCAGATGATGGCTCAAAACAGGAGGTTCCCTCAAGGATTGCACAAGCTACTTCAGCTCTTACCAAGTTGAAACCAATTTGGAGAGATAACAACATATCTCTTGGATCAAAGGTGAAACTTATGCGCTCCCTGTCATTTCCATATTTCTATGCCTGTGAATCGTGGACCTTGACAGCAAAGAGAAAAGAACGCAGGCCTTTGAGATGAGATGCTACCGAAGGTTACTGAACATTTCATACAAGGACCATATAACCAATGAGGAGGTTCGCAGGAAGATCCAAGCAGACATTGGAGACTATGATGAACTCCTGAAGCTGGTCAAGAAACGGAAACTAAGGTGGTTTGGCCACGTCACAAGGTCTTCTGGTTTAGCAAAGACGATTCTACAAGGCAAGGCACAGTGAAAGGAAAAAGAAGAAGAGGCAGACAGAAGAAGAGGTGGGAAAACAATATTAAAAGAGTGGACAGTATGGATTTTGCCAGCTCAGCTAGGGCAGCTGAAGACAGGGCAAGGTGGAAAGGGATTGTTTCAAAGTCATCTATGGTGCCCCAACGACCTAGTAAGGTTATGGGATAGAATAGAAATAGTTTTAGCAAACAGTGTAGATACAGATGAGGGCGTTCAGAATCAACCGGCCCATCTGGGTCTGCTTACAGTCTGGTGTTTGGGTTCTCAATATCAGAATGATACATGTAGCTTGGATGAAATATTTTTTTGAAATTTTGCAGACATAAATTTTGTCATCTGCTTTTTGGAGCTTTAAGGCTTAAATTCAACATCAAAATGGTCAGAAACGACCAAGTCATGGCATGAAAGAAAGATGATAGCTTGCAATGTTGATGAATGTTGTCCCTCTAGTAACATGGATGGTTGCTGTCACACTGGCTAGAAACATTGGTGATTGGTGTCACACTGGCTAATATGGATGACTGTTGTCACACAGACTTTTACAGGTCTGTTCATAACACTGAGTAGCAGCATAAATGGGTAGTTGTCTAACTGGCTGTCAACAATAATAATCTTTGTTAAAGTAGCTATCCACACAGATGATTGACATCACACTAGTTGTCAGTTTGGAAGATGGTTGTCAGACTGGTTGTCAGCACCCAGGGTTGTGGTCACACTGGCTATCAACATGGATGGTCGTGATCACACTTGCTATCAACATGGATAATCCTTGTTAAAGTAGCTACCAACAAAAAAGATTTATGTCAAACTGGCTGTCAGCATGCATGGTTGATAACACACTGACTATCAACATGGGCGGATGTGATCACACCTGCTGTCAACAAGGATAATCTATATAACAATAACCATCAACAGGACTGATGTCTCACTTGTTATCACTTGGATGATGGTTGTTAAAGAGGCTATCACCATGCATGATTATGATTATTATCAGACTGGGTATCAACATTGATGGTTGTAGTTACAATTGCTATCATCATGGATGGTCCTTATTGCAGTAACTATCAACATGGATTATTGATGTCTCACTGGTAATTTTTCAGATGATGGTAGTCAAACTAGCTATCAACATGCATGACTGTTATCAGACTGGCTATGAAGATTGGTGGTTGTAATCATACTGGACATCAGCGTTGATAGCCCTTATTGCTGTAACTATTAACGCAGACGATTGATGTCTGACTGGTCATCACTTTGGATGGTTGTAATCAGACTACCTACCAACATGGATTGTCTTTATTGCAGTCACTATCAACACAGTAATTGATGTATCACTGGTCATCAGTTTGGATGATGATTGTCAAACTGGCTTTCAACAAGTATTGCTGTTATCAGACTTGCTATCAACATAGGTCGTTGTGATCACACTTGCTTTCAACATGGATGATCCTAGATACAGTAGATATCAACATGGATGATTAATCTCTCCCCTAAAAATCAGTTTAGATGATGAAAGTCAAACTGGCTAGCAGCTCACATGGCTGTTTTCAGACTAGGTGGCTGTAGGTACATTTGATGTTAACAAGAATGAGCCATGTTACAGTAGCTATCAACACGAATGATTAATGTCACATTGGTCTTCATTTCAAATAATAGCTGTCAGATTGGCTATCAACACCAAAGGCTCTTATCATACTGGCTATCAACATTGGTGGTTGTGATCATACTGGCAATTAATATGGATGGTCATTGTTGCAGTAACTATCAACATGGCTCAGTGGTCATCAGTTTGGATGATGGTTGACAAACTGGCTAACAGCACATGGCTGTTGTCAGACTGGCTATCAAAACGGGTGAGTGTGGTCATACTGACTATCAATAATGATTTATGTCTCACTTATGTTTGTCAAACTTGCTATCAACACGCAGGTCAATTTTGAGACTGCCTATCAACTTAGGTGGTTGTGATCATACTGGCTATCAACATGGATGGACCATTTTACAGTAACTTTCAACATGGATGATTTATAGCTCACTGATATTCAGTTTGGATGATGGTTGTCAGACTGGTTTTCAGTACGCATGGTTGTTTTCACACTGGTTATCAACATGAATGTTTGTGATCACACTTGCTAGCAGCGTGGTTGTCGTCACACTTGCAATTTACAAGGATGATCCTTATTGCAGTACCTATCATTATGGCTGTGTTACTGGTGGTGGATTAATTCTGGTGTGGTGTACAGAGGACTACTCTTTTTAGGAATATTAATATTAAGCCCAAGAAGATTTTACTAGTGTTTCACTAGGTGGGCCTATAAAGGCAGAAGTTACATAACATAACAGAACAGAACATGGGTGGTTGTGGTCAACCTAGCTATCAACATGTATGATCCTTGTTACAGTATCTATTAACATGGATGATTGATGTCTCACTGGTAATCAGTTTGGATGATGGTTGTCAGACTGGCTACCAATATGCATGGCTGTTATCAGACTTGCTTTCAACATGGGTGGTTGCAGTCTAACTAACTATCAACATTGATGACCCTTGGTACAGTATCTATCAACAGGGATGATTGATACCTCACTGGTAATCAGTTTTGGATGAAGATTGCCAAATTGGCTGTCAACACGAATGGTTGTAGTTAGACTGGTTATCAACATGGGTGGCTGTTGTAACTCTGGCTGCCAACATGGTTGATTGTTATCACAATGGATGGCAACATTGATTATCGCTGTCCTGCTGGCAGTCATCATGAATTATTGTTGTTACATTGGCTAGCATTGTGAATAAGTGGTGTCATTGCTGGCCAGCAACATGGATTATAGTGATGACACTGGTTTTCACATTAGTGGTTGGCTTCTGACAGGCTATCAGTTCAGTTCAGTTCTTTGTAAATCTCCACCTATTGAAAGTCATTGCACCACCTATATATAGGCGTAGAATAGGCTGCAGTCCTGATGAATGCCAGCACAGGAGACTGCTTCAGAACAACAGTTGGAGTAAGGCAAGGATGTCTTCTGTCACCCACCCTCTTCAACATTTTATTTTTCAAACGGATCATGTCTGATGCTCTGGAAGAACATGAGGGGAAGGTTAGCATAGGCGGCAGAATTATTACCAATCTGCGGTTTGCCGATGACATACCGTATAATGGAAAATTTTCGCGTCGCCAAATTTTCGCGGATTTGCCCCAAAATCATGAGGATTAATTTTCGCACTTTTTAATTTTCGCGGATGTGAATATCCACGAAATTAAAAAATTGTATTTGTCGTATAAAATATTGGATTGTCTGAAAAGTCAAGGCGGAGCACGTAAAGAAACTGTAATCACTTTGTTATTTTGTTATGAACACATTTGTTAAGATAGAATCGGCTCCTTTCGGGTTTGGGAGGATACCCATCCTTTTTTTTTCGAAAAAAAAACAACAACCAAAAACAAAACAAAACAAAAAAAAAAACCCGTAAGATAGACATTTCTACAAATCAATGTTTAGTACACAGAAACAGACAGCTGAAATATGCGAGCAATTGATAAAAGTAAACAGAACTCACTATTAGTTAAAAGTAATTCAGTTTTACTTGCATAATCAGGTACAAGTGACCGTTAATCAAGCAAAGAAAGTGATAGCCTATTCAAATTGTAATTACCTGCTAATTACCAGCGACATGTAATATACTTGCGCCGAAAAAATAGCTCAATAGGTACCTACTTTTAAGTCATTGTGGGGCGCTTAGAATACAGCAAACCATATGTTTGGACGATTCAAATTTCCTATTACTATTTTGTACAAACTAGGAAAATATTTCGCGGAGTTTAATTTTCGCGGATCGCTACCGACCGCGAAATTCCGCGAAAATTAGGCGACGCGAAAATTTCCCATTATACGGTAGTTGCTCCAGCTGAGGAAGAACAGGAACTAGAAGCCCTAGTTGAAAGTCTCGACAAAACTTGCACAAGGTATAAGATGGAGATCAGCGCTGAGAATACATTCAGAAAAAGAAACATGGGCCAGACTACGTAGTTTCGGCTAATAAAAGTAAACAGTATGCAAAGACCAGGAACTGAAACAATCAAAATCCAAATCCAGCCCTCAAACCATAGTTGGAAACAACTAAGATTACAAATAATCAAGATACAGAGAACATATGGCCAACCGAGTGAGCAGCTTGTTCCCAAAAGGTGGCCACTCAGCAACCCAAACCGAACCAAAAATAATAATAACATACATAAGGTAAAACATCACAGAAACTCTGACACCAAAAACAGGCAACAAAGAACCACAACAGAACTACCGCCTTGGAACGGTCAGTAAAGCCTCATCAGTGACCCTCGATTCAAAGACTGACCAGTATCAAAAAGGGCCCAAATAATATAAAAGACGACGATTTTGAATAAGAGTCTAAATCATTTAAATTTTCAGATTTTCAGAATATATTCTCTGATCTCAAAGGACGAAAATAAAATCTTCACTGTGGATGATGTACGGGGAGACGTTTTACGGCCGCCACACGGCACAACACCAGCTGCAAAGAATTGAACTTGAAACCTTAAAGAGTTCCTTCAATAGCAGAGAATACATTCAGAAAAAAGAACATAGGTCAGACTACGTAGTTTCGGCTAATAAAGCCTCATCAAAGACCAAAGTGATGACAAACAGCGCCATTGGCATCCAGAGGGATATCAATGTTGATGTAGGCGACAGGTCTGACACTGGCTATCAGCATTATTGTTGTCACTCAGGCTATCAGCATAGATTGTTGTAACACTGTGTAGCAACACCATGCTTGTTGCCACAGTGGCTAACAATTGTGGTTATTGTGGTCACACTGGCTATAAACATGATTTATTCACATTGGCTATCAATGGTTATTGTCACATTGGCTGGCAACAATGGTGGTGGTTACCATACAGGCTTGCAACATGGTTAATTGTAGTCACATATGCTAGCAATGGAGATAGTACATTGACTAACAATGCGGTTGCTCCTTTCCACATTGTCTGACTGTTTTGATGATTATAATCAGACTGGCTAGCAGCACAGACAGCTGTTAACACATTTGCTGACCATATGGACGTCCTTTTTTTATATAGACAGACTGCCAATTTGCATGGCAGAACAACAGAAAAGTCTTTTGCCATACTGGCTAGCAATATAGATGATTATTATCACAGTTCTACTCTGTTCTATCCCATAACCTTACAATGTCGTTGAGGCACCACAGATGACTTCGAAACGATCCCTTTCCACTTGTCCTGTTTTCAGCTGCCCTAGTTGAGCTGGCAAAGTCCAGTCATGTCCACTCTTAAATACTGTCTCCCCACCTCTTCTTCTGCCTACCTCTTCTTCTTTTATTCTGTTATCACAGTACAAGCTAGCGCCTCGGATAATTGTTACATGGGCTATTATACTTTTTGGCTGTCACATTTAGGGATGTTTAACCCATATTCCCATTTCACCAGCAACAATCTTCAATTTGTTCATTTACCTAGGAAGAAAGGTACCACTATTTGAGTGTTGTATATGCTTCTGTTCAAGCTCCAAGGAAACTATATGGTTCCAAACAAGTTACATTATTGTACACGACTCAGAATTTGTAATGTCCTTTGAACCCAGACAGATTGGTCTTCTGCATACAGGTTGATTTTTTAATTTTTTATAACGATCAAATAAGGTAATTTGGGGAAATATGGACCGCTTAAGCATTCTCGTGATTATACTGACCTCGGTTTCGAGTTGGGACTATTTTGTTGTTTATTTATAGAAAGAAATATATCTAAAGAGCATTATGATAAACAAAGTATGTGGTTTTACTCTACACTTTCAGTGATTGAATTGAAAGTATGCACCTAGTGGGTGGACCATATTACCCCAAACTTTTGGGGTAATATGGTCCACTTTAATAGGCAAATAAGATTGAACGTCCTTTTTTATATAGACAGACTGCAAATATGCGAGGCAAATATATTAAATTCCTTTGCATTATGTATGTGTTTTCGCGTCTTGAAAATAAAAAAATATGCTCAAATGATCAATCTGGCGAAATGATGGACCATAAATGCTACAAAGGAAAACTACGTGCAAAATAACCATTTCTCGAAGTTTTCGGAGTTAAGTCACCTTTGTGCATTATTTCACATTTAATAAAATTCTGTCAGAGAAATTAGACTCAAACTAGCGTATAAAGTGGAATTGAGCGTTAGTTTGCAAATATTTCCAGCAAACAAAATGGCACATGTGATAAGTTTCAGTTGTAATTCCATGGTGGACCATATTACCCCAAATGGAATTTTAACATTGTAATTATGGGTGGACCATATTACCCCACAGAGGCAAATGAACTATGGCATGAAAAAATGAAAATTTCATTTTCTTTCCAAACAAATGATTGTTTCTAACAGCTTTGAGAGGGAATTTTGTTGATATTTAGATATATACCTCGCAAAAATTTCGACAGCTACATAAAATTAGCTCATTTAATCTGAAACTGTTTTCTTACATCGGCCCCTTTTTGACAGAAAAAAATCCGGCAGGGTCCCCTTTTTTAAATGCGTGTAAAATATTATTCTTTGAGATAGGTTTCAAAAGTTTTGTTGGTACGCGAAAGTGATGAGACACAAATATTTTATCATGGATATGGTTTGATTTTAGTATCCTTTTGGCTTTTAGATTATTCGTCTAATTCCCGGTGGACCATATGCCCCAACGGACCGTATTCCCCCAAATTCCCATAGCTTACAGCCATTCGAATACCCCACCCCCTATTCCTACCCTTCCCTATTTCTATTCTATTCTATCCCATAACCTTACTAGGTCGTTGGGGCACCACAGATGACTTCAAAACAATCCCTTTCCACCTTGTCCTGTCTTCAGCTGCCCTAGTTGAGCTGGCAAAATTCATTTCTGTCCACTCCTTGATATTGTCTTCCCACCTCTTCTTCTGTCTACCTCTTCTTCTTTTTCCTTTCACTGTGCCCTGAAGAATTGTCTTAGCTAAACCAGAAGACCTTGAGACGTGGCCAAACCACCTTAGTTTCCGTTTCTTGACCAGCGTCAGGAGTTCATCATATTCTCCAATGGCTGCTTGGATCTCCCTGCGAACCTTCTCATTGGTTATATTGTCCTTGTACGAAATGTTCAGTAACCTTCGGTAGCATCTCATCTCAAAGGCCTGCGTTCTTTTCTCTAACTCTGCTGTCAAGGTCCACGATTCACAGGCATACAGAATTATGGAAATGACAAGGGAGCGCATAAGTTTCACCTTTGATCCAAGAGATATGTTATCTCTCCAAATTGGTTTCAGCTTGGTAAGAGCTGAAGTAGCTTGTGCAATCCTTGAGAGAACCCCCTGTTTTGAGCCATCATCTGAGACGACTGCTCCAAGGTATTTGAAGCTGCTTACGGTACCCAGCTTCTGTCCTTTTACCTTCATCTCCCTCTGGATTCCACCTGCGCTGTTTGTCATCAGTTTGGTCTTCTCAGCACCGATCTCCATCTTATACCTTGTGCAGGTTTGGTCGAGACTTTCAACTAGAGCTTCTAGTTCCTTCTCTTCCTCAGCTAGAGCATCTATGTCATCGGCAAACCGCAGATTGGTAATGTTTCTGCCGCCTATGCTAACCTTTCCGTCATGTTCTTCCAGAGCATCAGACATGATCCCTTCGAGAAAAATGTTGAAGAGGGTGGGTGACAGAAGACATCCTTGTCTTACTCCAACTGTTGTTCTGAACCATTCTCCTGTGCTGCCATTTATCAGGACTGCACTTGTAGCCTTGTTGTATAGCTGCTCAATTGTGCGAACTAGATTTGCACTGATATTGTACTTCTGCATGGTGGCCCATAAGGCTGCATGCCATACCCTGTCAAAGGCTTTTTTGAAATCAATGAAGACATGGTACAGATTCTGGTGATGTTGAAGATACTTTTCACTCAGGATTCTAAGGTTGAAGATCTGTTCTGTGGTGCTCCTTCCTGCTCGGAACCCAGCCTGTTCCTCAGCAATTATCTCTTCGGCTTGTGGTTTAAGCCTGTTCAAGATGACTTTCAGCATGATTTTGCTTGAATGACTGATGAGGCTGATGGTTCTGTAGTTCTGGCAGAGCTGTAGGTTGCCTTTTTTAGGGAGCGGAATAATCAGCGAGTCCATGGGGTAGGCCATTCTCCTGTTCTCCTGTTACAGATATCTGTTAAAACATCAATCATGGTCTCCCCGCCAGCTTGAACAAGTTCTGCTGGTATATTATCAACTCCGGCAGATTTCCCCTTCTTTAGTGCTGCTACGGCAATCTCAACTTCCTCACGAAAGATCGTTTGTTGATCTTCTTCTGGGGGCTGATTGCAGTCTAGAACCGCATTATCACCGTAAGTATCATGGTTGTATAGTTCTGAGCAATATTCTGTCCATCTGCTGAGAATCTTTTGTTCCTCTGTAAGGCATTTCCCAGACTTGTCCTGGATAGCTGTGGATCTACCCTGTTTCTCTGAAGTTAGATCCTTCACCAGCTGGTATGCTTTCTTGCTGTTGTTTTTGTTCATGCAAGTTTCAATCTCCTAGCACTGACTAGCTATCCAGTCCTCCTTCGCTTTCTTCACTGCCTTTTGAATCCTCTTGTTTGCTTCCCTGTATTCTTCTGCTCCTCCTGCTTCATACCTCTTCTTCTTCAAATTTCTCCTCTCATCACAGAGGTCGAGAACATCTCTGGTGACCCAGGGTCTTTTCCTGTGACGTTCCTTCCCAAGTATCTCACTGGCTGCCTCAGTCACAACTGTATTGTAGGTGGTAATCATGGTATCTATGTCCATGTCATCATCTCTCAGACCAATGAGTGGTTCAAATTTCCCACCTATTGTTGCTTGAAAAGTGCATGCCACCTCTGGGTCCCTTAGCTTCTCAAGATCAAACTTTAGTCTTGGCTGGATTGGTTTTCTAGTCTTCTTCAGACGAACTCGGAAGGTAATCACCACCAGGTCATGGTCACTTCCTGTGTCTGCTCCAGGAAAACTCCTTGTCCTATGGATGTTGACTCCTGATGGGAAGCGCTTCCTCGCCAAGATATAATCAATCTGATTGTGGGGTTTCCCATCTGGACTGTGCCATGTCCATCTTCTTGATGGTTTGTGAGGGCCAGAGGTGTTTGTCAATACTAGGCTGCTACAGGTTGCAAACTCTAGAAGTCTGAGACCTCTCTCATTTGTCTCGACATTGCAGTAGGGTCCCCAAACGTTTTCCCAGTCTGCCTGTGCATCCTTTCCAACTTTAGCATTCCAATCCCCTTGTACATTTTGTTGGTTGGTTGATTTGATGCTTAACGTCCACGGTAAACAACTAAGGTCATGTCGGGACGGTCAGTTAACCTAACCACACTATTCCTGGGCAGGCTTAGACCTCCTAAACGGTTAACCAGTACTAAGTGCACATACATATGGCCCTGTACTCTACTAAAGGACAACAACATGATCTAATTGTGCTGGATTTCTCGAAGGCGTTCGATCGCGTACCGCACGAACGCCTTCTACGAAAGTTGGACCATTATGGTGTTAGAGGGAACACTCTTAAATGGATCAGGGCATTTCTCACTGACAGAGTACAGCAAGTCACAGTGGAAGGAGCCACATCAGACAGTATCCAAGTTCTCAGCGGAGTACCCCAGGGCACAGTTTTGGGACCTCTACTTTTCCTTGTTTTTATCAATGACCTCCCAGACTGTGTAGACTCAAGAACCCGGCTCTTCGCTGACGACTGCATCCTATATAGATGTATCAAAGATAGACATGACGGTGAAATCCTTCAAAGTGACCTTAACAACCTGGCAGCGTGGGAAAAGAAATGGGGAATGGCATTCCATCCTGAGAAGTGCAGTGCTATCAGAGTCACCAGAGCAAAGAAACCAATTTCTTCATCATACACCCTGAAAGGCCACACTCTCGAAATGGAAGACTCCACACGGTATCTGGGAATGGAACTCCAGTCCAACATGTCTTGGAATCGCCACATGGACCAGGCTGTAAAGAAAGCAAACAGCACTCTAGGATTTCTTCGCCGTAACCTGAGAGTTTCAAATGAACAGACAAAGTCATCTGCATATTTCTCCATGGTGAGGCCAATCGTAGAGTACTGCTCAACAGTCTGGAACCCCTATACCACAGAATATGTCAAGAAGGTGGAAATGGTGCAACGACGTGCAGCCAGATATGTCACCAACCGGTATCACAACACCAGTAGCGTGACCTCAATGCTAGACCACCTCGAATGGGAGTCCCTAGAAGCACGACGTGCCAAGAACCAGCTGACCATGTTCTTCAAAATTATTCATGGACTAGTGGACATACCGGCCTGTGACTATCTTGTACCAGCGTCAACCAGAACGCGCTCGCAACACTCCTTGAAATTTCTCCAGATCCCCGTTTCCAGCGAATATTACAAGTTTAGCTGTTTTGCTCGTACCGTCTGTCGTTGGAACTCTCTACCAGCCAATGTGGCTGAAGCTCCCAGTTTGGTATCCTTCAAACGGGAGCTCTCAAGTCTGCCAATTTAAGCTGTCTGGCCCGGCCATGCAAGTACATTCTCATGATATCCTTAAGCATGTGCTGTCGGGGACTTCGGGTGCCCTGGTACCTTCAAGGCAGGCAGCTTGGTTGAGGATTGAAGAGTGGAAAATGCATTGGCCAAAACTACTCATTTTCTTCTGGCTTTCTATCAACTATACTTCTATCTTTCCTATCATACTCTCTCTTTCTCATGCAGCAAACCCCCGCGCTGTAGTAGTCAAGTGTGACGGCAGCGCGTATGATGTAGATGTAGATGTAGACTTTCGCCAGTAACTGACAACTGCCCTTCTTGAATCAGCGGAAGGAGTCCCCTTGTACAACCCCTTGTACAACCAGAATGTCCTTCTTGGGTGTTTGGTCTATGATTTCCCTGCCCTTCCCTACCTTAGCCTAATCTTCCTTAGCCTACCCTACCTAAGCCTAATCTATCGCACCTTAGCCTACTCTACCCTACCTTAGCCTACTCTCCAGCTAAGTTTGGAGTATGATCTCGCCTTGCGGCTCATTGTGCGACGATCCGGTAGTTCCCTGTACTCTACTTCCGGAAGAAGTAAAATCACAAAAAGAAACGAAAACGCTAAATTTGGATCAAATGCCACTAATTAAAGACATATAGAGGCGTTCAACACGAATAAAGATGTCATTTTATTCAGATTAATGCATTTAGGTAGGTATTGCTTGAGGATAAGAATATCTTTTTGTGCTATAAATTAGTGAGTATCCTTTTCATTTTATTCGGACGTACTACAATTTCGGCCAAACTATTTCAAGCCGTCTGTGAAAGATCATGATAACGAATAACACATAGGCCATTTCTCATCATTTCTATAGAGTTTACCTGTCCATGTCTGTATTTGTGTGTGTTTTCCAGCAATTGTGTCTGGCGCATATTGAAGTAGCCCAGCTCTGGGCCGGAAAATGCCCAGAAACAAGTTTCAATTTTCACGGCCCAGACCTCACCTATACACTGATAAAATCATTATTTTTGAATCACTTAGGAAAAAACATCAGCGGTTGTGTTCTTTGGCCATTTTGGATCATGACTGCTACCAGTTTTACCTTTTCTAAGAGACATTGGGCTGGCCTTGAAGCATTTTCCTCAAGAGGGGTGAAAAGAAATTGCGTTTCAACGGACATGTTGACAGGATATGTAAATGAGCTCGTGGAGGTCACGTGATGACGCCATCTGTCAAATGATAAAATCCAGTACCAGAATTGCAAAGACAGGCGTACTCCAGACAACCCAAGTTAAGCGACTAACTTCTGGGTTTCAACGATAACAGAATATTTATACGTCGACTGTTTGCGCCTTACAGACATCTTTGAATCTTGTTAAACACGAAACGTGTGTTGTTATTCCGGTATCCAGTGCTGTTTGTATCAAAATGAGCATCCCCTGTCCGAGTGGTCGGAAAACTTAATTTCATAGCTCCACTGCAGAAACGCTTTTTTAATTACAAATTACATCGGAGGGGGGCGGGGGGGGGGGGGGGGGGGGGGGGGGGGGGGGGGTCGGTTGTTTGATATCTGCTCCCAGTTACGCCTCACGTCTGCCTGACTACATTTCTAGTTTTTTGTTTTGTTTTTTTTGCGTAGAATAACAGTACATAGGAAAACTTTACCGATCAATAGTATGCTCCGACGTATCAGACCTGGGGTAATTGTAATCTGTAATCGTGATTACTTGTAATCGATTACAATTTCTGAGTAATCATTAGAGGTGAAACGATTCACCGAAAACGCGGTGCACCGCGGTGCGGTTGGCTCGGTTCGATTCACGATACGGTCTTCCTTCATTTTCGGTTCGGTTCGGTTCATCCTTTTTAGTGCCGCTTAGGCAAAAAAAAAACGAAAAAAAAGAAGAAAAAAAAAGAACGAAAAAAAACTTGATTTGCCACTTTTGTAAAATCGCAAGATTACAGTCTTATTTGTTTCTTGAGTCTAGCTATCTGATAATTGTTTTTTTTTCTCTCTTGCAATCGATTTATAAATTTTACTTTTATTAATACTCGAGCGGCGTGTTTACCAAAATGGCTGACTGTGAAGTTGCGGATGCTCCCGCGAAGTTTAAATCAAGAGTTTGGCAGTACTTCGGCTTTGAAAACATCATTGATAAAAATGGAATCAGAACTTTAGATAAATCTAAAACTGATGCTTTAACTGGTTCATTCATACAGTGGCAATTCTCTACGGGTAAGTTTTTAATGAATCCTCCAGGCAGCTGTCAAAAATCATACTGTCGTCATAGGTTTTCGTGACTAATTTCTGGTTTACACAGGTCCTTGTTGTAGATCCTCTCGACCCCCCATCCATTTATATTCTCATACTGATCTAATCTAGTAGGGGGGATTATTCCAGATTTGTGTTCCTAGCAGAGCAAATAACTTAAGATGTATCGCGATATGTATCGTATCGTGACCTCTGTATCGCGATACGTATCGTATCGTGAGGTGAGCGTATCGTTGCAGCCCTAGTAATCATGAAGTAATCTGTAATCGTGGATTTTTATGATTACAAGTAATCGTAATGTAATCAAAATAGTTAAAAGAAAAGACTTGTGCAAAATAATAACAGAAAGCAGTTGATTATTCAAAGTGTCTTCAAACAGAGTAAGACAGAGAAAAACTGGTCTAATTTGTGTACAAAAGGCAGCAGACCAAATTAAGAAACTGACAGAATTCCCTTTATACTCTTTTGGGGGGTAAAATTTAAGCAGTATCATAGTTATAAATATGCACTCTTTTACCCATTTATGACTGGCAGACTCTTCTATCCTCACAAATTGGATAGGTTTTTTTTTACATCTTTTTATACAAACTGTAAAATTTTATGCCAGCAGTGAAGATCCTGATCAAAATGCTGCATCTGAGCATCTGATCTGGGTACTGGTAGCTGCCTTGGTTGACTTGTATTTTTATGACTGATTTACATGATTTACCATCTTTACTTTGGACAAGCAGGTTCAAGTGTTAAAGATGTTTTTCAACATACTAACTGTTTTGTGTTTATTGGTGGTTGAGCAGTGCAACTCAACTATGATTTTCGCACCTTCTTTGTGGATTGAGCTAACTGTTACATCTGTCAACTTAATGACACCTGTGTATTGCATACAACAAAAAGCCAATACTTTAATTCCTTTCTTTCCCATTTATGGGCCAACTTATTAACTTTGAATTTTTTACAGACTGAGGGCGAGCAAGAAAAAGATAAAACTGAAAAATGAAATATATACAGTGATAGCTAAAATGAAATTAATAAATTTTACAGTAAGTGTTTGGCCCCTTGCTTTGAAGACTTTGAACTAGTCTTTCACAAGCAATTTTATGACATTGGAAACAATGTAGAATCATATTTCTGATGTTTGAAATAAAAGGCAAAATAACTGATGGAGAAAAAAATATTGAAACATGTGCTTGATATTTAGGACCTGAAACATAGCATTTATTGAATTTCTCAAACTTCATAAATAGCATACAGCCATTGCATGCACATTACATCTAACTGCAGATTGCTAAATAAATTTCGTTCAGATTTAAAAGTACGTCAAGTTCTTCAGAAATTATTTCAGTCTTACCTATAAGCACACATGTAAGCCACCAATAATTTGCTGATTTAGGTCTTTTTAGCTCGCCTGAACGAAAGTTCAGGAAGAGCTATTGTTGTCACCACGGCGTCCGCGTCCGCGTCGGCGTCGGCGTCGGCGTCCGGATTGGATGTTTTGGTTAAAGTTTTTTTAAGACCTATATCTCCCTAACCCATTGATGGATTCTTTTGATACTTGCACTGTACTTAGATATTGGTCCAAAGTTTAACATGGTACCACCCCCACCCCACTCCTTGACCTTGATGTCAAGGTCATGGACTTAGAAAATTGGGAGTTTTTTGGGACTGGATGTTTTGGTTAAAGTTTTCTAAAGCCCAGTATCTCCTTAACTCATGGATGGATTCCTTTGATACTTGCACTGTAGTTAGATATTGGTCCGAAGTTTTCCAAGGTACCACCCCCACCCCCCTCAGTGACCTTGATGTCAAGGTCATGGACTTAGAAAATTGTCTTTTTAATAATTGGATGTTTTGGTTAAAGTTTTTTAATGACACATATCTCCTGAACCCATAGATGAATTCTTTTTATATTTGCACTGTAGTTAGATATTAGTCCAAAGTTTTACAGAGTACTACGCCAGCCCTGCTCGGTGACCTTGATGTCAAGGTCAGGGACTTAGGAAATTTGGTCTTTATTAAAGTTTTCTAATTGCATACTGATTCATAATGCTTGGCAGAGATTTAGTTTACACTTGAACTGATGTTAGACACTTTTTTGAGTTTTTACAAAACACTATATACTTACCTGACTGGATGACCTTGATGTCAAGGTCATGGACTTTGATTTTTGTCTTAAAGATTTTGATTAGTTTTGTATTAATGAAGACATAATTGCACAGTGCCACAATGGACTCAGTTGATACTTATACTTGGACTGATGTTAGATAACGGTTAAAGGCTTTGATACATCCTAGCCCTGCCCTCCTCCCCCCTACCCCTTAGTTCTTTGACCTCAAGCTCATGGACTTTGAAATTTCATGTGGATTTTTTTTTATTTTAAGACATTTCTGAGATAGCTTTTGTTACACCCACCACACAAGGTGACCTTGAAGTCAAGGTCTTTACAGATCTTAAGGCTTTTGGAATACATTACTTTACATTGCCAAGGTGAATTCAGTTGATACTTAGACTGTTGGTAGGTAGTGGTCTAAAGTTTTACAGAGTACCATCTTGACCCACCCAGTGACCTTCAAATCAAAGTCATGGCCTTAAAATTTGGAATTGGGTCAATGTTTTCTGAAGGTATATGTTTCACAAAGCATGAACGGAGACATAACTTTACAATGTCAACTTGATGATTTGCCAGGTGATCCCTGGAAACATACCTGCTATGTAAACTGAATGTGACGGTTTACTGCTGGATTATCCTATAAAATCAAAACAGCTTGACCAGTTACTGCTGTTAATGTTAGATTTTTACACTGGCTTTTACTTCTTGGATGTCAATAAAATTTAGGTTACATTAGCAAACATAGCAGGCTCTGATTAGACTGCTCTATTATGAGCCTTCTAGTCTGAGTTTACATGTTTGTTGTAGCCTTTCCTATTATTTACAGACATCATGGTAATGATGTTACATCATGTTGCTTTACAGTGCCTCTCTTGTACATATAGTGTTTTTCTGTCAGGCAGCTATCATCAGAAACCTTGTCCAACATCAACTATATGGTGAGTAAGCAAATCAAGAGTAGATAAGTATTATATACAGTAAAAGGTTTTAATAAGGCATGTGTGTAACTCAGTATTTTGGCATATATAACAGTAATCTTTATATCAGTAATATTTTAATACTTGCATTCTAAATTTGAAATAAAATTGACAAAAATAACTCTTCCATTTTAGCAAATCTAGAATTGGAATCAAATCACTTCTTTTCTCTGTGTTAGTGGATTCAACCAAATGCTTCAACCTTCATAGTTTATTTAAGGCTGCTTTTATATGTTCTTATCCATTTTGCCAAATTATCTGTTAAACACACACACAACAGGGTATATTCTGGTGCCTGTATGTAATGTTCGGCCTGAATGCTGACTCCAGTTGTATTTGCCAAGTAATAATGATTTGTTATTTTGAACTGACAGACAGGACATATATTTGTTTTTTGGAACAGATATTGCCTACCATAATCAGACTGCTCCTGAAGGATAATTTGTTCAATCAACTGTTTTATTCTTTTTTTGACTTAGAGGACTTGTCTGAAATCAGAGATATAAGGAACCAGTAAGTAAATGGTGAAAATACCTTACTATATCTTTAGTAAATTGTGGATTATGAAACAAACAAATAAATTTATTTCATTTTATTTAATAAACTTGATAAATAAATTCAGGTTAAAAAATTGTTGTCCCTATTAACTAAAATGTCAGAGCTCTAGTCACTCTTTATACCTTTCATATAGAATAAACCCTGTTGGACTGCTTTATTATGAACTAGTTCAGTTTATTGTTGGTAACTAATATTTCTGTTATGTTCCATGTTGACCTAATTTTCAGATTAAGTGGTGTTTAGACAAGAGAGATTTGAAATGGGAATCATTGCAGAAGACTTTTTATAACCTTATGCTTTCTGTTCTTTGTTGGCATGGTATAATTGATACCTGGTGATGGGTTTCTTTCAGGCCAATACAGACTGGTGATGCAAAGAAAAGACTATCTGCATGTTGTTCTGTAACATTCACTTTTTCAAAGTTGCCACATAGCAGATGTTTAGAAATTTGGAATGAAAAATTATGCATATAAACAAGAAATAGATGGTTAAATTCAGTGTAAGATGTACCTGCATTAATAAACATGAGAAGTTTTTCGTAAAGGAAAAGAAGCCTGGAAAAATAAAACCTACGTGCATTTCTTTTAATTCCAGTCATGAACTATTTCTTAAAAGATAATTATTCACTGTTATTAAAAATTTATTTTAAAAAGATGTGAAGCAAGAAAGTATGCACAGGAAACTCAGTAAGCAGATTAATGTTTTATTTCAATATCAAAAAGTGGCTTTTCTGCACTGTCAACAAACATTGTCATCAAAGTTCTTATGGATAAAGGGATTTTTTGCTTGCACAGATCATTTTTGACTCAATTCTGACATATTAACTGCATGATACAAATACATTTTTTAAATCAGCTATTTTATTTAAAGATTGATTTATAAGGTGAATAGTTACACTTTCAAGGGAGTAACTATGCTGTTTTCATTTTTGCTGTCCTTATCAATGAGAGTCAGTTCTTAAAGAAAGAACTTGTTTCTGCCAGAGCAGATCCTTTTCTTTGCGAGTAGACTCGTTACTCCCTTTTGGAAAGTCTTCATTCTCCAGAGAAACAAACAGGAAGTCATGAAAGTTGTTCCACTTTGTCTAAAATACAGGAATACATGGAGGTATACCCATTTATCTTAAATTCACAGGGTGTAAACATGAAGCAAAATTGTTTAGTACACAGTGACTTCAGTTATTTAAACCAGTTGCTTATTGAAAGTTTAATGCATTTGTCTAAGAAATAACTTTGTGTTTTAAACTAAGAGAAAGCCATTTTCATGTAGTTTCATATATTTTGATTTTAACTAAAGTAACAGAAAATTTTTTTGTGAGCTTTCACTGCTAAGAAGTAAAATATATTACATGTGACTGTATGCATATGCTACATTATATCTGGTACTTGATATTTCGTTACAGTGATGCCAATGAGGACTCTACAGTCTATGCAAAATAGAAAAGTGGTTAATTTCAGCCCATGTCACCTAACTATGATAATCTACACAGCTGAAAGAAGTTATCATCTTTCAAGCGCTGCATGTGACCACACAGGTACATGGTTTGACAGTTGTGAAGCCATAATTTCTTGACATCAGAGCTCCAGATAATTAAGGGTTTTGACGGTAACTATGGGGTCATTAAATTTACTTGTTACTTTTCATTTGAACTGCCTGACTGATGTGGTTTGAATTAGGGGTCGCAGCATGATTTTATTAAGAAGTAAACGTTAATTGCCTGAATGATCTGAAAAATCTGCCTTGTAAGGAGCATTGGTAATATTTAACTTTGTGTGCATCTGTCAGTAAATATGATGAAGTACCTTTATTAGCAAAATTTCCCCTTTACTCTTCCCCCCCCCCCCCCCCCCCCCCCCCCCACACACACACACACACACACACACCACCACCACATCCACACACACAAATGACTTGTTAAACTTATTTGCAACTGTTCTTTGATATGAAAATATTCAGTTGTAACATTTTAACATTTTAAATAGTTATGAGATTTCATGCACACATAACTGGCTCCTCCCAAGTTTTCTGTTATTTATAGTAATATTGTCTATATTATTACAAACGTGATCAGCTTTGATGACACCTTATTATGTACCTGTATTAACTTTTGTTTGTCCTATAGAATTGTGTATCTACTTCTGACCTAGTATTTTCTCAGTAGTTGATAAAGCCATTTTCACAAAAATTGGTATATTTCAGAATTAATTAGCTTAATTGTTTACTTTGCTGGTCACTAAAAAAATAAGGACATTAATCAGTAATTGTTAAACCCCATCTAGACCGTCATTAAGCATGCATGGTCATTATATTCATCCATATTTTTCTCAACTAAAGACCAGTGTATAAAACAATTCTATATGGTCTGAAGTATTACAGGCTGAAAAATAAACAAACTTTGTTTAATGAACACAACTTCAAAAGTTTTGATTTTATAGGGTATGACCTTGTTGTAGAGATAATGGTTGCTTTGAAATTCTTTCATTTGTTTCAGGTTCAGCTACACTGACACTGGACATCCTGTTAGGAAACAAAGGGGCGCATATTTATAATGGTAATGGTATGGAGCAGTGCTCCGCATGTAAAAAATGGTTTAAGACCGCAAAAACTCTTTTGAACCACAAGTGTTCATTCTGCTGTAAATGTGACAGAATCTTCAGTTCTTATCAGAAGTTCCAGCAGCACAAATGTACAAAAGCAGTCTCCATGGTTAAAAATGAAGATGAAGAGGAATGTGCTGACACAAAAGTAAATCATTGTGCTGCTCAGGTAAGACAAAGCTTATCACAAAATAACATAGAAACTTTAATGTGTGAAAGATGTCATCGGTCATATAAGACAAGAAAAACTTTAGTTAATCATAGATGTACATATTGTGATAGCTGTAGTACCACCTTTACTACGTATAAGAACTTTTTGTCACATACATGTTCCAAAGCTATAAAGACTGAATATGAGGAAACTAACAAAACTTTGAATAAAAAGTTTAGAATCACTTCTGAACCTGTAAGAGACATGTCCATAGTAGCTGATATGGTGGGAGGATGTGGAAATTTTATCCCTGATGATGTTATTTGTGTGGCACTGGACATGATCAGACAGTATACTGGTTCAGACTACCATGGGTATATTACACCCGCTGAAATGACATGGTTTCTTTCAAACCCAACAGAAGCTAGCCCGCCAGTTCCAGACAGTGAACTATCAATCAATATACATAATATAGGTAATCATTGGGTTACATCTGTATATAACCCGCAAATAGGGCGAATCTTGGTGTATGATTCCCTTCGTAGAATTGAACATTATACACCAATTGTACCTCAGCTTAGATTTCTTTATGGCAGTGAGCTTTTAAGTAGAGTAGATTTCATACCAGTAACCCAGCAGGGAGCAGATGCCGCATGCGGGGCATTTGCGGTTGCTTATGCATTCTGCTACTGTTTAGGGATGTCACCCGGTTCGCAAAAATTTGATAAGTTGCAGATGAGAACCCACTTAAGCGACTGTATACGATCAAGACAAATAGCTGCATTTCCAACTACAAATTCCAATAATACATGCACAGAAACAGATAGGATTAACTACAAAAGGAAGTGGCAAGATGATCAGGAGTTAAAAAATGAAAATTCTGTTAAAAAATGCAAAAAAAGTGTTGAAGCGGTGGAAATTGTAACTAGTGGAAGAAGTAAAAAACTACGCCCAAATGATAGAGAACGAAAACAGCAGAAAAGGAAATCAGCAGCAATAAGAGAAATAGAAAATTTCAGAAAAAGGCAAAGTTCTGAAAGTCGGAGAAAAGAGGCAGAACATAAACGGAAAATACGAAGAGCTATGGAAGTGAGACACTTGGAAAATAGGAAGAAAAGGCAGAATCCTGATGGTCGTCAAAAAGAAAGGGAACATAAACATGAAGTAAGAAAGGAAGAAGATTATAGAAGCTTGGAAAATAGGAAGAAAAGGCAGAATCCTGATGGTCGTCAAAAAGAAAGGGAACATAGACATGAAGTAAGAAAGGAAGAAGATTATAGAAGCTTGGAAAATAGGAAGAAAAGGCAGAATCCTGATGGTCGTCAAAAAGAAAGGGAACATAAACATGAAGTAAGAAAGGAAGAAGATTATAGAAGCTTGGAAAATAGGAAGAAAAGGGAAAATCTTGAAAGTCATGAAAGGGATAAAGAACGTAAACATGAAGAAAGAAAGGAAGAAGATTATAGAAGCTTGGAAAATAGGAAGAAAAGGGAGAATATTGAAAATCATGAAAGAGATAAAGAACGTAAACATGAAGTAAGAAAGGAAGAAGAATATAGAAGCTTGGAAAATAGGAAGAAAAGGGATCACATTGAAACTCATGAAAGAGATAAAGAACGTAAGCGTGAAGTAAGAACAGTAGAAGAATATAGAAGCTTGGAAAATAGGAAGAAAAGGCAAAATCTTGAAGCTCATGAAAGAGATAAAGAACGTAAGCACGACAAAAGAAAGTGCAAGGAAATCAGAAGGTTGGAAAATATGAGAAAGAAAAATATTGATAGTAGGTATCAAGATAAAGAACGTAAACAGTTGACAAGAGAATGTAAGTCTCACAGAGATACAGAAAATAAGAAAAAAAAGGAGAGAAAAGGAAACTCTGTTTCTGAGATTGTAAAAAACTTCCACATTACTGTTCAGAGTGGACCTTTATATATATGCACATGTTGCAGGCAAATGATGTATCAAGAAAGTGTAAGGTTAGTGCCAAAATTACTTAATATAGATGAAAAATTGAAAAGAGTGCTGATTACAGGTATAAAAAGTGTAGATAACAAAGAGTGGATATGTCATACATGTTTTAGTGCCATTAAGAGTAAACAAATTCCTAGTTGTGCCATAGCCAACTTGATGGATTTTCCAGTAAAGCCTCCTGAGCTAAATTTGACAGATATGGAAGAAAGACTGGTAGCAACACGCATCCCATTTATGTGTTTGCATCAACTTCCTCGTGGTGGCCAGCTTAGCCTCAATGGAAATGTCGTCAATGTTCCAGCCAATGTGACCAATACAGTTTTGAGACTTCCTAGAAGTATGAATGATAGTGAATGCATTCCAGTTAAGTTGAAAAGAAAGCTGAGTTTTGGGCATCATGTTGATTTTAGAAATATACGACCTCAAAAAGTCATAAGTGCAGTTAATTGGTTAATAGCAAATAGCAAGTTGTATCAGGAGGAGGGTATTGTTGTAAATGATGCCTGGAATCCAACAAATAATACTGTGGAAAAAACTGATGATAGTCCTGATGAATCAACTGATGAACCAGATCCATGGGATGAGACTGCTGCAGAAGAACAACCAGTGGGCACATTGGACACCCTTCTTGTCCCCCAAGATCTAACTGATGAGGCTTCCCGCATATTTTCGTTTGCTCCTGCTGAAGGAAATACACCAGTCAGCATTTTTATGGATCATAATGCAGAAGAACTGGCTTTTCCTACATTATTTTGTGGAAGAGCCCGCCCAGACAACACAGAGAGACCTGTCAAGATAAGCTATGCTGATATTTGCAAATCAGAATTGCGAAGATCAGATAGAAGGATGGCCAGTCACATTCCAAATTTGTTTTTCAAGTTCAAGAAACTACAGACAAAGCACATTCTGGATAAAGCCAATATCTGTATCAGAAAAGCCCAAGGAAAACAAGATTTGACTGCAGGCCATCTTAAATCAGTGGAAAATGTGGAAAAAATTTGTCGTTTGAATGAAGGCTTTAGAATTTTTAAGGATCTTCGAGGGTCACCTCCATACTGGGAGCAGACAAAAAAAGACATATTTGCTATGATACGCAAGCTAGGTATTCCAACATGGTTCACATCATTTTCTTCCGCAGAAACCAGATGGATGCACCTTCTTCAAATTTTATACAAGTCTGTTCATATGAAAACACTTTCTGATCAAGAAGTATCAGAGCTCACCTGGTTCCAGAAGTCAGAACTGATCAAGAGCGACCCGGTCACATGTGCTAGACACTTTGATCATCAAGTTAAAAAATTTCTCAGTGATGTTCTCAAAAACCCATCTAACGTGATAGGAAAAGTTACAGACTATTTCTATAAAGTAGAATTTCAGATGAGAGGCTCTCCTCATATCCACATGCTTGTCTGGGTTGAAGATTCACCAACTCTTGATGGGAGTGAAGATGCTGAAGCCAGGGTCATTGCATTTGTAGACAAGTATGTAACCTGCAGTAAAGATGAGTCAGTGGATGATGTAGTCCCTCTGCAACAACATTCCCACTCCAGGACATGTCAACGGAAAAATAAAAATGAATGTAGGTTTAATTTTCCAATGCCACCAATGCCAAAAACGTGCATTCTTGAGCCCTTGGGCCCAGAAACTACAGAGGAAGAGAAAAAAATACATGAAAAGAACTGGGAAAGGATCAAGAAAAGACTTGATGATTTGAAAACTGGCAAAGACGTAGATTTTCATGAGTTCTTAAAAGAAATTGATTTGACAATGGAAGAATACACATTGGCAGTCAGATCCTCATTAAAAAGCCTAAAAATATTCTTACAGAGACAGGTGGATGAAATTAGGATCAATAGTTACAACAAATGTCTTTTACAGTGTTGGAGAGCAAATATGGATATACAGTATGTTACTGATCCATATGCCTGTGCTATGTACATAGTGACATATATAGCAAAAGCTCAAAGAGGCATGAGCAACTTGCTCTTCAATGCTGCGAAAGAAGCTAAAGAAGGAAATCAGGACATAAGAAAACAAGTCAGGACTATTGGTCACAAATTCTTGACACATGTTGAAGTATCCGCACAAGAAGCAGTGTACTTCATTTTGCAGCTTCCTCTGAAAAATGCATCACGTGATGTTATGTTCATTAATACATCCCCAGAAAAGGAGAGAGTTGTAATGCTCAAAAGTCACAAGTTAATACAAAATCTCCCTGATGAGTCTACTGATGTAGAAACAACAAGCATAATAGGCAGATATGCACAAAGACCAAGAAAACTACATGATTTGTGCCTTGCTGACTTCTGTTCTAATTACAGGGTAGTATATAATAGCAGATCAATAAATACAAATGAAGAGAGTGATGATATCAATCCAGCCAGCGATAATAACTGCTGTTTAACTAAACAATACAAGTGTGAAGATGGGACTATACTAAGAAAGAGAAAGAGGCCTATAGTTATCAGATATGTTAGATACCAGTATGAAATGGACTCAGAAAACTACTTCAGAGAAGTTTTGATGTTATTTTACCCTTGGCGAAAAGAAGAAATGATAATAGGAGATTGTGAAACATACCAGGAAAGATTCCAACAGTTGGTTGACATAACAGATATAAAAGACAAGATGAAAGAATACAACCATAACTGGTATGAGCTCGATAAAGCAGTTAAAGATCTTGAAAAGAGAACTGAAGACAGCATGGAAGATGAATGGGATAGATTAGCCCCCAATGCCCAGCAAGTGGAGAGAGATGATGAAGAAGAAGGAATTACAGAAAGTGATATATTCCCAGTGTTTGCCCCTCCACATACTGAAGTCCCATCTTTCAGTGAAATTCCGGGAGGACCAGCTGAGTCTGAGAGTGACAGGACTGAAGTCATGGTAAATGTCATACCAGAGGAAGATTATTTATCACTGGTCAGATCACTGAACAAACAACAAAGAGAAATTTTCCACCATGTACTATATCATTTAAAAGTTAATGCCAGTCCTCTATATTTATTTCTAACAGGGGGTGCAGGAGTGGGTAAAACGGTAGTGGTAAAGGCTATCTATCAAGCTATGTTGAGATACTACAACAAAAGTATCACCTGCAATCCAGACAGCATCAAGGTTCTCCTAGCAGCACCAACAGGTATAGCAGCATACTTGATTAAAGGAAACACTCTGCACAGTCTGTTCAAAATTCCTGTCAGCCAAAAACTAACTTACAAACCGTTGACAAGTGATAAACTGAACACTCTTCATTGTCGGTTTCAAGATGTCAAACTCCTGATAATAGATGAAATATCCATGGTAGGTAACAGAATGCTGTCTTTCATTCATCACAGACTTCAGCAGATAACTGGTTCATCTAAGCTGTTTGGTGGAATTTCTGTTATTGCAGTTGGGGATTTATTTCAGCTGAAACCTGTGTTTGATGGTTGGGTGTTTGAAAATCTCACACAAGACTATGGACCGCTGGCAACAAACCTTTGGACTGAAAACTTCCAAATATTCCAGTTAACCACCATCATGAGACAGAAAGATTCAGCTGAGTTTGCTCAGTTACTCAATCGCTTGAGAGAAAGCAGACACACAGAGAAAGACATAGAAATGCTCAAGACTAGAGTTATCAACAAAGATGTATTACATCCAGACTATCCGCTCAAGATACCGCACATCTTTATATCCAACAGGATGGTTGACAGCCACAACAGTTTGGTATATGAAACTAGTACCAATAAAATATGCATTAAAGCAATGGATGTTGTTTTAGGGGATGTATCAAAAGATGTGAAAGAGAAAGTGAAAAGATCAGTTCCTCAAGATGCAAGCAAAACAATGGGGCTAAGTTCACAATACAAGTCGGCTTTAGGACTGAGAAATGAGATATCATGCAACATAGATGTTGAAGATGGTTTGGCCAATGGGGCCGGTTGTGTCCTCGAATCAGTAGGCTCGGTAACTGCAACTGGCAAAATTAGTTATCTGTGGGTTAAGTTTGAAGATCAATCTGTGGGAAGGAAGTGTAGAGAGGAAAACAAGAAATTATATACTTCAGCCATCCACAGAAACTGGACCCCAGTATTCAAGGTGAAACGTCAGTTTCCAGTTGGACGATACAAGTCCGTGATGGTCATGAGAGAACAGATTCCTCTAAGATGTGCTGCAGCAAAGACTTGCCACAGATGCCAAGGTGATACTATGGAGGCTGCTGTGGTTGATTTTACAGGCAGAACATTCCCACATTCCCACTATGTAGCTTTAAGTCGTGTGACTTCAGTTGACAATCTCTATATCAGAGAGTTAAATGAAAAGTCAGTTGCAACAAGTAAAGCTGTGAAAGAAGAAATGGAACGTTTAGGCACAGAAATGTTGTTAAAGTCACCATTATTAACATACCACACTGCCAAGAAACCCTGCCTGAAGTTGCTCTTTCACAACGTAAGATCTCTTCATAAACACTTCAGGGACATATTACCTGATGAGACCTACAGCTGTTCTGATGTGATGATATTTGTTGAAACAAGGCTGAAGCCATCTGATGTCACTGGTGACTATTCTATTCCAGGATTCTACTCGTTTAGATTTGATGGCCAGTGTTCAGGAACATCTCGCTCACCATTTGGCATGATTGTTTATACAAAATTAGAAATAGACAGGTCAACAATTTGCCACAAGGTCAAGAAAACATCAGCTGGAACTGTCATAGAAATGGTTACCTTTGTCATACAGACAAGGTTTCAAGATGTACATCAAATCAGAATTGCAGCAGTGTATGCATCACCAAAAGCTAAATGGACAGAGCTGAAGAAGTTTTTAGAAGAAGCTGAACAGCTGTATCAGTTCACTGATGGTGTGCCAGTTGTCCTTGCTGGAGATTTCAATGTTGATCTGTTAGCCAACTCTAGCCATGCAATTTTGAAAACTATAGGTCTGAAACAACAAATTAGTCAGCCAACTACAGACAACAACAGTCTCATTGACCATGTTTACACTAACATGATGCTGTTTCAGGTTACATGTGGGGTCCTTGAAACACACTTCTCAGACCATAAAGCTGTGTTTGCATTGCTTCAGTAACTTTTCTTTTCCTGCCATTGATTTAAAACATCCATTGGGAAAACTTCATTGATTGGTGAAATAATACTTGAAGCATCCCAGATTCTGTTGGGAATCCGACAAGCAGCAGTAATGGCATCCCACTCCGTTCCAGCTCCACCAGGTATCTGTTATGGCATCCCAGACTCTGTTCAGCATCCATTATGGTATCCCAGACGCTGTTCAGGAGCTACCAGACTCAGCCAGGTTTCTGTTACCGCATCGTAGAGTGTTCAGGAGCTACCAGACTCCGCCAGGTGTCTGTTACCGTATCTCGGACTCTGTTCAGGAGCTACCAGACACGGCCAGGTATCTGTTACCGCATCCCAGACTCTGTTCAGGAGCTAGCAGACTCCGCAAGGTATCTGTTACCGCATCCCAGAGTCTGCTCAGGAGCTACTAGACTCTGCCAGGTATCTGTTACCGCATCCTAGACTCTGTTCAGGAGCTACCAGACTCCGCCAGGTATCTGTTACCGCATCCCAGACTCTGTTCAGGAGCTACCAGACTCCGCCAGGTATCTGTTACCGCATCCCAGACTCTGTTCAGGAGCTACCAGACTCCGCCAGGTATCTGTTAACGCATCCCAGACTCTGTTCAGGAGCTACCAGACTCCGCGAGGTATCTGTTTCCACATCCCAGACTCTGCTCAGGAGCTACTTGACTCAGCCAGGTATCTGTTACCGCATCCCAGACTCTCTTCAGGAGCTACCAGACTCTGCCAGGTATCTGTTACCGCATCCCAGACTCTACTCAGGAGCTACTAGACTGCCAGGTATCTGTTACCGCATCCCAGACTCTGTTCAGGAGCTACTAGACTCTGCCAGGTATCTGTTACCGCATCCAGGACTCTGCTCAGGAGCTACTAGACTCTGCCAGGTATCTGTTACCGCATCCCAGACTCTGTTCAGGAGCTTCAAGGCTCTGCCAGGTATCTGTTATCGCACCCTAGACTGTTCAGGAGCTACCAGACTCCGCCAGGTATCTGTTACCGCATCCCAGACTCTGTTCAGGCGCTTAAAATTCAGGCTCCGCCATGTATCTGTTATGGCATCCCAGACTCTGTTCAGGAGCTACCAGACTCAGCCAGGTATCTGTTATCGCATCCCAGACGCTGTTCAGGAGCTTCCAGGCTCCGCCATGTTTCTGTTATGGCATCCCAGACTCTGTTCAGGAGGTACCAGACTCAGCCAGGTATCTGTTATCGCATCCCAGACGCTGTTCAGGAGCTTGCCGGAAGTTTTATGAAATGCAAGCCACACTACTATAGGGACTGTGCAATGGGCAGGCACGTATTCAGGCGAGCTATGCTGTCAGGCGACAGCTCTTGTTGAATATTGAGTCTGCACTTTCACAGTCAAGCTCATTCTGTACACCTGTATAATGTAATCACATGTAATCATAAAGTAATCATGATTACTTTGCAAAGTAATTGTAATTGTAATCAATTACATTGAGAAAAAATGTAATTGTAATGTAATCTGTAATCATGATTTTAAAAAGTAATTGTAATTGTAATCAATTACAATGGCATGTAATCGGCCCCAGGTCTGCGACATATCGATCAAAGAGAAAACTAGCAAGGACATTTACGTTGCCAAAAGAATGTGATGATGTTGAGGTTATTTTCTCCCACATATACCTACTAACCCAAACTTTCACAACTGTTCCGACGCATTAAATGTCTTAATATTAATTTCAATGAACCAAGAAATTATAAGATTTTTATTACCAGCTCGCTAACAGTAGCATTGCCTCGTCCGTCATCGGTATTTGAAACGGATTCGAAGAAAGTCAGTCGCTTCGGCGAAGTTTTAAATTGTTGAAATTAAGTGAAATATAAGCAGACGAGAACAAATCTCGCCATAGCAAAACACGTCTAACTGCAGGCCCAGACCAGTAAAATATTGGTTCTATAATAGGTCCTGTCCTTTGCAAAGAAAATGCGTATTTTCCCAAGAAATATTATATTTTTTATACGCAGCTAATTTTAAAATCATACAGATAGTTTTAAGAATTTCAAAGAAGTACCGCTTTTGTACATAATCACGGCTCCGATCGCAACATCTTAAGAAAACATCCTCGCAGTTTGAAAATATCGCTGTTAACGCTTGAGATCTTATTACGTAAGTTGCGCGGATATAAAATATTGTGATCATTCTTTTGCAGTCTGATTACAGCATTTGTCTGAAGACTTTTTGCAATGTGTTTAAGCATAACAGCACGTGATTTCTTTTAATCCCGTCCTCTCTCATGATAGTTGAAAGTATACAGGTCTGTCGGCGACTTCAAACACACAAAAGTTGTTTCATATGTTGTGAAGTGTTTACGTTTACTTTTTTACCAATGTTACGTTTTGACATGGACTAGATCTATTATAAAATCGATAGCTTAATTAAACAGCATTCCCTTTGTTTCTTGTGTGCACGAACATTTATTAAAAGTGAAATTGTGTTCGGACATTCGGCGTCCGCATGGTAATTCATAATGGTTAATTTTATTGCGGTACTTAGTTAAAAAATCTCAGCGCTCAGCCTTTTCAGAGAAGCACACTGACACGTTCTTAAATGAAATTTGGACACCAGGCATAAAATAAATGCATATATAGGTATTGCAAACAATATTCACAGATGTATGTAATTGCGACACTCATATCTCCTAAGGTACTGGGTTTTATATCCTTGCCATTTTTATCACCCAATGACGTCATCCGGTAACTGGGAAAATCCCAAGCAAACATGGCGGTCTTCGTAAACATTCTCACAGCTACGAAGGAAAAATCGCCAGTAAATATGAAATAAGACACTTTGGGAGGGTCAGAAGAAGAAAAAGGCTGTTATTTATAAAAAAGAAAACATAATATATTGATTAATGCACAATGTTTACAATGTGCCAAAATGATTTTATCGGCATCTGAAATACCCACACTGAGGAAGACTTACAGGTGCTGGACCTAAATTAGAAACTTTGTTTCTGAAATAATTTCGGTCCGGAGCTGGACTAATATTGAAGTCATCCAAAGTCGGTGCTGATATGACATTGGCAGGCAGACCATTCCAGAGATGGACTGTTGATTGAGAGAAGGATCCCTTGAAGGTGTTGACAGAAAAAAATATTGGCAGGAATCGTTGATGGTGTCCTCTAGTTGCTACCCCTGTATTTGGCACAAATGATCATCATGATAAGATCATGTCAAGAATTTTGTAGCTAGCTGATCAGGGGTGTCATTAAGAAGGGGGAGGGGCAAGGATTTTCTGCTTCTACCCCACTCTGGACTACTAATCCAGGTGTCGCAAGATCGATCCCCGCATCTCTGGTCTTTCGGATGAGACTTTAAACAGGTCTCGTCTCCATATAACCTCATTGTTGGTGGGACGTTAAACCCGAGTTCACTCACTCCGCTTCTACCCAAGCCTGATTTCCTGCCTATATTTTCTCACCTCACCGTTATCTCACCGTCGTAGAGGTCCTTCCAAGCTACCAACAGCTTCTATTGACCCATTTCGATATGGCTGTCTCCATCCAGTTTGTTGACCCGGAATGTAGCATGATGGGTTAAATTTCAGGTCGTGTCCGTGCCAATATTTATTCAACTTCATTTTGAAGATGTTCAGGGAAGACGCTGTCACAACAGTCTCAGGGAGACTGTTCCATACATCTACCACTCGATTTGAAAAGACATTTGCGCGAACATTCAGACGTGACCTTCTTTTAAATAACTTATAACTGTGTCCGCGAGTTCCTGCATACTGGGCAAAGGTGAAAAATTTCTCAATGTTGACCGTATCTATCCTGTTAATGATCTTAAGTACTTCAATAACGTCAGCTCTTAACCTTCTATATTCCAAAGATGGTAATCCTTGCTCCTTTAATCTTTCATGGTATGTCAACCCAGATAATGCTTTGACGAGTCTAGTAGCTCTCCTCTGAACATTTTCCAAAACTACTGAGTCTTTTTTATACAGTGGAGTCCAAACCGGTGTAGCATACTCTAGATGCGGTCTCACAAGTGTTTTGAACAGATTTAAAAACATGTCCTTATCCATATAGGTGAAGGTTCTGAATATCAAACCTAAGATTTTGTTTGCTGTCACCACTTTATTGGATATGTGCTCTCGGAAAAGAAGATTACTGTCAACTGTCACACCTAGATCTTTTTCGTGTTTTACCTTTTTAATCACTGTTTCCTCAGTATCAGGGATCATGATGTAGTCCGCAATATTTTCTTCCTTCCCAAAATGGAGATGTTTGCATTTGGGGATGTTGTAAAACATTTTCCATTCGGCTGCTCAAGATTCTGATCTACAGATATCTCCTTGAAGTACTTCTTTATCCAACTCCTGATTTACTTTTGAAAATTTTTTAGCATCATCTGCGTACAATTTTATGAAACATTTTATTACATCAGGCAGGTCATTTATAAAAATAATAAACAAGATTGGTCCCAAAACACTACCCTGCGGGATACCACTGGTAACTGGTTGCCATTCAGAGAAGGTCCCGTTTATAACCATTTTGTGTTGGTATTATATGGAAAATGTATAAAATCCCCGCCTATTTTGCCTTTACACCCATACATGAGAGTTCTGCATTCCAGAATGAGATGTTCATATTTTACATTTATATACTGTTATTTACGTTTTTATTATTCTTTGGAATGTGAACTCGTTGCATGCACAACTATAAAAAGTAATTATCTAAATGAGTGCATGAGGGCGTCTAACTTGTTGGACTAACTTGGCCTTGATTCCAGGGTGCCAATAAAGTTAAAGAAACCCCTAGCTGAAAGGTTAAGCTCACATTTCACACTTAAAGTTAACTAAATAACTGTGTCCATGGGTGAGAATATGTCTGAGTCAGGCCCATAACTTTGTCCTTCATAGTTGGTTTTCAAAATTACATACATATGATGAGCTCTCGAGGGCCATGTGGGAGATTTGGATTTCATTTCAGGGAGATAGAATTCTCCATCAGGGAGAGTTTTTGATTGCAACTTTGGCACATTGTTTCACATACTTTACTGTTTTTTTTGTGTGTTTTTTTTGTTTTGTTCTTATTTTAAAATAAAACATGAACTATATCTAGTATACAATACACGCAACGTGAAGACTTGATCTGACACGCTCTCGCGTGACACTTAAAATCGCGAGGAAGGGATTAAAATCCACGAGATTCTCTCGCAACTCACGCATTTCACACTAAACTTCCTCGCGTGTTTGAAAATCCCCACATTCCACGCAAGAAAATTCCTCGCATCTCGCGTGAAATTCATAGAATGATGTATGCGAGAAACTTTCTCGTATCACGCAAGGAATTTTGTCCAGGTAGGTACAGTAAATGCAAGTTTCTATACAAGTACATACACCTTTACAGACAAGGCATATGATTCGCAATGCATTTTTTTTTTGGCGCTGATTATAACGGTTCAATTAATACATTGTAAGCGTGCGTGAATAACCTAATTGATCGCATCCTCAATGCAAGTATTGTTTGACCGTACGGTATTTACATTTACGAATTAAGGATGGGTTGATAAACAATCATCATCAACGTAATTTTGTTGCAGTTATGCGGCGAGTTAATTAGAGAGGCTTATGTTTGAAAGAATATTGTTAATAGGTTAATTAGTAGCAAACAGAGTTCTTTCAAATTCTAGAATGATGACACAGACAAAAAATTTCGATCATCCGCCACGATAATAGCCCAATCCATGTCAAAACAGTCACAAACATCAAAGCGTTTCGATCAGCTTTTGAACTCAAAGATATAGCTGCTAGTGGCTTGTGTTGAAAGGTTTACTTATTAACGAATATAAACTTTTTGATTTAAGAGCTGTCCAGTTTCCATAAAACGCGCACGTGCTTGACTTGATTAGCAAATGGGCCACGAAATGGGCAGTCTCAGAGGTGATTGACGTCCACTTAATCGACTCTCTGAATTATGCAAATTTGTAAACCTGTTGGTTTGACAGCTAAAAAAATATACAACACAGCTGCATCCTTTTAATCAGTTCATTCATGAAATATGGAAAATATGATTTTGCGTCGTGGATCAATTGTCAAAGTGTTTGGACTTTAAAAATGCATCAAAATGAAGGAAAAATAAGAGGTGAGAAGTTTTTTTTTTCCGAACTCCGCGTGGCAAAATCACATTATCTATATGAAAAACGAAAACTGATTCTGCTGCGCGGAAAAATTCTCAAAGTATTCGGACTAATAAACATAATAATATCTATATTCATATTCAAAGGTGACTGAACGCATTCAGGGCCTTCGCCATAATAAAATGTAAAGACGGTAGCATTTGTTGAAATACGGTAAACACAGCACGTTTATAGGTCAGTTGCCTTGACATCAGAGGACCCCGCTCAGAGCACAAAACTGGACATGTGTCACATTGAATCATCAGACGGTGAAAGGAATCTTATTCCATACGCTGATAGTAAATATTAGGATCAGCCTGCGCAGTATTAAATACAATGCGACAAACTGGTATGCTTTAAGCGTCATAGCATGAGCGGTTTACGCTGTCTATTTGTTCGGCTTTTTCGGTTATTTCCGGAATGGCGGAAATTGCCGATCGTAATTTTTGCCGCTAAAAATTTTTGAGTCGGCGCCAAAAAAGACCAGTCGGTCTGGAAACCGCAATCACACAGCTTTTTTTAGGCCCAATGTAAAAATATAAATGAATTACCTGAACAACATATAACCTGTGAAATTGACAGGAATCGTTAATCCTTTCCACTCGAAAACACGCGCCACACATGATTAAGTTTGGCGCCGATGACTCACCTGAGCATACATGGAGTTAATCCTTTCTCTCGAAAGTTGCGTGTCTCGCATGAAAAGAAATTGTTTTCTCGCGAGTTTAACGTCACGCATCTCGCGAGTGTCTCGCATCTCCCACGCATTTCACACGCAAAAACCCCACTAAACTTTCGTGGAAAAGATTAAAATTTCTCGCGAGAGCGTGTCAGATCAAGTCTTCACATTGCTCGTACTGTAGTTTAACATCTTTACTTTTGAGTTACCCAGTACTTCAAATATAACCTCAAAAGTATGCCATTTCAGTGCAGTAACACTACCATCCTAAGTTTAATATTTAGTGTAATTCAACTACTGTTCATAGTGTTAGTGCTGACCAATCGGACCAATCCATTGCACAATTCTAAAACATAAACAATCTATTTATCTTGCATTCTCAAACCATCACCCTCCCCACTTTTCCCTAGCCCTCAGTATAAACATCCAAAATTGCACCTCAGATGATGAGTCTGATTTGTTTGTTATTTTGATGAAAGCTGACACTTGTTTAAACCTCAAATCTGTCTATCTCAAAACTGAGTTATATTCTACATTTTAATGACTATACCTGTCATTAGACCTGTCTATTTGGTGAATATTAGATTAAGAACAAGTGTAGCTGCATATTTGGGTCAGTAAACTTGTAAAATGGCCTATTTCTGCCTCAGTCAGATGCTGAAGATTGCGGATTTCCCATGTTTTATTTATAAATTCACTGGTTCTTGTTTCACATTCGATGCGCCTGAATCGGAAGGAACTGGATAGAAAATCGGGGGAAATTATTCTTAAAGTGAACGAAAAGACTTTAATAAAAACGAAAAAATTCGCTAGCAACCATGATGATTTCATGAAAGTATTATTCTGATCAGCCTGTGCAAATTTTGTGTGATCGATTTTAATGATGACTGTACGTTATGTATCTGACATGTTTACCGAAAAAATCAGTGTCAATTGGCGGCACTGGCATCTATTGCATTCGTGCAAATCAATGACCGGTGTCGTTATCATAAAGCCATGATGCAATAAAAGTCATTTACTCTCGGTAAAAGTTACCTGTTATTACAGTAAGAAAAGGTACCTTTACTGATGCGCTAGCCAATTTAACACCTCGCTGTGTCTAATTAGCGAATACCCCTTGGAATGACAAGACCAACATTGCACCCTGGTAGGTAATTAGGTCATGGACAGTTTATCATTTTGACTAGTCGCCGGGTACGTATTAACTGCAAAATGGACGGTGCAGAAAAATTATGACAGGAAAATTTAGCATCCGGGAGATTCTGAAGACTTTCTGGGAGTGCGGGAGATGGGCTCCATATCCGGGAGACATCAGATGTATGAAATTTTCTGGCATAAAGGAATAGCATGACAAGACAATGTGTTGCATGCAAGAATCATATCGCTGGCTTAATGGTCAATGGTCACATTCTGCGTGTAAAGCATTGCAGCAGTTTGAAATATTCATATTGGCTTGATGACACAGTAAGAATGCATTTCAGTTTGCAAAATCCAGAGGAAAAAGGAATATATGTGCACTATAGATCTGACGGAAGGTTATGGAAAGGCAGTGTCTAGATATACATGTTCCCTATATGTGGTTTACAGCCTTGATTGAGTGAGTGAACTCTTGTTAAATGTCCAACCAACACATAGGTTATACCGTAATAATTCGATGTATTGGGACAGGCAAAACTAATTACTTTCTCTGATGTCCCAATACTTAGAATAATTAGTTTTTTCTGTGTCCCAATACATACAATCGTACACTGCGTGATGTTGCCTTTGGCAGTATATGGAAATAAATAGGTCTTACCGAAATTAGCCTTCATCTCCTAATCTGTTTACCGATGATGAAATAAACTAGAAAATGTTAACTTCCTCAATATTAATATCCTTTTATCACCAATTGATGTAACAACAAAATGGTTATCCTCCAGACAGCTTAATCCCCTTAACTGATAACACAACTAAACTTCGCAGGTGCGCATGCTGGTCACTGCATACTGATTGCCCTAAGATGAGTTTTCACCCAACCCTATAGATTTCTGTAAGGTCAAGCTGTGTCAGGTGTTACATAACTAATTGATTTGACAAGCGGAGAAGACCATATTTACTCATTCACAAGTCATTACACAAGCAAAAAAGCCATACAACGTGTTAAAAACCCAAATCAGTAAGAGCACCTGTACAGACTTATACTTGGGTCTCTGCTATTCTTAGGCAGTGTAGATGGTTGATACAGAGAGTAGGACTGGTGACAAATGTGCAGGTCGATCAGGCTCTCTTCTTATTATTATTATTTACTGATGCAGTGTGCACCTTTTCTCCTGTACAAAAAAACCAGACACTCAAAATTAAAGTCTGTCTCATAAGCATCAAAGAGTCAGCGATGGCAAATCGGCAAGAGTAACAGGTGTTCTTACCGTAATTACTATCAGTATTTGGACTACTTATAGTCTGAGCCATCTCTTAGCTTTTAATGTGTGCTGATCGGTATTTTCAGTTCCTTGATGCGATGAGGACATTTCCTTTAATATGCCATTATGCAATCATACAATGCAATCAGGACAATAAATTGAGGCCTGTCAGTCACCGCTGGTATTTGGCCAACACATGTGGTAATTTCGGTACCTTTCAAGGCGGCAAAATCTTATCTATACACCTTAAGTATTTGGACTATCTAGCTCAGCAAACAGTTTAAATCCATCTGGTTATTTCTAACAATCAGTGCGTCCCAATTAATACAGTCACAAAATTAACGAAATTTTCCTGATATCTTAATTTGTCCCAATATATATAATCGTTTAATTAATTGTTTTCCCCAAAAAACAGCAGGTGTCCCAATACATACAGGGTCCCAAAACATCGAATTTTTACGGTAGGAGGTCTCCAAGATGGGACTGGGGTTTAAACACTCATCCAAAGACACCAGAGCAGCTGGGGATCAAACATGCTAACCCTGGATTGGTAGTCTAGCGACTCAACAGTTACACTGTTGCTGCTCCTGCAGCCTTGAAGAAAAGGCAGAGATGTGTACATGTATGTTTGTTCACCAACTTTTTACTGTTATTTTGCAGGGTTATAAGAGGATAAAATTAAGAAGGGGAGAGAATTTGGTTGTGGTATTTTATCAGCTACCAAAGCTCTGTTCATCATGGATAGTGGTATCAAAACACAGGCACCTATATTGTCAACAGCTGGTGCTGTTCCTGTCAAAAATGAGAAAGGTAAGCAACCTGGGTTCGAGGTTATAAAACTTGAGAATAATCTCAAATTCAAAATAAAGCACGCTGATTGGCTGCTTCCGAGCATGTGCTCGGAAGCAGCCAATCAGTGTGCTTTATTTTGAGTTTGAGAATGTACTCAGGTTTTACAACGCGTCAATCCACTACTGCAACATGTCGTTGTTGGAGCAGGTTCAGAAACATTCCGTTATCTCAAAATATTAAAAAGACAGACAATCAAAGTCGTTTCTTCATAGACCTCGGCTCAGTTGATCCTAGTCACAAAATTTATCTTAACGGCACCTGTCAGCCACATTATCAACGACTTCCGTGGTGGTCACATTGTTAGCGTGAGGTTGACAGAGTACAGCGCGACTCTGACGTCACAAATCTAGTTACCGCGACTTTAGCTGGGCGGTTTTAATACCGTTATAATTGGATCAAAAGAAATCAGTTTTTCGGCAGAATATTTTATCTGACAGTTGACCGTAACAGATTACCATCGCCTTTAGAAGGACGTTGGTTGCAGTAGATACTTGACTTGTAGTATAACCTCTGGGCCTGGGGCTCCAGATGAGGTGGAGTTGGAGGATAATTCTGAGATATGTTGTCTTACTTTGTCAGTGAAAATATGTTGTGCCATAAATATTTGTTGTGGGCTAATTAAATTTTTCTTGTTTCTGCAAAAACACAAACATACCCTTATATGTTTAAATATTGGGTCAGTAGTCAGAGTTGATTTTCAGAAATCAATTTTTCCAGATTTTGTAGACATTTGAAAGCTTCCGGTGTCTTCCAAGCATGTGTTATAGGACTGATAAGAAAGTTCCAAGTATTCCAAATATAAAATTAATGGTTTTTAGGATATTTATTATACCCCCGGCATACGAAGTATGTCGAGGGGTATATAGCTTTTGTCTTTCCGTCCGTTCGTCCGTCTTTCCGTCTGTCCGTTAGTCCGTCCGTCCGTACGTAAGTTAACATTTGCGTTAAAGTTTTGCGTTAAGTTTTTTATTCTGTTTCTGTTAACAAGGACTTGTTCATAGATGTTTATTATTTTATTAGAGGATGGATGCTGATTAATTTGCATCTTCTAGATGCTGCTACTGCTGTCCTACGGTCAAGGTCACAGACTTAGAAATTTGTACAATAGCTGCGTTAAAGTTTTGTGTTAAGTTTTTTTGGTATGCTTCTTTTATCATGACCTTGTTCAATGATGCTTAATGTTTAGCTCACCTGAGCCGAAGGCTCACAGGTGAGCTTATAGTATAGGCAGGCATCCGTCGTACGTCGTACGTCTTCCGTCGTCCGTCAACATTTTCAAACGACATCTCCTCTGAAACCACAAGGCCCATTGTAACTAAATTTCATATATAGCATCTATAGGCAGGGGGAACCAATAATACTGTTTTTTATCCAAATTGCTTCGGAACTTTGGTTGCTATGGCAACTTAAAGTTTCCATTGACTTGTATGGGAAAAATTGAAAATTTGCATTTATTGCTATGTCACTGCAGATATTTTGACAAAACTTTTATAGAAATGTTCCTTGAGTAGTTCTCCATCAACCACATGAAATTTTTGTCAATTGCACAATTTGGCTGGTTGCCATGGCAACCGAATGGTTAAAAATAGAAAAAATATTCAAAAATCATCTCCTCAGAAACTATGCAACCAATAAAGCTCAAACTTCACAGAAAGGATCTTGGCACTGCCCTCTATAAAAGTACTGTTTTTCTTGGCAATTGCTCTAGCAGTTTGGTTGCTATGGGAACTTAAAGTTGCCATTGACTTATAATGGCAAAATTGAAAATTTGCATTTATTGCTATGTCACTGCAGATATTTTGACAAAACTTTTACAGAAATGTTCCTTGAGTAGTCCTCCATCAACCACATGAAATTTTTGTCAATTGCACAATTTGGCTGGTTGCCATGGCAACCGAATGGTTAAAAATAGAAAAAATATTCAAAAATCATCTCCTCAGAAACTATGCAACCAATAAAGCTCAAACTTCACAGAAAGGATCTTGGCACTGCCCTCTATAAAAGTACTGTTTTTCTTGGCAATTGCTCTAGCAGTTTGGTTGCTATGGGAACTTAAAGTTGCCATTGACTTATAATGGCAAAATTGAAAATTTGCATTTATTGCTATGTCACTGCAGATATTTTGACAAAACTTTTACAGAAATGTTCCTTGAGTAGTCCTCCATCAACCACATGAAATTTTTGTCAATTGCACAATTTGGCTGGTTGCCATGGCAACCGAATGGTTAAAAATAGAAAAAATATTCAAAAATCATCTCCTCAGAAACTATGCAACCAATAAAGCTCAAACTTCACAGAAAGGATCTTGGCACTGCCCTCTATAAAAGTACTGTTTTTCTTGGCAATTGCTCTAGCAGTTTGGTTGCTATGGGAACTTAAAGTTGCCATTGACTTATAATGGCAAAATAGAAAATTTGCATTTATTGCTTTGCCACTTCAGATATTTTGACAAAACTTTTATAGAAATGTACCTGGAGTAGTCTTTAACCAGCCTTGTTAAATTTATGCAAATTGGGCAATTTTTCTGGTTGCCATTGCAACCGAATAGTTAAAAAAGGAAAAATATTAAATAATCATCTTTGCATAAACTGTGTGGCCAATAAAGCTCAAACTTTACAGATAGAATCTTAGTACTAGCCTCTATAGAATTACTATTTTTCATGGCAATTACTCCAGCAGTTTGGTTGCTATGGCAACTAAGAGTTTCCATTGACTTATAATGGGGAAAATGGAAATTGGCAATTTTTGCTGTCTCACGGCTTTTATTTAGATTTTCTTTCTACAGAAATGTTTCTTGAATAGTCCTCTATATTTCATATGAATTTTCTCCAAATCGCTGAATTTGATTGGTTGCCATGGCAAAATATAGGGTAAATTTTCGAAAAAAAAAAAATAAAAAATAAAAAAATCTTCTGCTCAGAAGCCATATGGGGGATGAAGCTGATATTGTGCAAACATGTTGATGACAGAAGCCTCTACATGAATTTTGTCTTTTCTTCCAACCCAATAAGAACTTTGGTTGCTATGTCAACTTATAGTTTCCATTGACTTATAATGGGGAAAGTGAAGCCATGAGGAGGATGAAGCTGATACTTTGCATACATATTAATAACATTAGCCTCTACCTAAAGTATATTTCATATTATCATTGCCCATGTGAACTGGTTGCTATGGCAACTTAAAGTTTCCATAGACTTACAATGGGGAAAGTGGACATTTGGTAGTTATTTCTGTGTTACGGCAGATATTTTGACAAAAGCTTTACAGAAATGTTCCTAGAGTAGTCCTCTATCAGCTATAAGAATTTTGCCCAAAGACCTGATTTTGATTGGTTGCCGTTGCAATTGAAGGGCCAAATTTTCAATTTTTAGCTCACCTGAGCCGAAGGCTCAGAGGTGAGCTTATAGGATGGGAGTCGAGCCGTCGTCCGTCCGTGCGTGCGTGGGTGCGTGCGTGTGTCAACACTTTCAAACATAAATATCTCAGAGACCAGTGGGCCGATCGCAATCAAATTTTATCTGAAGCATCATTTGGGTGGGGGAAAGGCTGCATTAGGTTTTGGTGCCGATCAGCTCAGAACTCTGGTTTCCATGGCAACAGATAGCCCCCATAGGGTTATAATGGGGAAAACGGCGTCATCACGTTTTCTCGACTGTTTTTGATTAGATCCTTATCATACTTGCAGGTAATGATGACATACACAAGAGCTTGGATGAGTTCGAAATTTGGTCGTATTCGAGCACAGACTACGGAGTTAGCTGCCCTTGAGCGTTTGAAAAAAATCCCATAGGGTTATAATGGGGAAAATGGCGTCATCACGTTTTCTCAACTGTTTTTGCTTAGATCCTTATCATACTTGCAGGTAATGATGACATACATAAAAGCTTGGATGAGTTCTAATTTTGGCCGGATTTGAGCACAGACTACGGAGTAAGCTGCCCTTGAGCGTTTGAAAAAAATCCCATAGTGTTATAATGGAGAAAACATTGTCATCACATATTTTTAGAAAAACTTTGTCATCGCTCTATTGCCTACATTTCTCAACAGATTTTAAAATAACTTCACACAAATGTAGGGCATGACAATATCTCGAGCAAGTTCGACTTTCAGGATGCTGCGCCCAAGGTCAAGGTCACTGTGGCTATTTTTAGAAAAACTTTGTCTGCGCTGTAGCACCTACATTTCTCAATGGATTTTAAAATAACTTCACACAAATGTAGGGCATGACAATATCTCGAGCAAGTTCGACTTTCAGGGTGTTGCGCCCAAGGTCAAGGTCACTGTGGCTATTTTTAGAAAATCTTTGTCATCGCTCTAGCACCTACATTTCTCCATGGATTTTAAAATAACTTCACACAAATGTAGGGCATGACAATATCTCGAGCAAGTTCGACTTTCAGGATGCTGCACCCAAGGTCAAGGTCACTGTGGCTATTTTTAGAAAAACTTTGTCATCACTCTAGTGCCTACATTTCTCAACGGATTTTAAATCAACTTCACACAAATGTAGGGCATGACAATATCTCCAACAAAATTGACTTTCAGGGTGCTGCGCCCAAGGTCAAGGTCACTGTGGCTATTTTTAGAAAAACTTTGTCAGCACTCTAGCACCTACATTTCTCAATGGATTTTAAAATAACTTCACACAAATGTAGGGCATGACAATATCTCGAGCAAGTTCGACTTTCAGGGTGCTGCACCCAAGGTCAAGGTCACTGTGGCTAATTTTAGAAAAAACTTTGTCATGGCTCTAGCACCTACATTTCTCCATGGATTTTGAAATGACTTCACACAAATGTAGGGCATGATAATATCTCGAGCAAGTTTGACTTTCAGGGTGTTGCGCTCAAGGTCAAGGTCACTGTGGCTATTTCTAGAAAATCTTTGTCAGCGCTCTAGCACCTACATTTCTCCATGGATTTTAAAATAACTTCACACAAATGTAGGGCATGACAATATCTCGAGCAAGTTCGACTTTCAGGGTGCTGCACCCAAGGTCAAGGTCACTGTGGCTATTTTTAGAAAAACTTTGTCATCACTCCAGCGCCTACATTTCTCAACCGATTTTAAATCAAATTCACACAAATGTAGGGCATGACAATATCTGGAACAAAATTGACTTTCAGGGTGCTGCGCCCAAGGTCAAGGTCACTGTGGCTATTTTTAGAAAAACTTTGTCAGCACTCTAGCACCTACATTTCTCAATGGATTTTAAAATAACTTCACACAAATGTAGGGCATGACAATATCTCGAGCAAGTTCGACTTTCAGGGTGCTGCACCCAAGGTCAAGGTCACTGTGGCTTATTTTAGAAAAACTTTGTCATGGCTCTAGCACCTACATTTCTCCATGGAATTTAAAATAACTTCACACAAATGTAGGGTATGACAATATCTCGAGCAAGTTCGACTTTCAGGGTGCTGCGCCCAAGGTCAAGGTTGCTGTGGTTTTTTAGCTCACCTGAGCCGAAGGCTCAGAGGTGAGCTTATAGGATGGGAGTCGAGCCGTCGTCCGTCCGTGCGTGCGTGGGTGGGTGGGTGGGCGGGTGCATCAACACTTTCAAACATAAATATCTCAGAGACCAGTGGGCCGATCGCAATCAAATTTTATCTGAAGCATCATTTGGGCGGGGGAAAGGCTGCATTAGGTTTTGGTGCTGATCAGCTCAGAACTCTGGTTTCCATGGCAACAGATAGCCCCCATAGGGTTATAATGGGGAAAATGGCGTCATCACATTTTCTCGACTGTTTTTGATTAGATCCTTATCATACTTGCAGGTAATGATGACATACACAAGAGCTTGGATGAGTTCGAAATTTGGCCGGATTCGAGCACAGACTACGGAGTAAGCTGCCCTTGAGCGTTTGAAAAAAATCCCATAGGGTTATAATGGGGAAAATGGCGTCATCACGTTTTCTCAACTGTTTTTTCTTAGATCCTTATCATACTTTCAGGTAATGATGACATACATAAGAGCTTGGATGAGTTCGAAATTTGGCCGGATTCGAGCGCAGACTACAGAGTTAGCTGCCCTTGAGCGTTTGAAAAAAATTCCCATAGTGTTATAATGGAGAAAACAACGTCATCACATATTTTTAGAAAAACTTTGTCATCGCTCTATAGCTACATTTCTCAACGGATTTTAAAATAACTTCACACAAATGTAGGGCATGACAATATCTCGAGCAAGTTCGACTTTCAGGATGCTGCGCCCAAGGTCAAGGTCACTGTGGCTATTTTTAGAAAAACTTTGTCAGCGCTCTAGCACCTACATTTCTGAGCAGATTTTAAAATAACTTCACACAAATGTAGGGCATGACAATATCTTGAGCAAGTTCGACTTTCAGGATGCTGCGCCCAAGTTCAAGGTCACTGTGGCTTTTTTTAGAAAAACTTTATCAGCGCTGTAGCACCTACATTTCTCGCAGATTTTAGAATAAATGCACACAAATGTAGGGCATGACAATATCTCGAGCAAGTTCGACTTTCAGGGTGCTGCACCCAAGGTCAAGGTCACTGTTGCTGTTTTTAGTAAAAACTTTGTCATCGCTCTAGCGCCTACATTTCTCAACGGATTTTAAATCAACTTCACACAAATGTAGGGCATGACAATATCTCAAACAAGTTTGACTTCCAGGGTGCTGCGCCCAAGGTCAAGGTCACTGTGGCTATTTTTAGAAAAACTTTGTCAGCGCTCTAGCACCTACATTTGTAAATGGATTTTAAAATAAATTCACACAAATGTAGGGCATGACAATATCTCGAGCGAGTTCGACTTTCAGGGTGCTGTGCCCAAGGTCAAGGTCACTATGGCTATTTTTAGAAAAACTTTGTCATGACTCTAGCACCTACATTTCTCAACGGATTTTAAAATAAATTCACACAAATGTAGGGGATGACAATATCTCGAGCAAGTTTGACTTTTAGGGTCCTGCAATCAAGTATTTTGATTAGATCCTTATCATACTTGCAGGTAATGATGACATACATAAGAGCTTGGATGAGTTTGAAATTTGGCCGGATTCGAGCACAGACTACGGAGTTAGCTGCCCTTGAGCGTTTGAAAAAAATCCCATAGTCTTATAATGGAGAAAACAACGTCATCACATTTTCATTTTTCATCAGATCCTCTTCATACTTGCAGGTCATGAGGATATGCATAAAAACTTGGATTAGTTAGCATTTTGGCTAGATCCCACCACTGACTATGGAGTACCTGCCCTGAGCATCCAAAAAATCAATGTCGCCACTTTTTCTTGGTTTCTCCTGATCCGATCCTTTTCAAACTTGCAGGTAATGAGGAAATGCATAATATCTTAAACAAGTTCAAATTTTGGCCAGATCAGGCCAACCACTATGAAGTTAGCTGCCCTTGACAGCTCTGTCTATTGTGCTCTTGATCGGATACTTTTTAAACTTGCATATATTATATGAGGGCATACATAATGTTTTGGATGAGTTTAATTTTCAGCCTGATTGGACCACTGACTGTGGAGTTAGCTGCCCTTGAGCATCTTAAATATCCCTATAGGTTTACAATGTCTCTCAGGTGAGCAATTGTTGCCCTTTGGGCTACTTGTTTCATTTTTAGCTCACCAGAGCCGAAGGCTCTGGGGGAGCTAATAGGATAGGCAGTGGTCCGTCGTCGTCGTCGTCTGTCGTCGTATGTCGGTCGTCTGTCGTCCGTCAACACTTTTAAACGACATCTCCTCTGGAACTACTAGGCCGATTGGGCCCAAATTTCATCTGTGGCATCCTTTGGCTGGGGGATTGAAAGTTTATGTTTTTTATGAAACTTGGCCCTTTAGTTTGGTTGCTATGGCAACTTAGAGTTCCCATTGACTTATAATGGGGAAAATTGAAAAATGGCATTTTCTGCCAGGCCATTGCAGATATGTTAATAAAACTTTTATAGAAATGTTCCTTTAGATGTCTTCTATCAGCTATATTTTTTTTGGCCCACTGCTCCTTCTATTGGTTGCCATGGAAACCGAAATGCAAAAAAATGGAAAAAAAATACTTAAAAAATTATCTCCTCGGAAGCCATTGGGCCGATAAGGCCCAGTTTTCATCTGTGGCATCTTTGGGCTGGGGATTGAAAGTTTGTGTTTTTTAAGGTCATCAGCCCTTTAGTTTGGTTGCTATGGCAACTTAGAGTTCCCATTGACTTATAATGGGGAAAATTGAAAAATGACATTTTCTGCCAAGCCATTACAGATATGTTGATAAAGCTTTTATAGAATGTTTCTTAAGATGTCTTCTATCAGCTATATGTTTTTTGGCCCACTGCTCCTTTTATTGGTTGCCATGGAAACCGAAATGTAAAAAAAAAAATGGAACCAAAAATACTTAAAAGATTATCTCCTCTGAAGCCACAGGCCCAGTTTTCATCTGTGGCATCCTTGGGCTGGGGGATTGAAAGTTTGTGTTTTTATGAAAATCGGCCCTTTAGTTTGGTTGCTATGGCAACGTAGAGTTGCATTGACTTGTAGTGGGGAAAATTGAAAAATGGCATTTACTGCCAAGCCATTGCAGATATGTTCACAAACTTTTATAGATTGTTCCTTGAGAATTCTCTTATTAGCTATGTTTTTTTTTTTTTTGCCCACTGCTCCTTTTATTGGTTGCCATGGAAACCAAAATGCAAAAAAAAAATGAAAAAAAAAAAAAAACTTAAAAAATTACCTTCTCAGATGCCATTAAATTTTGGCCGATAAGGCCCTGATTTCATCTGAAGTAACCATAGGCTGGGGGATTGAAAATTTATTTTTATATAAAATCGGCTCTTTAGTTTGGTTGCTATGGCAATTAGTGTTGCATTGACTTGTAATGGGGAAACTTAAAAACTGACATTTACTGCATATATATGGAAATAGTTATAAATTTTGTTATCAACTCAACAGACTGTCAGACTGAGACTTTGTAGTTGTATATTTTGTATTAACGTGTGGTACTAATGTGACAGCAATTTGAGCCTATACATTTTGAGCTAGAGATCTGGTGAGCTTTGTGGCCCATGGGCCTCTTGTTTTTTTTTTTTTTGCCAAAGATCTTCTTCTCAGAAGCCATTAAGTGAGGATAAAGCTTATTTTTTGCATAAATGTTTGTGATATTATCCTCTACATAAATGGTGTGTTTTATTGCTGCTGTGCATGTTGTTTTGTTGCTGTGGCAACTTAGTTTTTCCAACATAACCTCAGTGCTCAGGTGAGCGATATAGGGCCATTGGCCCTCTGGTTTAGCTGAGGATGGATACTAATTAGTTTGCATCATCTACATGCTGCTACTGCTGTCCTAAGGTCAAGATCACAGACATTGAAATTTGTACAATAGCTGCGTTAAAGTTTTGCGTTAAGTTTCTGTTTTTGCTCTGTCTTTCTGAAAGCCTTTACTGGAACTTGTTCTTATGTGCTTAATGTTACTACAGGAGAGATACATATTAGTTTGTATCATCTGGATACTGCTGCTGACCTAAGGTCAAGGTCAGATACGTAGGAATTTGTGTACCATTGTGGTTTGTTAAGTTGTACTTTTTGCTTACCGTATATTTCAGTATACTTGATTGGAACTTTTTGCTTGTTAGTAGGTTTACTGCTAGGTGGAAACTGATCAGTTCAAATCATTTGGATGCTGCTGCTGACTTTAGGTCAAGGTCACAGACATTAAAGTTTTATGTAAATTTGTGTTTAAATTTTATGTTAAATTTGTATATTCTTTTTTTTTATTGCAAATTTTTAATGGAACCCTTTGGTATTTGTCTATAGTCCTTTCACTGGGTATGTTATAGATCGTCCATCTGTCTGTCTGTCTGTTTGGTAACATATGCTTTAATATTAGGCGGTGGCACTGGCCGGGGGTATACGTGAGCCCCTGCTCACTTGCTCTAGTTATTTAAACACATTATTTAAGCACAATATACATTTTTATACGCCCGTTTTGAAAAAACGGACGTATTATGTCGTGGCGCTGTCCGTCCGTCCGTCCGTCTGTCCGTCCGTCTGTCCGTAAACATTCTTGTGCGCGCCATAACTCAGTAACCATTTGGGATACCTTCATGAAATTTTATAGGCATATGTATTAGGTTGGGGGAACGTGTCGGGTACAAGAATGGTTGCTCCCCCTTTCTTAGTTTCGAAGTTATGCCCCTTTGATCATTTTTTTCCCTGCAACTCTTGTGCGCGCCATAACTAGATAACCGTTTGGGATATCTTTATAAAACTTCATAGCAATGTGTATGAATTCCTAACGATGTGTCGCGTACAAAAATGGCTGCTCTCCTTTTCTTCGTTTTAGAGTTACGACCATTTCATTAGTACTTTGAGCCTATTTTTGTGTTTACTTATCTTGAGCATGCCATAACTTGGTAACCGTTTGGAATATCATGATGAAACTTTATAGCAATGTGCATGATCACAAGACAATGTGTCATATATAAGAATGGATGCTCCCTCTTTCTTAATTTTGGAGTAACCTCCATTTGATTAGTATTTTCAGGTGTTTCTCATTCACTCCATATCTCCTGAACCTTTTGAAATATTAGAATGAAGCTTTGTAGGAATGTGTATAATAATGGGGCAATGTATCCTGAACAAGAACCACAACTCTGGCTTACTTACTGAATTATCTGCCCTTGCATAAATTTCCTGTTTACTCTAACTCCTTTACCATTCGAAATAAATGGTACAGTACACGCAACGTGAAGACTTGATCTGTCACGCTCTCGCGAGAAATTTTAATCTTTTCCACCAAAGTTTAGTGGGGTTTTTGCGTGTGAAATGCGTGGGAGATGCGAGACACTCGCGAGATGCGTGACGTTAAACTCGCGAGAAAACAATTTCTTTTCACGCGAGACACGCAACTTTCGAGAGAAAGGATTAACTCCATGTATGCTCAGGTGAGTCATCGGCGTCAAACTTAATCACGCGTGACGCGTGTTTTCGAGTGGAAAGGATTAACGATTCCTGTCAATTTCACAGGTCATTATATGTTGTACAGGTAATTCATTTATATTTTTACTTTGGGCCTAAAAAAGTTGTGATTCCGGTTTCCAGCCGACTGGTCTTTTTTGGCGCCGATTAAAAAAGTTTTAGCGGTAAAAATTACGATCGGCAATTTCCGCCATTCCAGAAATAACCGAAAGTGCCGAACAAATAGACGGCATAAACCGCTCACGCTATGACGCGTAAAGCATACCAGTTTGTCGCACAGTATACAATACTGCGCAGGCTGATCCTAATATTTACTATCAGCGTATGGAATAAGATTCCTTTCACCATTTTGTGCTCTGAGCGGCGTCCTTTGATGTCAAGGCACGAGACTGACCTATAAACGTGCTGTGTTTACGTATTTCAACAAATGCTACCGTCTTCACATTTTATTACGGCGAAGGCCCTGAATGCGTTCAGTCACCTCTAAATATGAATATAGATATTATGTTTATTAGTCCGAATACTTTGAGAATTTTTCCGCGCAGCAGAATCAGTTTCTTTTTTCATATAGATAATGTGATTTTGCAACGCGGAGATCGGAATAAAAAACAAACTTCTCACCTCTTATTTTTCATTCATTTTGATGCATTTTTAAAATCCAAACACTTTGACTATTAATCCACGACGCAAAATCATATTTTCTATATTTCTTGAATGAACTGATTTAATAAGAGGATGCAGCTGTGACGTATTTTTTCCAACAGGTTTACAAATTTGCATATTTCAGAGAGTGGTTAAGTGGACGTCAATCACCTCTGAGACAGCCCATTTGCTAATCAAGTCATTGTTGTCCCGTGCGCTTTTAATGGAAACTTGACAGCTCTTACATCAGAAAGTTTATATTGGTTAATAAGTAAACATTTCGGCACGTGCCACTAGCGGTATATCTTTGAGTTCAAAAGCTGATCGAAACGCTTTGATCTTTGCGACTGTTTTGACATGTGTTGGGCTATTATCGGTGGCGGCTGAGCGAAAATTTTTGTCTGTGTCATCATTCTAGAATTTTGCTACTAACTAACCTATTAACAATATTCTTTCAAACATAAGCCCCTCTAATTAACTCGCTGCGTAACTGCAACAAAATTACGCTGATCATGATTGTTTATCAACACATCCTTAATTCGTAACAGTCAAACAATACTTGCGTTGATGATGCGATCAATTAGGTTATTCACGCACGCTTACAATGTATTAATTGAACCGTTATCAGCGTCGAAAAAAAAATGCACTGCGAATCGTAAAGGTATATGTATAGAAACTTGCATTTACTGTACATGTGCATTGTACCTACCTGGACAAAATTCCACGCGTGATGCGAGAAAGTTTCTCGCATACATCACTCTATGAATTTCACGCAAGATGCGAGGAATTTTCTCGCGTGGAACGTGGCGATTTTCAAACACGCGAGGAAGTTTAGTGTGAAATGCGTGAGAGTTGCGAGAGAATCTCGTGGATTTTAATCCCTTCCTCGCGATTTTAAGTGTCACGTGAGAGCGTGTCAGATCAAGTCTTCACGTTGCGTGTACTGTATGTATATTATAAAAATCATTTCAAGGGAGCCGGGCCGGGTAGCGCAATCGGTAGGGCACCTGACTCGTAAGTCAGAGGTCCTGGGTTCGAATCCCGGTCTGGCCACATACTTTCGTTTCTCCTTCCGCTGATTCAAGAAGGGCAGTTGTCAGTTACTGGCGAAAGTATGTGCACTTAGTACTGGTTAACCGTTAGGAGGTCTAAGCCTGCCCAGGAATAGTGTGGTTAGGTTAACTGACCGTCCCGACATGACCTTAGTTGTTTACCGTGGACGTTAAGCATCAAATCAACCAACCATCATTTCAAGGGAATATAGTACAACCAAAAAAGGCCTATCTAGTATGGTTAGGTTATCTCCCTTGTACCACTTTGTCTGTCTATCCTTTTGTAGGCAATCTTGTTCATTCTGTTTCTGCTTTATGACATTTAAACGGGCGTATTATGCGCCGCTTGCGAAGCCCTTGTTCAGATTTAATTTCTTGTACAACAGATAAGAGTATTGGCAAGTTCACCTATACCGACAAATTAACATAAACTATGATCCACACACAAATGTTGCACAGCTGAACCCTATGGTGTCAAGAGTCTAATTGTCTTGTATTAGTAACCAAAGAATATATCTAGATCAGACTGTGGAAGCTTTGATCTGACCAGTGCATGTTGCTTGTGGACAGTTATATGTAACACAATGGGCTGTTCCACATTTAAGGCTGGAAGAGTTTAATTTGGAAATAGTGGACTGGTGGTGTCTATTATTTACAGTTATTATATTACCATACTTCTGTCATTATAAGACATTTTTTTTTGCTTTTTTTTTTTCATCCAAAACAGTCCCAAAAGTCTAGATCCATCTTATAAGATGGATCTAGATCTTTGGGAATGTTTTGGGAGGGAAAAATCTTTAGTATAGCAGAACTTTGTGACTGATTTCGATATTTGGGGTCACTCTAGCTGAATAAATTCTGTAATTATTGTTTTATTTTGTTGATAGTCTTGAAAAGTAATGTGAAAACTGATCCCAATTGTGTTGTTATACTCTATAGGTGGTATTTCCATGCAGAAAGTGAAAGTAAACAGATATGTCACAGGAAAAAGGTAATTATATTTGCTTCTAACTGTCTTCAAGTACTATTTGAATCCTAATAAACACACCTACTCTGTTAATTACCCCCTTCCTCTTTTACAAAAATAATGTAAAATTAACATGCATGAATTACATTTTGCTTCACTGATGAGGGAGCGCTTTGGAATGGGATCTACTCTTATGGAAAAGAATTTGTTCCTGGAGGTGCAGCTTCTTTTAAGAGTTGACTCCTACTCAGAAGGGTGGCAAAAAAAAAAGTAAGAATTGCTTTCTCTGAAAGTATACTTTTCACCTTTACACTGTTTTTTTTTAGGTATTTTGGCAGTTACTGTAGCTGATTTACTTAACTTTATGCACATATACTGTTCATCCAACATTGCTTTGGGGATTTTCCCTTCCAAAACAATCCTAAAAATCTCGATCCATTTTACCTGATTGATCTATATTTTTAGGATTTTTTGGGGGTGGAAAAAACCCAGCTGGAGCAGAATGTCATTAGACTGATTTTGGGGTTATTCTAGAGATGGGAATACACTTTCAGGGTTCTTACCAGGATTTTGAAAACAGGAGTCCCGGAGACACTTTTTGAGCAAAACTGGAGTTCAGCTATGTACTTTTGATAATTTTTTCTGAAAAGTTAGAGTCCCATGCCAAAAATAGGAGTCTGGAACTCCTGATTTGGAGTCACATGAGAAATATGACTTTTATAGTGGAATATGGTATCCTGCTTCATTTGTTTTTTAATTAAAACAATATTTTTTTCAGCAGAAAAAGGGGCATAAGTACAGGGTAACTGCAGAAAAGGGGCATAAGTACAGGGTAACTGTAGAAAAGGGGCATAAGTACAGGGTAACTGAATTTTACAACATTAAAATTGGCCCCATAAGACTTGAGATATACAATAGAACTTCAGTGGTTTGAACCCTGATGGTTCATTCACCCTGCCTGGCTAGAACTCTTCTTGATCCCTAGAGGTCACTTTATATGGATTCTAACCCTGGATGGCTAGAACTACCCTTTGGCTGGAACTAATTTTCATGGTCCCAGGCCTGTTCGAGCCATTGAAGTTCTACTGTAAAATGTTTTCTTACTCCTGTCTGGTGAAAGATTTTTTTTCTATTCAAATCTGTGTGACGTTTTGATCAAGTGACATACATTGTCTAACATGTACTTGCTGACACACCGATTACTCATATTACAGAAACATGTATATTGAGCTATTTTGAGACAAACATCTGGGCCCAGTTGTTTAAAACTAACAACATTGTTAGTTAACGTGACTTTAAAATTTTTCAAACGTAAATATCACAAATATGCCAATATTTTTTTTGTAAAAATCTGAGAAGCTTTTGCATTGCAAAAGCTTCTCACATATTTTCAACAAAAAATATCAGTGTATTTGGCTATAAAGTCACAAAACACTTAACAAGTTGATCTGTGAACGAGCTTGTTAGGCTAACAATGCTTTGAACAACTGGGCCATGTATTACTATCCATCTTTATTCCCTAGACCTGACTATGCCCCAGAAAGCAGCAGTGATGAAAGTGAGGAAGAGTTTATTGTGAAGAAAACAAAACAGAAGTCCGAGGTGAGAGAGGATGAGGGCGACCAAGCGGAGGAGATTTTGGACAGACGTCTCAGGAGATTGCAGGTAAATCACTTAAATTTCTTTGAAGGAGATTCCCTACAACTATGAAATTTGCTCTGGAGGAACAGTCTTACAAAGACTGTTCCTCCAGACCAAATTTCATAGTTTTATAGATATTTAGCCTTAGCAACCGCATAGCAACGACTTAAGTGGCTTTATGAATACGGCCACAGGCTTTGGATGGGGCTTGGTATCAAGGATTACTGTTAAGTGTCTGAAAATATAACTCTTCTAGCTAATGACATCGTAAGTAATGAACAAGTTGGGATATATGGAGAGATGACCTGGCAGTTTTATATCCTTTTGAACAGTATTACAGTCATATCAGAATGATTAAATGTGATTATGAAGGGCTCTGTGCAATGAAGCACTGTTTAGGTTCAGACAAACTCTTACCTCCAGCAGCAACTGAAACCTGAAACCTGTGATCCAAATTAGGGAGCCCTAACTACTTGGCCACAATTTGGCCACTGTGTCAGACACTTCTATGAAAAGATAACCATAGATTACTAGGACATGTTACAATGCATTGGCAGATGGTAAAGGTTCAATCAATTCTGGTTATCTCAAAGTCCAAGGGACTAGACATTTGGCTTTGGATAACAGAAGTTTGAGGAAAAAAAGAGTTGAGATACCAAAAATTTGTAGGAAATTTAACCAAATGTAATCCAGTCTGGTTTTGAGAGAAGCAGGAACTTGGTGATTTCAGAGTTTGAGATAACAAGACTTAACTGTATTTCAGATGAAACTTTTTTTTGATCTATTACAGGAGGTACGAAGAGAGAGAGAAGAAGAGGAAGAAGAAGAGGAAGAAGGAGAGGACAGTGAAGATGACAGGTACAGTAAACCAGATTAAATTTGTCGTCTCACATACTGGACAATTCACTTGACCATTGATGATACTGCTACTTTTAATCTTATCATTAACAATTTTCAGCTTAACTGCATTTTTTTTTTAGTTTGCCTGTAAGTCTGACATCAGTGTTTTAAATCTCTATTATAGGAATGAATTTTATTTTTGTGGATTTTATTGATGTGTAAACGCCGGCGAATGACTCACAAACTGAATAAAGCCCAAAGGGCTTTATGTTAAGTTTGTGAGTGATTCGCCGGCGTTTACACATCCATAAAATCCACAAAAACAAAATTCATTTCTTATAATTCCAACACCGTCATTTTTATCTTAAAAATGTCAGCTATACCGAGTATTTTAGAAACTGCCGCAAAGAAAATAATACAAGTAGTTCCCGATTTCCGTTTCAAGGGATATATCGAAGTATAAATGCCGTTTTCTGTACACTCTTGACCAATGAAATTGCGCTAAATTAGCCGTAGAATCTTGAGTTGGAATTATTAGCATATGACATCTCATCTGAAAGTGTAATAAAGTGATGCATTAGAAACAATAATCAACTAGTGGATTGAATATGCAAATTACGTCATAACATTATGTGTTGAGGTCCATAAAAACATCGCGTTTTCCAATGGCAAAATTGTGACATTTTATTGCAAAATTTGCTAATAAAATGCAATCTTATTTTGAAAGCATGGTTAACCAAATTTACCCACCTGAACTTAAATTGAATAAAGCTAATACTTCAGATACCGAGGCCCCCTTTTTGGATTTACATCTATCTATTTCTAACGGTTTTGTATCTTCTAAAATTTATGATAAACGTGATGACTTTGACTTTGATATAGTTAATTTTCCATTTTTGGATGGTGACGTTCCACGTCGTCCCTCTTATGGAGTGTATATTTCTCAACTTATAAGATTTGCTAGAGTGTGTAGTCATGTAGATGATTTTAATGCTCGTAATAAATGTTTAACTGCTAAACTTCTTCAACAGGGCTATCGGTATCATAAGCTTAGAAAGGCTTTTTCTAAATTCTATCGCAGACACCATGAATTGGCTTCAAAATTTGATGTCGGATTAAAATTTCTTTTACACCAAGGCCTATCGGAACCAGAATTTTATGGTGACTTAGTATACAAATTCAAAAAGATTAAGGGTAGGACTGATTTTTCTGATCAATTCCGAAAAATAATAATACGTCACAAACGTATTGGCTATAATTTAAATGTTATGGGACAGTCTGCATGCTTAGTGATTAACCCAATCACGGTTGATAACTTTGCTGCACTCTTTAATTGCACACCGGGGGATCGGTTGTCAGACTCTACGATGGCCCCGACCTAAAGCTATATATTTTAGTTGGTTGGGACCAGAGCCTTTTTGTCTGTTGCTTGGTCCACCGGGGCTCAACTGGTGACCTTCTTTTGCTTCAGATTTCCAGTGGGGTTGTTTGGCAGGACAGGGATCTCCACCTGTCAGACGGCCCGTTGTATCTGTTGAGTCCTCGTCTTTGCTTCTTCATGGTGTTGAAATTTGATTTATGTGTTTACCGTGATGATTCATTGACGAGTTAGAGGGTTATCATGCGAACCGAACAACTAAATGTTTTGTACCACTTCAGAAATTGAGGGTGAGGTTGGGCCTGTAAAATCGATTTAAGCCCCCCAGTAATTCATTACTGACCCTTCCAAGGCGGTAGTTCTGTTGTGGTTCTCTGTTGCCTGTTTTTGGTGTCAGAGTTTCTGTGATGTTTTACCTTATGTATGTTCTTATTATTTTTGGTTCGGTTTGGGTTGCTGAGTGGCCACCTTTTGGGAACAAGCTGCTCACTCGGTTGGCCATATGTTCTCTGTATCTTGATTATTTGTAATCTTAGTTGTTTCCAACTATGGTTTGAGGGCTGGATTTGGATTTTGATTGTTTCAGTTCCTGGTCTTTGCATACTTTTTATCCCCCCTCCGCCTTTATCCCCCGCCGAAGGCGGAGGGATATAGGTTTCTCCATGTCCGTCCGTCCGTCCTTCTGTCTGTCCGTCCGTCCTTCCGTCCGTCCGTCCGGAGCCATAACTAAGTAACCACTGGACAGAATTTCATGAAACTTAAAATAATTATATATCACTGTAACCCGCTGCGGCACATGAAGTTTCATTAGACTGGCTTCAGTAATGCATGAGTTATTGCCCCTTTATTGGCTTAAAATCAATAAAATGATCCATAACTAAGTAACCACTGAGCGGAATTTCTTGAAACTTAAAATAAGTATATATCACCATAACGTGCTGTGGCACATAAAGCTTCATCAGACTAGTTTCAGTAATGCATGAGTTATTTCCCTTTAATTAACTTGAAATCAATGAAATGAGCCTTAACTTAGTATTAACTAAGCAGAATTTCATGAAACTTAAAATAAATATATATCACTATGATATGCTGATGCACATGAAGTTTCCTCAGACTGGATTCAGTAATGCATGAGTTATTGCCCTTTAATTGACCCACCCGTCCTTCTGTCTGTCCATCCGGAGCCGTAACTAAGTAACCACTGGACAGAATTTTATGAAACTTAAAATAAATATATATTACTATAACACGCTGCGGCTCATGAAGTTTCATCAGACTAGCTGCAGTAATGCATGAGTTATTGCCCCTTTATTGGCTTAAAATCAATGAAATGAGCCATAACTAAGTAACTACTGAGCGGAATTTCTTGAAACTTAAAATAAGTATATATCACCATAACGTGCTGTGGCACATAAAGCTTAATCAGACTAGTTTCAGTAATGCATGAGTTATTGCCCTTTAATTAACTTGAAATCAATGATATGAGCTGTAACTAAGTAACCACTGGGCAAAATTTCATGAAACTTAAAATAGATATATATCACTATAATGTGCTGATGCACATGAAGTTTCCTTAGACTGGATTCAGTAATGCATGAGTTATTGCCCTTTAATTGACTTAAAATCAGTGAAATGAGGCATAAACAAGTGACCAATACTTCATGAAATTTAAACTGAATAATTATGTGTCACCATAAAGTGGATATGCACATAAAGTTTCATCAGAATGGCATCAAAAGTGCATGAATTATTGCCCTTGGATCAATGCGAGATTGTCGTTTCCAGCCATAACTAACTTATCAATGAATAGAATTCTATGAAAATTATACAAAATATGTATCACCATAACACATTGGTGCATCTTACAGTTAGTCAGAATTGCTTCAGTAAGCAATGAGTTATTGCCCTTGAATTGGCTTAAAATCAACAAATTGAGTCATAACTAAGTAACCAATAAATGGAATTTCATGACACTTATAATAATTATATATTGTCATGACAAGGCAGTGCACATTAAGTTTTGTCATAATCTCTTCAGTAGTGCATGATTTAATGCCCTTGAACTGATTTAAAATCCACAAATTAGCCATTAGTAGGGTGCTGACAAACAAAATTTCTTGTAATCGAATTTAAAATGTATCATTATAGTGCAGTGATGCTGAGGCAAGTGCTTAAGTTATGCCTTACTTATCCCAGAGATATTGCCCTTGATTTTATGTACAATCCACAAGTTCAGCCTCCTAAGTAACCAGTGAAAATTTTTTTATGAAACTTAAAACAACCATAAACAAATCAAGGCCACTTCGGCGGGGGATATAAATTCACCGAATTTGCTTGTTACTTTTAGTGTCATAAGTAGAATCTTGCATTCCTGTTTCTGTATTGTTGACTTTATTAAACTGGCTAGGGAAAACCGATAAGATGCTTGGCATAGCCTCGCATCGTATTTTTTCCCCTAACTCGTTTAATAAATTCAATATTAAATGAGCACTCATGTAAGATCCTCTATTTCTTTATAACAGCAAAATCTTTACCAGTATTTGCTGTTGTTGTTGTAGAGGGTTAATGTCTATTGTCATATCCCAGTGTTAAACTATAAAGCACTAGAAAGGCAGATGACAAAACTTTATCTGCAAAATTTCATAAAATGATTCTTCCAAGCTATGTGTTATTCAGAGTTCAAAGACTAGAGGGCAAACAGTGTAGATCCAGACGAGATGGCTCTTTGTGGATCACTTCATCTGGATTTATGCTGTTTGCAAATTCAGCTATTTTTTTATTTTGATGCTTTAAATGTCAATAGAGGTTATACATGTATTTGGCATTTGCAGTAGCTGAAGGCATGCATGAACTCCTGTTGACTTGCTCTTGTTGAGAGCAATGGCTTAGATAAGAAGGGGTAACAGGTATAATTTAGGGATAATTTTCTTTATTTTTCTATTAAAACATATATTGTGACCCTCATTTGAACCGTCTCGCTGAGACGGTTCTAATGAGGGGTCATAATGTATGTTTTCAATTAGAAATAAGAAAAATTATCCCAGAATTATCCCTGTTACCCCTTCTTATCTGGAGCTCTGGTTGAGAGTTCATTAGTTAATGTGTTTGGTTATTGCAGAGTTGCCCGGCATAGGCGAGAAGTTGTAGAACCTGAAGTGTTAGCTGAAGGGACAGACTCCGAGGAAGAGAAAGGAAGAAGAAGAGATGAAGAAGAAAGTAGTGAAGAAGAAGAAGAATTAGATGATGAAGTGAGTGTGCTTTTAAATCTGTGGCGTATGGAAGTTAATGAAATCGTTTACGATATAAGGACCCTAAATTTTGGATTGTCTGTGTAAACATTTTAGACCCATATCTGGTCCAGATCTGCTCTTTTTGCCTAGCAATCTTTATGTAAGATTGCCCATTTGTAAAATAAGATGTTATCTTTTAAGGGTAACTCATACATACCATAAGCTCTGGGGCCGTATTCATAAAACGACTTAAGTGGTTGCTATGCTGTTGCTAGGGCTAAATTTCTTTGAAGGAGATTCCCTACAACTATGAATTTTGCTCTGAAGGAACAGTCTTACAAAGACTGTTCCTTCAGAGCAAAATTCATAGTTGTAAGGAATCTCCTTTATAGATATTTAGCCTTAGCAACAGCATAGCAACTACTTAAGTGGCTTTATGAATACGGCCCCAGGACTGGAATAAGTGAGTTCTGATGAAATTTCATTAGAGACTTGAAAAAATTAAATGTGATTGACAAAGAAATCTCTTTCAAGCTTAATCTAAACAGGTCTAACAGCTATTTTTTTGCAAGACGAAAACATAACTTTGTGCATGTCTTGTTTATTTCTTCATGAACTGAACAACTGGTGAAAAATATATGCTTCTTTCTCTGTGAAAAATAAGGGAAATTTAAGAAATCTTGTTTAATATGAGTTATCTCACTTAGTTAGACTTGGCGTGTGTGATAACTAATTATTGGTGAAAATATTCAAGTACTTAGTGTAATCATGCTGAACTGTATGATCTGCATTGTGAAAAAAACCTGTTTTGGGGCTGGTGCAGTTTGCATCTACATAGATTTATTGATGCACATTGAGAGGCCCAGAATAAGTGTTATATGGTTATTTTTGTTCATTTCCATAAAGCATGTTTGGGCATCTCATTGGAACCATCTTACTGAGACCGTTCTAATGAGGGGTAACAACATTTGTTTGAGTGGTTCTATTGAGGGGTCACAACATGCGTAATAATAAGGAAAAAAAAATATCCCAGAATAATTGTCAGATACTCATCTTGCCTGGGTCTTAGACATGTGCAGTCTGATCAGGCAGTCTTTATATCAGGTCCTGTGAAAGTGCAGTGCAGACATTTGCATTTTGGTATATTAATTTTTCTGATGCACTGTTCTAGGCTTAGCTGCCATACAACAGCTCCTGTTGAAATCTAAAGTTTAAAAATTCGGACCCTTTCAAAACTCAGATGGCTTAACAGAGCTCTAGATAAGAGGGGTATTTGATGATAATTGAGGGGTAATTTTCGTTATTTCTCAATGAAACCATACGTTGTGACCCCTCATCTGAACCGTCTCGTCAAGACGGTTCAGATGATGGGTCACAACGTATGTTTTTATCCAGACTTAACAAAAAGTATCCCTAATTATCACCAAATACTCCCTCTTATCTAAGGCTCTATGGCTATATAAAGATATTTGTGATAGACATGTACATGTAATATTAAAATTTGTCTCATCAACTGTTATATTTACATTGTAGGAAATAGAGAGAAGGAGAAATTTATTACGACAAAGAGCTTTCCAGAGGAAAGAAGAAGAGGTATAGAATATAGCTAGTTTCTGTCATAATAGAATGATATACAGAATGTTGCATGTTGTTTAATCAATGTTTTATAAAGCCATTGGGCTACAGTTTTATTTTATGGATTTTTATTTTCAAGAAATACAGGAACCGAACTAAATCAGATCATTCTATTGTATACTTCAGCTTTGCAATAGTGGCCCTTGTATATAAGATTTGTTCCAAAAAGGTAAATGGGTACACCTTCAGGGGAAGCAACTTTTACATTTTATTTTTGTCTGCCTTCTCAGTCGGGAAAGAATTTGCTCCCAAAGGAACAAAGTCTTTCCAAATTTGCTCCCCTTGGAAAAAATTCTTTCCTCTAAGAGTTGACCAAATTGTGGAAGGGTTTCACGAACCAGTGAGGCAAACAGGGAGTCACTTAAAATAAAATCTTAAAAAGTTCCTTCAAAAGCAGAGAACACATTCGTAAGATGGAACATGGGCCATACTTTGAAGTTGTTAAAGTTGTTCACCTTTGTGAAGCTAGAGGGAAATCATAGAGCTGTATTCTTGTTCCTTAGGTATGATGGTAAAATTGCAAGTCAATAATGACTGATTTACTGTTAACAGATTCACTATTTAAAGAATTTTAAAGCCCATATGAAGTGGGGAATGTGCATAGGGTCGGGATTGGGGTAGTGTTTGAAAAGTTCAGGTAACATAATTTCTTTGTGTTCTTGAAACATACATGGTCCACTCATGTAAGATACTATGCTTCTTGTGGAGGGATCAGATATATATACACTGATTTGATCAACATAAATATTGGATATCAGCCATCAAATTATCCTTGTAAGCATTGATAAATCCTCTTTTTTTACCCAACCTACTACATGCAGAGTAATAATTTGGTTATGGTTATCTGTTGTAGTTTACAAATTCATTACACTTGACTGGTCAATATTTTCAACTACAGTCAACTCTCGATATCTTGAAGTCAAACTTCAGTCAAAACTACTGATACCTCAAAGTAAATTTTCTGGTACCAGAAAATTTACTTTGAGATATCAGTAGTTTGAGATAACAGGAGTTGAAATGTAAATAAAAATAGGAAATATATTCTCTAATTTAAGAAGGTACTTTGAGATATCAGTGTTTGAGATATCGGGAATTGACTGCATTGCTAGCTTAGTGACATCACCTATCACACAATACAGGTGTGTAGCTTAATGCTTGTCCACATGGGTCACTCCAGATTTTACCATATTCCTTAATAGTACCCGCTGTATTTTCATGCCATAATGTAAAACTGGTTTCGAGGTTATAAAACTTGAGAATAATCTCTAACTCAAAAGAAAGCACACTGACTGGCTGCTTGTGAGCATGTGCTCAGAAGCAGCCAGTCAGTGTGGTTTATTTTGAGTTTGAGAATGTACTCAAGTTTTATAACCTCTGGGCCTTGACTGAGCCTCTTTGCCGTTTTCAGGAACTTTTGGGAGTTGAGGAAGAGAAATCTGAAGGTGAGAGTGAAGAAGAGTCATCAGAATATGAAGAATATTCGGACTCAGAGGAGGAGACTGGTCCTAGACTGAAACCTGTCTTTGTGAGGAAGTAAGTAGCTCCATACAATGATGGTGTTTTGTCTCACAAACTAGTCAGAAATTACATAGAAATTTGTTCTGTCTCTCAAGCCATGGTATGGCTGCAAGCAGAGCCCTAGATAAGAGGCAGTATTTTGTGATAATTTGGGATAATTTTGGTTAATTCTGCATAAAAACATATGTTGTGACCCCTCATCTGAACCGTCTCGACGAGACGTTTCAGATGAAGGGTCACAATATATGGTTTCAATGAAAATAAAAAAAATATCCCTCAATTATCATCAAATACCCCCCCTTATCTAGAGCTCTGGCTGCAAGGCCTTCTTCCGTTTTCCTCTTCATTAAACTTTCAGGATATTATTACAGTCTAACCTCTATAGGAGGGCATTCACTACAAAAGTAAAATTCTTAATAATGTCAGTTTTTGATAGGCACGGAATGCCTTTATTGTTCTGAGGTGTTCTTTTTAATAGTAGATTCAGTTTAGCGTCAAAATGTCTGGGAACAAATGCCATCTTGGTATAGGGGATACGCTGTATTTAATACCATCTGATGTGGATCAAGTTTCTTGCACACCGGATAGAAAATGCCATTCTTTTCACCTGGGATAGAAAATCTTATTTCTTACCCAGGACCGGATAAAAGTCACGAGCATTCAGTGCATTGGTTGTATAGGAGCTCACGTACCTGTGTCAAGTGATGTTGGCATTTTAGATGATGATGTCACGAAAATGACATCAGTTTATGCACACTATTCGTTGACATAAAGACTGAATGGCGTTTGTTGAAAGCAACACCTTCTTTCAAAATCAACCTCTCAAGCACTAGAATTATGCATTTTAACTATTTCTGAAGTTAAAACAAAACGTGGTGTGCAAGAAAAAGTGTCTATCATGGGTGGAAGGTGTGGATAGCAAAATCTGTCACTTGGGATCACTGTTCGGCATCACTCGGCAAGCCTTGTGATGCAGAACAGTAACCCTCGTGACGGATTTTTCTATCCACACCTCACGCCCATGATAGATTTGAATTTTATTGTCATGACAAGAGCTCTCGAGTCACATAATTTCTTGTTACTGAAGAACTTGCAGCCTCAGCCAGAGCTGTAGATAAGAGGGGTATTTGATGATAATTGAGGGATAATTTTTATACGCCCGTTTTGAAAAAACGGTCGTATTATGTCATGGCGCTGTCTGTCTGTCCGTCCCTCCGTAAACATTCTTGTGCGCGCCATAACTCATTAACCGTTTGGGATATATTCATGATATTTGGTAGGAATATGTATTAGGTTGGGGGAACGTGTCGCGTACAAATATGGTTGCTCCCCCTTCCTTAGTTTCCAAGTTATGTCCCTTTGATTAATTTTTTACCTGCAAGTCTTGTGCACGCCATAACTAGATAACTGTTAGGGATATGGTAATGAAACTTCATAGCAATGTGTATGAAGTCCTAATGATGTGTCGCGTACAACATTGGCTGCTCTCCCTTTCTTCGTTTTAGAGTTAAATCCCTTTCATTAGTTCTTGTTGACTATTTTTGTGTATACTTACATTGTGCATACCATAACTTGGTAACCGTTTGGAATATCATGATGAAACTTTATAACAATGTGCATGATCACAAGACAGTGTGTCACATATAAGAATGGTTGCTCCCTCTTTCTTAATTTTGGAGTAGCGGGCCGGGTAGCGCAATCGGTAGGGCACCTGAATCGTAAGTCAGAGGTCCTGGGTTCGAATCCCGGTCTGGCCACATACTTTCGTTTCTCCTTCCGCTGATTCAAGAAGGGCAGTTGTCAGTTACTGGCGAAAGTATGTGCACTTAGTACTGGTTAACCGCTTAGGAGGTCTAAGCCTGCCCAGGAATAGTGTGGTTAGGTTAATTGACCGTCCCGACATGACCTTAGTTGTTTACCGTGGACGTTAAGCATCAAATCAACCAACCAACCAAAAATTTTGGAGTAACCTCCCTTTGATTAGTATATTTTAGGCATTTCTCATTCACTCCATATCTCCTTTAACTTTTGAAATATAAGAATGAAACTTTGTAGGAATGTGTATAATGTGGTAATGTATCCTGAGCAAGAACCACAACTCTGGCTTACTTACTGAATTACCTGCCCTTGCATAAATATCATGTTTACTCTGTAACATTTCAACTGTTCAAAATTTTGTATAATGTCAAGGGAATGTAATGGAACCAAGAATGGTGTATCTAGTATATTTAGTTTATATTCCTTGACTTGATATACTAACAGTATATTATTTTATTATGCCCCCAATTTCGGAGAAATTGTGGGGGCATATTGGTTTGGGCCTGTCCGTCTGTCCGTCCGTCCGTCTGTCCGTCTGTCCGTCTGTCATCTCAAGAACCGTAAGAGCTTGAAACTTTATACACATGATCAGTATGAAAAATAAGCGAACACATGTTTTTTCTTTTTTCCCCGGGTCACACATTTCAAGAGTTATGCCCCTTTTTCGACTTAGCCTGTGGAACCTTGTGAACAAAATATCTCAAGAACCCCTGATGCTAGGATCATGAGGCTTTGCAAGATGAGAATGCCCAAGGTGTAGATGACCTGATTAAATTTTGAAACAAATTCGTGAATTTTTGATCGAGTTATGCCCCTTTTTCGACTTAGTGCATTGTAAGCCTGTGGAACCTTGTGAACAAAATACCTCAAGAACCCCTGAAGGTAGGAGCATGATTTTATGCAGGAAGATACTGCCTGTGGTGTAGATGACCTGATTAACTTTTGAAAAAAAATTGTGAATTTTTGATCGAGTTATTCCCCTTTTTCGACTTAGTGCATTGAGGCCTATGGTACAAAGGTACCCTTACATATAGTCAAGAACAATAAGAGCTAGGAACTTGAAACTTTATACACATGATCAGTATGGAAAATAAGCAGACCCATATTTTTTTATTTTTCCGCCGGCAATGTATTTCCATAGTTATGCCCCTTTTTTGACTTAGCCTGTGGAGCCTTGTGAACAAAATATCTCAAGAACCCCTGATGCTAGGATCATGAGGCTTTGCAAGATGAGAATGCCCAAGGTGTAGATGACCTGATTAACTTTTGAAACAAATTCGTGAATTTTTGACCGAGTTATGCCCCTTTTTCAACTTAGTGCATTGTAAGCCTATGGAACCTTGTGAACAAAATATCTCAAGAACCCCTGAAGGTAGGAGCATGTTATTTTGCAGGAAGATACTGCCTGTGGTGTAGATGACCTGATTAACTTTTGAAAAAAATTCATGAATTTTTGATCGAGTTATTCCCCTTTTTCGACTTAGTGCATTGAGGCCTATGGTACAAAGGTACCCTTACATATAGTCAAGAACAATAAGAGCTAGGAACTTGAAACTTTATACACATGATCAGTATGGAAAATAAGCAGACCCGTATTTTTTTATTTTTCCGCCGGCAATGTATTTCCATAGTTATGCCCCTTTTTCAACTTAGCCTGTGGAACCTTGTGAACAAAATATCTCAAGAACCCCTGATGCTAGGATCATGAGGCTTTGCAAGATGAGAATGCCCAAGGTGTAGATGACCTGATTAAATTTTGAAACAAATTCGTGAATTTTTGACCGAGTTATGCCCCTTTTTCGACTTAGTGCATTGTAAGCCTGTGGAACCTTGTGAACAAAATATCTCAAGAACCCCTGAAGGTAGGAGCATGATTTTTTGCAGGAAGATACTGCCTGTGGTGTAGATGACCTGATTAACTTTTGAAAAAAAATCGTGAATTTTTGATCGAGTTATTCCCCTTTTTCGACTTAGTGCATTGAGGCCTATGGTACAAAGGTACCCTTACATATAGTCAAGAACAATAAGAGCTAGGAACTTGAAACTTTATACACATGATCAGTATGGAAAATAAGCAGACCCATATTTTTTTATTTTTCCGCCGGCAATGTATTTCCATAGTTATGCCCCTTTTTTGACTTAGCCTGTGGAGCCTTGTGAACAAAATATCTCAAGAACCCCTGATTCTAGGATCATGAGGCTTTGCAAGATGAGAATGCCCAAGGTGTAGATGACCTGATTAACTTTTGAAACAAATTCGTGAATTTTTGACCGAGTTATGCCCCTTTTTCAACTTAGTGCATTGTAAGCCTATGGAACCTTGTGGACAAAATATCTCAAGAACCCCTGAAGGTAGGAGCATGATTTTTTGCAGGAAGATACTGCCTGTGGTGTAGATGACCTGATTAACTTTTGAAAAAAATTCATGAATTTTTGATCGAGTTATTCCCCTTTTTCGACTTAGTGCATTGAGGCCTATGGTACAAAGGTACCCTTACATATAGTCAAGAACAATAAGAGCTAGGAACTTGAAACTTTATACACATGATCAGTATGGAAAATAAGCAGACCCGTATTTTTTTATTTTTCCGCTGGCAATGTATTTCCAGAGTTATGCCCCTTTTTCGACTTAGCCTGTGGAACCTTGTGAACAAAATATCTCAAGAACCCCTGATGTTAGGATCATGGACTTTGCAAGATGAGAATGCCCAAGATGTAGATGACCTGATTAACTTTTGAAACAAATTCGTGAATTTTTGACCGAGTTATGCCCCTTTTTCGACTTAGTGCATTGTAAGCCTATGGAACCTTGTGAACAAAATATCTCAAGAACCCCTGAAGCTAGGAGCATGATTTTTTGCAGGAAGATACTGCCTGTGGTGTAGATGACCTGATTAACTTCTGAAAAAAATTCGTGAATTTTTGATCAAGTTATTCCCCTTTTTCGACTTAGTGCATTGAAGCCTATGGTACAAAGGTACCCTTACATATAGTCAAGAACAAAAAGAGCTAGGAACTTGAAACTTTATACACATGATCAGTATGGAAAATAAGCAGACCCGTATTTTTTTATTTTTCCGCCGGCAATGTTTTTCCAGAGTTATGCCCCTTTTTCCACTTAGCCTGTGGAAACTTGTGAACAAAATATCTGGAGAACCCCTGATGCTAGGATCATGAGGTTTTGCAGGATGAGAATGCCCAAGGTGTAGATGACCTGATTAACCTTTGAAACAAATTTGTGAATTTTTGACCGAGTTATGCCCTTTTTTCGACTTAGTGCGTTGTAAGCCTATGGAACCTTGTGAACAAAATATCTCAAGAACCCCTGAAGTTAGGAGCATGATTTTTTGCAGGAAGATACTGCCTGCGGTGTAGATGACCTGATTAACTTTTGAAAAGAAATCATGAATTTTTGATTGAGTTATGCCCCTTTTTCGACTTAGTGCATTGTAAGCCTATGGAACCTTGTGAACAAAATATCTCAAGAACACCTGATGCTAGGAGCATGATTTTATGCAGGAAGATACTGCCTGTGGTGTAGATGACCTGATTAACTTTTGAAAATAATTTGTAAATATTGGATTGAGTTATGCCCCTTTTCAACTTAGTGCATTATTTGCCTATGGAAGCTTGTGAACAAAATATCTGGAGAACCCCTGATGCTAGGATCAGTTTTTGATTTTTGCAGATTGATATTGCCCAAGGTGTAGATGACCTGATTAACTTTCGAAAACAATTTGTAAATTTTTGACTGAGTTAAGCCCCTTTTTCGACTTAGTGCATTGTAAGCCTATGGTACAAAGGTACACGCATTATTGGATGAACCTTCTCTAGAGACAAGCATATGGTTGGGGGCATAGTGTTTCATAAACACATTTTCTAGTTATAAATAATGTTGAATTCATTTATTATAGAGTGGTTGCCTCTGTTTGTCTGTCTGTCTATCCTTTTGTAAACAGTCTTGTTCATTCTGTTACTCCTTTATGACATTTAAATGGGCGTATTATGCGCCGCTTGCGAAGCCCTTTTTTTGATTATTCATTGAAACTATATGTTGTGACCCCTCATCTGAACCGTCTCATCGACGGTTCAGATGAGGGGTCACAACATATGTTTTTATGCAGAATTAAGAAAAATTATCCCTAATTATCACCAAATACTCCCTCTTATCTAGAGCTCTGCTCAGGATTTGTCAAGAGATTGACAGATACGCTGTATTACAAGCTGATGTGGATCAGGACAAGAGTTCACAAAAGCCACATAATTTGTTGAAAACTAAAGTACTTGCAGCCACAAGATTTGCCTAGAGAGTGACAGATCAAGGGCCATAACTTTTGCTGAAAAGGTCTGACCACCTGACATGCCTGCTCAAAGTTCATTCTGTCTGTTTTAAGATAAGAAATAAAATTTTCAAGAACATTTTAACCATATCACCAGATTGGGTTCCGTAAATTCTCACTCCCTCCACCAAAGATGAGGCTGATTAGCAGTATAGTGCGAATCCTGTTGCTGTTTGTGTCAGCGTTGGCTTCCATGTTGGCACAATATTTCTTGAACCAGGGAGGAAAAAATGAAAACAGAAGATTTGCTTCCCCTGACAGTGGTTGAAAGAGCTAACAATATTTTTGGAATTTCAGGAAAGATCGTATCACCATCCAAGAGAGGGAAAGAAATGAAGCAAAGGCCAAAGAACTGGAAATTGAAACAAAGAAACAGGCCACTGAAAGACGAATACAGACTCTGAAGGTACTTTTGATAATTCACAGTTTTATGAAATGGCTAAAAGATAATCTTGCATACACTAAACTTCTTATGGCATTTTTAAATATCAAGGCATTTATATTTTCAAACATGTTTAACACAAAAAACTGACATATTTTGCTGAAAAAGAGGGAGGAGCTTTTGCACTGCAAAAGCTCCTCTTATCTTTCTGCAAAAATTATTAGCATGTTTGATTTTTTTTTGGCAGTAGAAGACAACAAATCCTTTAGTAATGACTTCATTGAGCTAACAATGCTTTGAACAGCTTAGTGCAGTTCAGTGGATTAGTGGCCCTTTTGCCAAAAATCTCTTTTTAGCAGGTTAAAGCAGGGGTGGGGGTGGGGGTGGGGGATCACATGGTTCTTTGATTATGTCAGGGTGGCTAAAGTATTATTTCTCTTTTCATATTAGACACTGATTGACTTATGCATCACATTCCAGTGTAATGACACTAATGTAATAGAAAGTTGGGGCAAGGACTGTCACAAGTATTATTGATATTGGACTGCATACTGTGTTCACTTATTGTTTCTCTTCATCAGTTAATAGAAGCCGAGCACCGGCGAGAACAGGAAGAGGCTCAAGGGGTCAAGGACGCTTGCGATGCTGTTGACTCGGGAGATGAGAATGATGAGGAAGCCTATGAGGCGTGGAAAGTTCGGGAGTTGCGGAGGTTGAAACGGGACAGAGAAGAAAGAGAAAAGTAAGCAGGCCCCGAGGTTATAAAATTTGAGTACATTCTCAATTTCAAAATAAAGCACACTGATAGGCTGCTTCCAAGCACATGCTTAGAGGGGAACAGGCTGTTAACATAATCACCATTTTCAGTGTATGAAAGTTTAGCTAGATGATATAGATTATTCTAAGACTGTGAATACTCTTCTATTGGGGGAATCCAGACAGTGGTGTTCCATCTAAAGTTTGTGATTTCTTTGGGTTTTCTAGTTTAACATATGAGCCGCGACACGAGAAAACCAACAAAGTGGTTGTGCGCCCAGCGCAGACTCAGATCAGCCTTGGCACCCACCCAGTCTGATCAGAGTCTTCTCTGTCTTCATGGAGGTAGCTTAGACCCTTGGCTACCCTTTAAATGCTTAGCGAAGAGTCTGATCATACTTGGCGGAGGCCCAGAATGATCTGAGTCTGCACTGGGCGCACAACCACTTTGTTGGTTTTTTCGTGTCGCGGCTCAATTATTGTCCCCCGCCTTTTCGAAGAAAAGCGGAGGGACATAGTTTTCGGCTTTCCGTCCTTCCGTCCATCCGTCCTTCCGTCCGTCTGTCCGTCCTTCCGTCTTTCCATCCCCCTAAAGTAGTAGGTACCTTGTGTGCGCAACTCCTCCTACAGTTTTATGCCGATTCTTTCGAAACTTTACAGATGTTTTTGTCATGGTCTGAACATACGCATGTGGTTTGGATGTAATCCTGAGATTATTTTTTGTCACTTTTTCCACAAGTTGAACTTAGTCGTTTTTTTAGGCGTTTTTACTATCAAAGTGAATAGATAGTGGGTACCTTGTGTGTGCAACTCCTCCTACAGTTTTATGCCGATGCCTTTGAAACTTCACTGGTGTTTTGGTCATGGTCTGAAGATATGCATGTTATTTTTTGTCACTTTTTCCACAAGTTGAACTTAGTCATTTTTTTAGGCATTTTTACTATCATAGTGACTAGATAGTGGGTACCTTGTGTGCGCAATTCCTCCTACAGTTTTATGCCGATTCCTTTGAAACTTCACAGGTATTTTGGTCATGGTCTGAAGATTTGCATGTGATTTGGATATAATCCTGAGATTATTTTTTATCACTTTTCTCACAAATTTAACTTAGCCATTTTTCATACAGTTTTACTATCAAAGTAAATAGATAGTGGGTACCTTGTGTGTTCAACTCCTCCTACAGTTTTATGCCCATTCCTTTGAAACTTCACAGGTGTTTTGATCATGGTCTGAAGATATGCATGTGGCTTGGATATAATCCTCACATTATTTTTTTTATTACTTTTTTCACATTTTTAACTTAGCCGCTTTTCCAGCTCAAACACTAAGTGTATATACAGTGGAGACCTAGTTTCCAAGGCGGGGGACATAAATTCGTTGAATTTGCTTGTTCCCCATTGTCTTTTCTTCTCCATATCTCGCAAACCAGTGGTTATATTTATGTCTTACATGCTTGGATATATGATCAGGACAAGGTTGAGTGCTGATTAAATTTTAGTGACCTTGACCTCATTTTCGAAAGAGGACTTAAAATAATCGATTTTTATCAAATAATGTGGAGAACACCCTGTTTTGGGACACCTGTCTTTCTCTGAAAAACATTTCTAGTCAGAAATAAGAAACTTTTCCAAGACTCATAGGCTCCATGCAACCATTATACTTTTCTATATTTCAGTGCAGAGAAAGAGAAACTTGAGTTAGAACGTCTACACAATATGACAGAAGAAGAAAGACGGCAAGAATTTCAGAAGAATCCAAAACAGAGAACGAACAAGGCACCGAAAGGAAAATACAAGTTCTTACAGAAATACTACCACAGAGGAGCTTTCTTCCTGGTAAAGTTTATTAAGGATGGATACACCTGTTTTTAAGGCCCTTTTTTACAAAGGGAAACAACTTCTGTGACTTCCTTTTTGCATCCATGGATGAGAAAGCCAATACAACTACTCATAAACAAGAAATATCTTTAAAAAAAGATAATCAGCTTAGATTAAATAGAAGTGTGTATTATAATATGTATGAGTCAATCCAGCTACTCATAAAAAAAGGAATTGCTCTCTATTGTAGTTGGTCCTTTTGCTACCCTTAAAAAGAAAGAATTAGCTCAGTATAGAGAGTGAATTCTATCCTGTGGTAGGTAATCCCTGAAGTTAGGGAGGCAAATACTTCCGGGTCAGAGGGATTTCCTTATTATAATTATAAACCCTGGGACATTGTATTTTATGAAACATGGCGTTGTTTAGAGCCTAAATTGTAGTAGATAAGCCACTGCCAAATACCTCTAATAAACAGTATTAAGGTGCATGAGTAATTGGGTATACTTGTAGGGGAAGTAACTCCAGTTTTTGTTGCCTCCATTTTCTGTAGTAGGTCAACTCTTAAAGGAAAGAATTTTCTTCTAGGACCAAATTCTTTCCTTTAAGAGTAGACTCTTATTTCAAAGAGGTACTTCATCCAGAGAAGCAAACAGGAATTCAAGCTAATTAATTAAAATTTATTTTTAGAAAAGAGGCAGGGGGCATGTATTAGGATTAATATTTATTTACACGGATCTCAAGATAAAGGTAGATTTGAGGGTATTTTCATATTTTTCCATGAAAAAACATACCTTTGTTATGATCACCATGGTGAGGTTTTAATTATGTGGGTCACTGCATATCTCTATATGGAGAGAAAAATTTGTGTGGTGACCACTTATTCGAACCACATTTGCCAAGTGAGGTTAATGTAATGAGGGATTGCAACATAAGTTATGATGGAAATTATAAAATAATATCTCAGAATTATCAGCCTTTACATTTTAACTCAAGATATATCAAACTACTGATATCTCAAAGTAAATTTTCTGGCTACCAGAAAATTTACTTTGAGATATCAGTAGTTTGACATGAAATTTTACTTTGAGATATCGAGAGTTGACTGTAATACATGACATATATTGTAATTTGCTATCAATAAATATTTTCAGAATGAAGAGGACAATGTATACACTCAGGACTTCTCAAACCCCACCCTGGAAGATCACTTTGATAAGACTATCCTACCGAAAGTTATGCAGGTATGTTTAGATGGCCTTGGGAACTCAGTAGTCCCGGTAGCTCAGTGGCCTGCTTATCTAGCAGTCCCTAGTTCTATAACCAGAGGCAGAAATCTTTTAAATCATAAGTGGGATTATGTTGCACGCAGCCTTCCATTATCATCCTCCCATTGTCCTGATATAACTGAAATACTGTAGAAAAGGAAGTAAACTCGCAAATTATCCATTTGTCCATATCAAAGGAAATAAGCTATCAGAATCTTCAGAAGCTAAGATATAAGGCAAAGTCTGTATAAGATGCAGAAAATCCTGGACCCAGTTGTTCAAAACTAATGGCCTCTTTAGCTAAGAAGACACTAGATTTTCAGATATATTATAGGTAATAACACAGCCAGTTTTTTGCTGAAAAATGTGAGGAGCTTTTGACTGCAAAAGCTCCTTACATTTTTTCAGCAAAAAATATTACCACATTTGATTTTGTGGGTACTGTAAGACTTGAGAAACCCTTGACTGACAACTTGGTTAAGCTAACAATGCCTTGAACAACTGGGCCCTGAACTGTGGTGCAATATTATGCTAGACAGTATTAGTATTATGCCCACAGGTGATATATTATGCTAGTCAGTCCTTTATAATGTAAGTATTATTGTGCTAATCAGTGCTACATTATGTTAGTCAATGCTGTATTGTGCTTGTCAGTCATATTATGCTAGTCAGTGCAAAATTATGCTAATCAGTGAGTATAAGACTAGTGGGTGTAGTATTCTGAGAGTCAGTGCTGTATTATGCTAGTCAGTTGTGTACTATGCTAGTCAGTACTGTTATGACAGTCATTGCTGTATAATGCTAGTCAGTCCTGTGCTAGCTAGTCAGTGCTTTTCTGATAGTCAGTGCTGTATTATAGTCAGTTATGTAATGTGCTAATCAGTGCTGTTGTGATAGTCAGTGCTGTATTATTCTAGTCAGTGCTGTTATGATAGTCAATGCTGATCAGGGATACAGACTAGCGGTCTCCCACTCGCCCACTGCGAGTAAAAAATCGGCTGGGCGCCTAAAATTAAAATGACAGTCGCCCAGTTTGCGATCGTGAGCTGTCGGCAAGTGTCTGGCATGTTTTCAACTTGGAGTAAAATCCGTCACTTCAAGGGGTATTGCTAACTTCCGCGCCGATATCTGCTAAGAATATTCGGTGTTCCGGCATACTTGTGCGTTGGATTTTACTCACTTTCGAGAAAAACAACATGGCCGCCTCCCCGTAATGTAGGATAGACAGACAGATACATTTGGCAGCTCAAAATCTTAGCCGTTTATGCATTTTTTGAGCGTAATGTGGCGATACATCGCTAGTGTTTCACACCTGATTGCTCAAAGGAAGCAAAAGCCTGAAGAAAGGAGGGTTTACTACAAAGCCTACGGAAACGGTGCCATTCTCGCCCAGATTCTGAATAAAAGATTCTCACGTTTTAAATGTGGGCCCCTAAATTTCTGGCTGGGCGACTAGTTTTCAGTTTTTAGGGGCCCAGCCTGCTCCTATGAAAATTGAGTTAGTCTGTATCCCTGCTGATAATGCTAGTCAGTACTGTACTATGCTAGTCAGTGTTGCTATGGTAGTAAGAGCTGTATTATTCTAGTCCTGTACTAAGCAAGTCAGTGCTGTTATGATAGTACTGTATTATGCTAGTCAGTCATACTTTGCTAGTCAGTGCTGAATAATTCTAGTCAGTGCAGTGTTTGGCTAGTCAGTATAGTATTATGCAAGTCAGTGCTGTATTATGCTAGTCAGTACTGTACTATGCTTGTCAATCATGTATTATACTAGTCAGTGCAGTTATGCTAGTCAGTACTTTTATGCTAGTCAGTTCTGAATAATTCTAATCAGTGTGATGTTATGGTGGTAGAGGCAGTATAAGACACCTGCTCAAAAGAGCTGCAACAGGACAGAAGCATTAAATTGGCACATGTGCCCAGCGAAGACTTAGATCAGCCGGGGCATCTGCCCAGTCTGATCATAGTCTTTGCTGTTTGCATGGAGCTACCTTAGACCCTTAGCTACCCTTTAAGTGCACAACGAAGTGGGCAGATGCCCAGGCTGATCTGGGACTTTGTTGTGCGCTCATGCCATTTTGTTGGTTTTGTTGTGTCGCGGCTCAAAATACATGTATGTAAAGGAGCATCTTATGTAATTCCCGTAAGTCTCTTTACAAAACCCTTCATCATCAAAATGAATGTAGGTCCTCTTAGGTTAGGTGTCAATGTCTACAAACTTTTTTTTCTTGTAAATTTTAGGTGAAGAACTTTGGTCGTTCTGGCAGAACGAAATATACTCATCTAGTCGACCAGGATACCACTCAGTTTGATTCTCCTTGGGTGGCGGACACTGCCCAGGCCATTAAGTTTCACAACGCTAAAGGAGGAGGAATGAAACAAGTGTTCGACAGACCTACCGGCAAGAAAAAGAGATGATAAACTGTTATTGATTGAAATCATTGGAATATTTTAGATCTATTGTGTCAAGATCTCAAAAGATTATTACTAGGCACAATTTATACCACCTTGAAACAATTCTTTGAGCCACAACATGAGAAAACATGGCTTATGGTATGTGCAAACAGAGGTGACTCTGATAAAACTGCACATTTGTGCAGTCTAATCAGAGTTTTCTCTGTGCGGTGGAGTTTTCTCTGTTTGCACCAACAGTCTGTGAATCCTAAGGCAGCTTTATAAAAATCAGTGAAGACTTTAATGAGTCTGCAAGGATAAGCAGGTTGGTCCAAGGATTTGCTGTAATAGCATATTAAAGAGAAAGTTTTTTTTATGGTAAGACTTGGATTTGGCTGCAAAGAGACTGAAAATCTGTACGAAGGGTAGACCGCCATGTTTTCCCACCATTTGTACAAAGGGGAACAACTTCAGTGCCCAGTTTTGCTTCCATGGAAAATGAAGCCCTTCCAAAAAGAGATCTACTCTTAAAGGAGAGAATGTATGCCAAGAGGAGCAAATTCTTTTCCTTTTAAGAGTTGAGTCTCATTGAACAGGGAGGCAAAAAGAAACTCAGTGTTGCTTCCCCTGAATTCAGCTTGGATGTATTATGCCTCACTAAGTGTACAGATTTGTATGTACCACTGTATTATAAAAGCTGTCACAGGAAGAATTTTTTTTGATTCTAACATTATACAGAATAAAATGCAAGAGAACTGACATTTCCTTAAGGAGCATTTTGAAATAGACATTTATGTCAGATGTCACCAGGCACAAGTTTGCATGCAACATTAAACATCGTGATTTTGCTGAAAATTTCACAAGAGGCCACTGTCTCTATGCTTAATAGGGAAAAACTGTGAACCTCATATTAAGAAAAGTGAATTGTACCTGTCCAGCCCACAGGTCCAATGAAAATGTGTGAGATGAGATCTGTCAGTACAGGGGAAAACTGTTATGTCTAGAATGTGAGTAGAATGTGAGCAAGTGCCTGTTCAGATTGCACTGATGCTAAAAACAGTACTTAATTTTTCAGCTGTTCTGGCAAGCCCTTTGCTTCCTAAATGGAAAATCAATTTTACCATTATGGTCCTAAATGACTGAAATGTGTCAGCAAACAATGTAGACCCAGATTAGACTGGTCTTTGAGAGCTGTCTAATCTGGGCCTAGACTGTTGGCTATTTTCTCACATGGTTGAATAGAAAAATCAGCCTGTTTACTCTGTAGGATAGTAGGGTGTGGCTGTGGTCAGGCAATGGTGCTGGGTAACTTCTATTTCCGGGGCATCCTACTAATTTTCTTTCCCCAGTCATATCTTTTCTTTCCCCCTCTGTCTGTGAGATGGCGGGATATAGACTGAAATACTGTCTCAAAGAGCATTTAAAACCCAAAACAACCAATCAGTCAGCCTGTAGAACAGTATCAGTACTTACAGTACAGGCAATTCTTGATGTCTCAAAGTCAAAGTTTATCTCAAACTACTGATATCTCAAAGTAAATTTTCTGGTCCCAGAAAATTTCCTTTCAGATACCAGTAGTTTGAGAAAACTGGAGTTGAAATGTAAAGAGAAATAGGAAATGTGTCCAAACTATATTCTTTGATATAAGAGGGTACTTTGAGATATCAGTGTTTGAGATAAACAGAGTCAACTGTAAATCGCTAGGGCGTCACAGCAGTCAGGATAATTGATGTAAATGGCTAGCCATGCAGATATCACAAATATTGTATATTATTAGTAATGATGATGATAAAAATATGAGAATTTTTAACAACTTTTGTTTTTCTTGATTGCCTTTGATAATTTGAGTTGCAACACAACAAAACCAACAAAGTGGCATGTGCACCCTGCAAAGACTCAGATCAGCCTGGGATCTGCCATGTCTGATCAGAGACTTCGCTGTCCACATGGAGGTAGCTTAAACCCTTAGCACAAAAAGAAGATTCTGTTCAGACTGGGTGGATACCCAGGCTGATCCAAGAAGTCGCTGGGCGCTCATGCCACTTTGTTGGTTTTGTTGTGTCAAGGCTCATTTGTTATCCAGTTTCATGGAACAGAGGTTGCTGGGAATGATAGCTTGTTTACCTGAGAATTACTGATTTAGAAGTACATGTTTCAGTCTACTAGGGCTGTTTTTAGCTCGCCTGAACGAAGTTCAGGAAGAGCTATTGTACTACCCCCGGCGTCGGCGTTAGCGTCGGCGTTTGCAAAATGTTAAAGTTTTATGTTAAAGTTTTTTTATGTGATGGGCAAGGCGCTGTCAGGCGAGCTATCCTGGCCCTGTGACAGGTCTTGTTTTTTCTTAAACCACCTACGGTCAAGGGTTAACCCCCTGACTGTGGTCTTGTTTGTCCATGCAAGTTGTTCTTTTTACCAGGTACACCCCTGATGAACTATGCATAAACAAGGGCTGTTACTAAACGAAAAGGGCTGTTACCAAATGAAGCCCCTGGTTAACTTTGCATACACAAGGGCTGTTACCTAACGAAAAGGGCTGTTACCAAATGAAAAATTGGTTTAGCCACGATGATCAAGTAGTTTTGGAACTAGGACTCTTTCATTTCGTAACAATTTAGGAAACATAGTAGGTGAGAGGTAAGAAAGCAAGGAAATGTTCACCTGTAAATTTCTTAAAGAGCATGCAGAATTTTCAATGTGACACTTGACTGGTATGGCGGCCCATTCGGGTTTTTAAACCCCCAAAGGAACTTTGGGTGGCATATTAAAATCCCACCCTCCATCCGTTTGTCTGTACGTCAGTCCGTTACAAATCATGTCTCAGCGATAACTTTAAAACTACTGAAGCAAATTTGATGAAACTTCACAGAAAGATAAAGCATAATGAGAAGGTGTGTCATGCCCAAGACTTAGGTCCTATGCCCAAGGTCAAGGCCACAATTGGGTCAAAGGTCAAATTGTGTCTCAAAATCATGTCTCAGGAGTAATTTTAAAACTACTGAAGCAAATTTGATGAAACTTCACAGAAAGATAAAGCATAATGAGAAGGTGTGTCACACACAAGACTTAGGTCCATACGCCCAAGGTCAAGGCCACAGTTGGGTCAAAAGACCCAAATTGGGTCTCAAAATTGGGTCTCAGGGATAACTTATAAACTACTGAAGCAAATTTAATGAAACTTCATAGAAAGATGAAACATAATGAGAAGGTGTGTTACGCATAAGATTTAGGGTGGCAGGTTCAAGGTCAAGGTCACAGTTATGGGTCAAGGGTCAAATATTTCCTCTGTGATAACTTAAAACCTGCTGAAGCGAATGTCATCAAACTTCACAGAAAGGTAAACCATAAGAGAAGGTATGTTACACACAATATTTATGAGCCCAAATCAAAGGTCAAGGTTACAATCTGGGGTCAGAGGTCAAAGTATGTCATGGCAATTACTCAGAAAACTATCAATTCAAACTTTAAAGAAAGATAAAGCCTAATGAGAAGATTTGCCATGCACAAAACATACTAGTAGGTTTCCACACCCAAGGTCAAGGTCATAGCCAGAGGTCAAAGGTCAAGTCATTTATCCTCAATTACCTAAAAACTAATGAAGCAAACTCCATTAAACTTCATGAAAAGGTATGAAACAATGAGAGAATATGTCACAAACAAATTTTTGTTCTGTTTATCAAAGTCAGGATCACAGTCAATGCTCAGAGGTCAAATCATGTCTCTGAACTGACTCAGAACTGCTGAAGCGAAATTCATCAAGTTTCACTGAAAGGTAAAGCATGATAAAATGGTAACGTAAAGAAAAGTAAAGTATAATGATAAGTTATGTTAAGTGCAACATTTAGGCAATCACCCAATGTGAAGGACACAACACAGTTTGGCTAGTGATTGAATTAAGTCCCCTTGAGTCCTCTTAAACTGCCAAAGTGCATTTAAAAGTTACAGAAGGGTAAAACGAAATGAGAATGTATATCATGTGCAAGACTCCGGTTTTATGCCCAAAGTCAAGGTCACAACTAGGGCTCAAAGGTCAGTTTAAGGGGACTTCGGGGGCGTTTGTTACACACTGTAACATTTCTTGTTACCCATGTTATGCAGATATCTGCTTTTCAAATACAGATATCTCTGTTAATGAATACAGATATCTGTTGTTGTTTTTTAGCTACCTCTCCATACGCCCGTCTGTCCACAATTTCAAACAACTTCTCTGAAACCCCTGGGCCGATTGTAACCAAATTTCATATATAGCTTCCAGGGAACTTAGGAACGAAAAGTTGTTCAAATGGTCCTGATCACATGACCAGCATGGCCGCCACGCCCATATATGGTTAAAAGCTTTAAAAATCTTCTTCTCCAGAACAAGTAGGCCGATGACCTTGAAACTTGGTATGTAGCATGAGGTACGCAAGTACTACCAAGATAGTTTAAATCATGACCTTGGGTTGACCTTGACATTTTTTATGGCAAGGTCAAATTTGCTTCTTTGTGCTTTTATATGGTGAAATGCTAGAACATAAGATATCTTGGAAACTGTTGAAGATTTTGGGCTAACAAATGGTATCTACAGTCATCCTTATTAATGAGTACACGAAGGTTTTATGAGTATGAGAGGTCAAGGTCATTGTTTGACCTTTAACCCAGGTCTCTCATATTTCAAAAATTTCAAACAATCTCCTCAAAAGCCACTGGGCCAATTGAAACCAAATTTTATAATGAGCCTCCAGGGGTTGAGGGAACGGAAATTTATTGAAACGGTCCAGGTCACATGCCCAACATGGCTGCCACGCCAACATATGCTAAAAAGCTTTAAAATCTTCTTCTTCAAAACCAATTGACGGATAAGCTTGAAACTTGGTGTGTAGCATTGGGTGCTCACGTACTATCAAGATTGGTTGAATTATGACCTTGGGTTGACCTTGACCTTTTTACGGCAAGGTCAAATATGGGAAAATGCTAGAACATAAGATTTCATGGAAAGTTTTGAAGATAAGGCCTAAAAATTGGTATATGCTGTCATCTTGATCAGTAAATGAAAATTTGTGAGTACAAGAGGTCAAGGTCATTCTTTGACCTTTGACCCAGAACTCTCATATTTTGACAATTTCAAACTATCTCCTCAAAAGCCACTGGGCCAACTGTTACCAAATTTTATATAGAGCCTCCAGGGGTTGAGGGAATGATTTCTTTTTTTTCAACTGGTCCAGGTCACATGACCAACATGGCCCCTATGCCCAATTCTGGTAAAAACCCTTAAAAATCTTCTCCAGAGGGCTTGAAAATTGGTTTGTAGCATTAGGTACTCCAGTAATACCAATATTATTCAAATGAAGGACCTTAGGCTGACCTTGACCCTTTTATGGCATGGTCAAATATGAGAAAATGCTAGAACATAAGATTTCATGGAAAGTTTTGAAGATTTTGGCCCAAGATAGTTCAAATGATGACCTTGGGTTGACTTGACAACTATTTGTCAAAGTCAGATTTGCTTTCTTGTGCTTATTTATGGGATACTGGTAAATATAAGAGTTCAAGGAACTTGTAAAAATTTTGGTACAGAAGTTAATAAATACAGTCTAATAAATGAGTACTTGATTTTTTAGCAATAGAGGTCAAGGTCATTTTTTTGAGCTTTAACCAATGTCTGTCATATTTTGCAGTTTAAACTATCCGGTTTGTTCAAATGATGAACCTAGTTTGACCTTTGACCTATTTTACTCAGGTGAGCGATTCAGGGCCTCATGGCCCTCTTGTTTGGACAATATCAAACAATCTTCCCAAAAGCCACTGGACCAACTGAAACCAAATTTCATATAGAGCCTCCAGGGGTTGAGGGAATGAAAATTTGTTCGAACGTCCAGGTCACATGACCAGCATGGCCTCCATGCCCATATATGGTAAAAACCTTTAAAAATCTTCTTCTCCAGAACCAATTAACTGATGGCCTTGAAACTTAGTATGTAGCATTGGGTACTCCAGTACTATCAAGATTGTTCAAATTGTGACCTTGGGTTGACCTTGACCTTTTTTATGGCAAAGTCAAATATGGGAAAATGCTAGAACATAAGATTTCATGGGAAGTTTTGAAGATTTTGGCCTAAAAATTGGTATACAGTCGTCTTAATGAGGTCATGTAGAATTATGAGTACAAAAGGTCAAGGTCATTCTTTGACTTTTGACCCACGACTCATATTTTGACAATTTCAGACATTAGAAAAAGCCACTTTACCAATTGCTCAGTAGAGCGATTCAGGACCTCATGGGCCTCTTGTTTGTTATTAATTTGAATGTGTTGACAGACGACGACGGAAGCTGCTTATCTATCCTATAAGCTCCCCAAGAGCCTTCGGCTCAGGTGAGCTAAAAAGACATAGGCAAATAGTGCAGACCCAGATCAGACGCCACCCTCGATGGACTCATCCTTTTGATAAAGATAGAATAGTCGATTGTGCATTTAAAGGAGTTTTGAAATGAAAAAGAGAAAAGCTGCTAAAACCAACTTTCGTCACCTTTCCACATAGGGTCAAGATTTTGATGCAAACGTAAGACAAAGAACTGACATTTTCCATAAGCTATTTTTATAGTACCGTATTTGCAAATAAAACAGAAACAGGTTGCCTTTACCGAGCTTGCATTTCAAAAAAATCTTTCATGGGCTTAACCACGGGGTCGAAGGTTTTTTTTGTGGCCTAGTGGATGAAAGCGCTGACTCCGATGTATTAGGGTTCGAGCCTTGCTCCGTGCACAAGTGAGAGGGTTACCTTCTTTTGGTGGTTTCTTCCTGGAAGCTCCTGTTTTCGCCCAATTCTACATGACCGGCTCGATATATGTGGGCCGGGCCTGGTAGCGCAATCGGTAGGGTTGGTTGGTTGGTTGATTTGGTGCTTAACGTCCACGGTAAACAACTAAGGTCATGTCGGGACAATCGGTAGGGCACCTGACTCGTAAGTCAGAGGTCCTGGGTTCGAATCCCGGTCTGGCCACATACTTTCGTTTCTCCTTCCGCTGATTCAAGAAGGGCAGTTGTCAGTTACTGGCGAAAGTATGTGCACTTAGTACTGGTTAACTGCTTAGGAGGTCTAAGCCTGCCCAGGAATAGTGTGGTTAGGTTAACTGACCGTCCCGACATGACCTTAGTTGTTTACCGTGGACGTTAAGCATCAAATCAACCAACCAACCAACGATATATGTGAACCATTCTTGACTGTGACGGGCCTTAAAAATCAGTATATGATAGGCAAGCCCAAGATGTGTGTGTGAGGGGGGGGGGGGGGGGGGGGGGAGAGAGAAAGGCGAATGCATCTCGGGAGCATAAACTGTGTCTTTTAGACACAATTTTCTAGTTATATCATGATATATCTAACAATGTAGAGATGTAAGAGAAACTTGGTGCAGCTTTATTATAAGGCTGGGCAGTTTATACCCCCACCAACTTTAAATTGATATCTGAACAGTTCCAGGGGTCCAGATAAGGAGGAGTAACAGAGATAACTTAGGGGTAATTTTTACATATTTCTCCATAGAATCATAAGTTGTGACCCCTCATTAGAACCGTCTCGCCATTGTTGTGTTCTCTCTCTCTCTCTCTCTCTCTCTCCTCTAGGGGTTATGTAGAAACGCTCTGTCTGTGTGCACTTATATATATTGTGATAAGTATGCATCATCATGTATGCAACTTATCTTGTCACCAGGAAATGGTGGCATAGTATGAAATCTCGAATGGAATGGAATGGATGGATGGATGACTTGCGATTTTACGTCCTTTTCAACAGTATTTCAGTCATATCAGGACGATGGTAGGGTGATAATGAAAGGCTATGTGCAATGGAACCTCGTTTACAGTTGGAAAGATTTCCATCGCCAATGGGACTCGAACCTGAGACCGCGAAATCAGTAGGCCAGCGCTTAAGGTGGTGATTTATGGTAAATGTAAAGATCTGCATAAAACCATAAAAAAATTACGTATCTCCCTGAAAGTTAGCAGACTTCTTATTTTCGTTGTTCTTTACAGTTTAGATTACAAAATAGACGTACATGCTGCTTAAAAAAGTGTTTTTATAAGGAAAGATCAAAGGGTAATTTTCTGCGAATAAATCTGAAAAAAATAATATCGTTATTGAAAACTTATGTAGTGCTGAAGGTGCATTATTGCATAATGAAGAGCGTCCTAGCAATTATTTATTCCAACTCTTTCTCAAATTGTAATGTAGACCAGATGAAAACGGTAGCTTTTTCTCAATGTTCAACCATGTACAAAGTAAATGTACACTGGACGCATTTATTAACTATAGCGTAGGCTAGCATACCTATGTTAACACCTACAATATAAATAATACATTACTGACATGGTCAGTGGTGTGTAGATGAAATTGTTCAACCATGTTAAAATAGTATCACCTGTCTCACCTGTGTGTTTTGACAAAAATATTTGGACACAGACTGCATCTTTTTTCATCTGCTCAGCCTGATAATGTGTGAAAGAGTTTGAAAAAATAATTGCTAGGACGCTCTCCATTATGCAACAAGGTACTCTAAGCACTAAGTATATTTTCAATAATGATATTATTTTTTCAGATTTATTCGCAGAAAATTACCCTTTGATCTTCTCTTATAAAAACACTTTTTAACATTGACAAATGCTGCAATTTGGGATTCTAAATTATGAGAAACGACATAAAGAAGGCATCTGCTAAGTTTTGGGAAGATCTGTTGTATTTTCAGCATTTTATGCAGATTTTTGTCTTTGCCCCAAATCAGTGATAATCACCACCTTAACATACTGAGCTACCGGGGCTCCTAGGATTGGAATGGAATGGAAATGATGAGACTATTTAAATTCGATTGGTTACAATTTTTTTCCATAGCCTTGGACTGTACTATTTCAGGAAAGAATTTGCTCCTTCTGAAAGAGTAGTAGAATGAACTACAGCAGATAATCCTGACCGGTCCGTTCCATTCCACTCCACTCCATTCCATGTTTTAAACTTTGCCGGAAATTATGATCAGATTCTGTTCTTATAAAATATATAATTGAGCCGCGACACGAGAAAACCAACAATGTGGTCGTGCGCCCAGCGCAGACTCAAATCAGCCTGGGCATCCGCCCAGTTTGACCAGACTCTTTGTTAAGTGCTCAAAGGGTAGCTAAGCGTCTAAGCTACCTCCATGCGGACAGCGAAGACTCTGATCAGACTGGGCGGATGCCCAGGCTGATCCGAGTCTGCGCTGGTCGGCCAACCACATTGTTGGTTTTCTCGTGCCGCGGCTCATATGAGGTTTAAGCTGTTTAAACTTAAAGATAACCCAAGAGTAATTTGATCTGGGATATTTGCGCGCCGTAATGAGTGGGCGGGCAAGCACGCAAGCAAGTTAGACGTGGCTCATGCTTTCGGTCTGTGGAATTTTACAGATAAGTTCCCACTGGGCCCACAACTTGAATCAATATTGAACAAGGGCGTAGTCACGCAAACGCAAATACGCAGGTGCGTATTGAAATTTTGTCAGATTGACAAAGTTTCATCACGCACCTGCATATATTTGATAAGTCTGCATTTTTGTAAATTGGACACGATTTCAGTAGTCACTGCACACAGATACGGCTACATTAAATGCCTTTGATGCTAAACTCTTACTCTCTCTCTTCATGATTACGCCCCTGTTCAATCAAAGTTGATTCAACGTTTTTACGTTAATTAAATGTTAATTCAACGTTGTGTGCCTGGTGGGAAAAATTCTGCCTGACACACAGCACGTAACATTGACACTACATTGATTCAGCTTTGTTTCAACATTTTGTGCACGCTGTGTGTGTGTGTGTGGGGGGGGGGGGGGGGGGGGGGTAGACTGACTTTGACGGTCTTTGCTGTAACATTGTCCAAGCAGAGACATAATGGTGAAACAGCAGTGCGCAGTGCCGTAAAAATCTAGAAACTGGGGGACGCCGAAACAGATCGGTTTTACAGTGTAGTAATGCATGTGTGTGTGTGTGGGAGGGAGGGGGAGGGGGGGGAGGGGATTGGTTGTGATCGGGCGATGGTGCTGGGTACCTTTCAGCGCTAGGCGTCCTTCTTCATGCTCAATTGGATAATAGTCCCCATCATATCTCTTTTCTTTCTCCCTCTCTGGGAGACCCCTCGAAACAGACTGAAATACTGTTGTCTCAGAGCCGTTAATCCCGAAACAACCAATCAGCCAACCATCACTCAGATGGAATGGAAAACATTGTTGCTCATACCTATCTGTCCCAATACCCAGTTTTTATTTTATTTCAACCCTGCGAGCCCGCGGAGGTGTCTGCTTGGCCAGTAAATGTTTTGACTTAAATCTGTTCTAAATCTCAACTCTCCGAGGGTTCAAAAGCACAATATTACACTACTTCTGAATCCACACCATATATATTCGAGCCCCACTAAGAAGGTGGCGGGACATTGTTCCAGTGGGAACAGCATAGCCAGATAAGGATTATATAATTAACCCTGGGCCCAGTTGTTCAAAACTAACGATGTCGTTAGATAACGAGACGTTAAAATTTCACATGAAAAATGTGATTTTCAACTCATTTTCAATAATAAATATAAATGGTGCAAATTGACCTGTCTTTCTGACCTTTATGCATGAATATGCAAAATAGTACAATTCATTGCGAAATAGGAGACAAAGCCTTTTAGAAAATCCCCACCTATACGTATTTACGCGATTGAATGACACTGTATTCTGAAGCCGGATTTTCGCGGAGCGTATTTTAGGCGGCTTCAGCGTCTAAATTTCTTATTCCCGATTACAGTTGCCACGCATTCCCTTATTATTTTTCCATTTTCTGCGCATGTTTTGAAGGTGTCAATAGCTACACGTAATACAAATGCCAAGGAGTTTCGGCGTGTAACAATGCTGTAGCGAAAATCGCCCAAATTTTGATACCCAAATAATAATTTTTATATGAATGTTTGATTGCAGAGCTTCTTAAATTGATTCTATAAGTTTTGGTTAGAGAGAGAGAGAGAGAGCTTGCGTTCATTTTTCAGCTTAGTTGAATGCAAAGATGATTATCTTTTTACCCATGACATTGTTTACCGTATCATGACGACGATGCAATAGTATCCACATACTCAGAGAGATGTAGTACACTATCCATGTACCTGTTTGTTACATTGTATTCTCCATTTGGGGGGCATGCTACTAAGATGCTCACCCCCAAACACACTCACATACACCTTCAGGAGCCTCGGTAGATCAGTAGGTTCAGCGTTGGTCTTGATCTAGCGGTCCCTGGTTCGAGCCGCGCTAGAGACGAGAACCGTTTCGATCGTAAACGGGGTTCCATTGCACACAGCCGTTCATTTTCACCCACCCTTCTTCCTGATATGACTTGAATACTGTTAAAAAGGAAGTACTGCGTCATCCATCCATCCTGGCCCCTCTCTTCCCGCCCACGCTTTGAACCCTCTTTGAGACGTGTTTTTACAGTTGCTTCTGGTTGCAATTAAAACGAATTATCTCTTCTGGAATATATTAGCATCATCGGCCCCGAATCAAAAGTCCTATCGAGGAATAATATTAGAAAAAACTGTATTTGTACCAATCCCATGCAATTGTGGCCAAGACGTCTATTGGTTTATGCAAGTATATCTGGTAAACTATTCACAAATGCATGAAATAATTCATTTTCAGGTGGAAATGCTCGTGAATCGTGATAGGATTGCCTTTTTGTAAGGCCATGATAAAAATATGTTTGCTGCATTCCATCCTATCCATTACTGACGACACACGAGCCTGCATTTCAAGGCATTGTACCATTCTTTCGGATTGTGGACTTTTACAGGTAAGAGATAGAGGATCTTACACGAGTGGTCATTTCACATGAACTTTTTGAACAGAGCCTTCGGCGAGTTCCATAAATTCCATATGAAATTACCACGAGTGAAAGATTCTGTTTATCATGTGATTTTTTTCGCCTTCAAAATGAAGATGAGCACAATTTCAATAAGAAAACGCATTGTTGACATAGACATTGTCAGTGAAGTGTTATTACACGTGTGGTCATACGATTTTTTAGCTTAGCTCGCCTGAACGAAAGTTCAGGAAGAGCTATTGTTGTCACCCTGGCGCCAGCGTCGGCGTCGGCGTCCGGATTGGATGTTTTGGTTAAAGTTTTTTAATGTGCAGGCGAGCTATCCTGTACGCGGACAGGTCTTGTTATGACACGACGTTATCCGCTGAATAAAAGCGACGTCATAATAATAGAGTATCTTACATGAGTGGTCATTTCATATGAAATTTATGAAACGAGCCTTCGGCGAGTTTCATAAACGTCATATGAAATGACCACGAGTGTAAGATTCTGTTTATCATGACCCTTTTAAATGAGATTTTAACGCCTTCTAGCTGGACATTATTTCAATAAGAAAACACATTGTCGACATGGACATTGGCAGTGACGTTACATGTACGCACCAAAGTGTTATTACACGTGTGGTCATACGATTTTTATGACACGACGTTATCCGCTGAATAACAGCGATGTCATATGATAATGGAACTGCCTCAAGCTCACAGCCATTCCAGAACGTTACAAAAGGCACACAACCTGACAACGTCGATACAACACTGGTTCAGTGTCGTTTCAACATTTTGTGCATGTTTGCAAAGGGTAACAACAAGTCCGCCAATTTTCGCTTCCTGCAGAGACTGTCCGTCATATTTGGCTTCCGCTGAGACTGTCCGCGAAGTCTTGCTTCCTGCAGGGACTACTGTCCGCGAAAATTGGCTTCCTGCCGAGACTGCCCGCATGACTCTGCTTCCTGCCGAGAGCCTCGGCAGGAAGCAGAATCTGCAGGAAGCCATTTATCATGTACAGAAGGCTCGGCAGGAAGCAAGAGATCGCGGACAGTCTCGGCGGAAGCCAAATATGACGGACAGTCTCTGCAGGAAGCGAAAATTGGCGGACTGGTTTATACCCTGTGGTTTGGGTAACACTGAAGTTGTTGGTCTATACTTTGAATCAGCAGAGACACAATATTGAAACAGCATTGTTGTGAAAATTCTAAAATGACTGGGACACCTAAATTGAGCCGCGACATGAGAAAACCAACAAAGCGGCATGTGAGCCCGGCGCAGACCCAGATCAACCTGGGCATCCGCCCAGTCTGATCAGAGTCTTCGCTGTCCGCATGGAGGTAGCTTTGACCCTTAGCTACACTTTAAGCGCTTAAGGAAGAGTTTTATGCGACTGGGCCGGGCCGCGTTGCACAGTCGGTAGCGCGTCTGACTTGTAAGCCAGAGGTTCCGGGTTCGATACCCGGTCCGGCCACTTACTTCCGTTTTCCCCTTCCGCTGATTCAAGAAGGGCAGTTGTCAGTTACTGGTGAAAGTAAGTGTACTTAGTACTGGTTAACCGCTTAGGAGGTCTAAGCCTGCCCAGGGATAGCCTGGTTAGGTTAACTGACTGTCCCAACATGATCTGAGTCTGCGCTGGGCGCACAACCACCTTGTTGTTTTTGTCGTGTCGCGGCTCACATTATTACCGTAATCGCATTGAAAATGAAACAGATTGGTTTGACAATATAGTAATGTGCCCAAAAGATATCAAACAGTGAAGGCCCTGATCAGAGCAGTCTGATCCTAATATACACTGTTTGAACAGACATCTGCCCCAATACTTAGAAATCTTCTGTGACCTCCTGCTTGCTTTCGTGGCTGGCGAAACCTTAGTATTAAAGGAAAGAAAGAAAAGTGAAACTGCCCGAGTTGCTTTCCCTAAAAGTGCACATACTCAATTTAAGATTATAGCTTGAAAACCAAAAGTATCGTTTATTACGGAAATCACTTAAGGTGGACGATCCCGCAAGAACTCTGTTCTTGCTTCTTTAAAAAAACAAACAGAGTTATTGTCATCATCAAATCGACTAACTGTGGAGTATATACAGTTATAATATACACTTACAATATCTACCGTAAAGATCGTCAGTTTTCGGGCACATAGGTCTGTACAAACAGTGGAAACTGAGATCAGACTGTTCCTTAGGAACCAGAATGATCAAGATCTTCACAGTTTCCATTCCATCTGCGCATTTTTGTCGACATTACTCTGTGGTAGAACCGAATAACAGGAATATGAATAATAGGGCAAGGACCGGCTGTGCTTGCAGCAGGTGCAGAATTTGGGCAGTCTGTTTTGGGGATATTTTGAACTTAAACATTGTTTTTCTAGGAAACAAAACGGTGAAATGTTTTTTTTTTGTTTTATTCTTTAATATACGATGTAAGTTTTACTAAAATAATATGCATAAGCATGCCCCATCGATTGATGATATTTTTCATGACGTTTTTCATGAAATTCAATTTTCTTGCATTTTTTCAAAGAATGTAAAAATATACTTATTAACAAGAAAACTGCAATTTTTTGTTATCAGTTTGTTTCAAATATCCTATATTACAGATTATATGATTTGCTGAAATGAAAGTGCATTCATGTGCTAGAGATATGAATTTTAATGGAAATGTGGAAAAAAAGTATGTAGAAATACAAAATATTGTTTTTAGGAAAACAAAACGGTGAAAATTGTTTTTTTCTTACCCAAATGTTTTATAGCTCTTTGGGTTATTTAGACGGTATAATGGTTTGAATGCCCCGCCAATATTTCTATTCAGTATTCGTCTACCTTAATATCCGTAAATATATCCGTGTGTTATGAAATTAAGTGCAATTCATTCGTACATCGGCATTGTGAGACGAGCTTTCACGCGCGCAAAGTAAACGCATCTCTCCTATTTGGCGCATGGTCTTGTGGGTATTATCCAGATTCCGATACAATCGGAACACCGCTCGGCAATTCCGTGAATCTGATTCACGGAATTTGCCGAGCGTGGTCCGATTGATTCCGATAAAGATGGCGGACAAAGCCTGAAAGAATAGCTGCCAAAGTAAGCCGAATGATGATTTCCCAGTTTTCCCAGCGAGCAACGCGACTGCTCCGTGCTGAAAGTGTCAGTGGGGAGACAAGAGAGCTAATACACAGTTCCGAGAATAGACGCTAAGCTCCGCCTGCTTAGTTACTGTTACTACGTCTCACAAGCTTACACAAAGATGGCGGAAAAAACAAATGACAAAAGCAAGTGTCTGCTAAATGTTGGCGATCTATGGCAAAGAATCAGCCTCCTCATGATCTACACATGGCAGTTGGCGCATCATGCATTTCCGATGCGTTCTGCTCTTGCAAAGCATGGTAAGTTTATTGAAAGCGGTGTTAGTTTGTTTTCTTTAAACAGGTATACATCCCTCCATTGACTGTTAGGTAAAATCACGGACTTATGTTGGATACTGACCACGTGCGATTTGTTTGTGAGACTATGTCATGTGCTAAGTTGTCGTTGCATTGGCCGGGTATACGCTATCATGTGATTTTGAGTGATATTCTGGGTGTGGTTCGGAACTGTGTATTGTTTAAGCCTCCGTCTCACTGAGCTCGCGACTGCGATGCAACCGCTTTGCGACTGATTTCGTTTTCGCCTGACTGGCGACATCCGTGACAATAACAACGACCTTTTGTCCTCCGATATGATCGCCGATAAGTAGCCGTACAATCGGCGCTATTTTTCGCAAGTATATGTAGTCGGTGCTCAAAATCAGATGCGGCTGGTCTTTTGTGCATGCTGAAAAGACAGGCTGCGACTGATTTTGATCGTCGACCGCTCGAAGAACTTGTCGCGACCGTAATACAACCTCACCGCGAAATTTGCAACCCATCTGCGATTGTTAGTTTTCTTAGCGAAGAGGTCGCGCCGCGACTGCAAGCTCTGTGGGACTGAACCTTTAGCTTGTCGGTGTTTTGTTACATAAGTGATGTACTGTATAAAGCATTGTTTGTTTACTCCTTTATATGCCCCCAACTTCGAATAAGTTGGCGGGGGCATTTTGGTTTGGGCCTGACCGTCCGTCCGTCCATACGTACATAGCGCTTGATTTTCTCAAGAACCGTAACTGATGGGGCCTTGATATTTCATAGGTAGGTAGACTATCAAAGACTAGAGGACGCGTATTTTTTTCTTGTCCATCTTGTCCATCAGCCCTGTACTGGCGTTCGACCAGTGGTGGCCGTTTGCATTTTGCACGCACAATTACGTATTTGATCCGTCTCAGATTTGGCCATTTCGTAAAAGAAAACAAAGGAAACTCCCACAAGGAAGACTGGTTAAATTATCTCCCCTGTAGACAAAAGGTTTACCATTTCCCCAAGCTACCCTCATTATTGGTTTAAACATATTTTATTTCATGAAAAAAACATGTCAACAAGCATATACATTTGTAATCTACAAGTATAAGGATCAGAACGGAAGCAATAATACTTATATAGTTCCTCTCCTTAACATATAAAAATTGTTAAATTACAGGCAGAATTTTAGAAAATCCGTTCAAAGTGTATTTTGTTCTATAATTTATCACAATCCATGCAGAAAATGGAGCTAAACAAACAGTGAAAAAAAAACAGAAACATGACTATCTCTTAAAATTAACAGAAAGGCTGGGGCAAAGAAATATCATCAATAATAACAGTAACAGAAATTTCTGTAGATTCTGAAAAAAAAAAATGAAAAGAAAAATAAAACGTAAAAAAGGGAGTTCGGAATTTGGATTACGTTCAATTGGGCAGAAAGGAGCAGGATGCGCACTAATAGATACAGTCAGACTCAGTCCATCGAGTGTCACGCATGTGTAGTAATTAAAATGAAATAAAGCAAAATACAGCAAGGCTGATTGTCTCAAAAACGTTTCGTTTGGAGGATAAATTTTTGAACAGACTCAAATATAATTGTATTTGTTTGTAGCGACAAAGTTTTATCCCCATATAGAAAAAGGTCAATAGTTGGAACTTTATATTGTGAGACTACAGATAAAAGTTCTTCGCGTTGCTCTCGATAGTATCTACAGTAAAGAAAAAAGTGTTCTGTATTCTCAATACTACCGCACTGACATAATGGTGACTCGGTAATGTTTTTCAAGAAGAGATGTAAATTCAGGGAGCTGCAGTTTGTTCTTAACCTCGTGTGCAAAATCTGCGCTCTTCTACTACCAGTATAATAATGTTTTGGAACTAGTGACTGAGTATTTTTCTTTAAGGAACTCTTAAAACATTGCAAAGATACAGATTGCTTGGTCTCCAGAGGTAAGTTATTCCATGCCCTCACAGTAGATGGTAAAAAAGAGTTATAATATTGATTTGTTCTAGCATTTACAGACTGTAGGTCATCAGAATTACGAAGGTTATAGCGAGAAAGGTTACTAACAGGTTGAGGAACTAAGGAGATGAGATATAAGGGAGCAAGAGAGTTCATCATTTTATAAAAGAGCGTCAGTTTATGATTATTTCTTCTTTGTTCGAGTGTTTCCCAACCAATTTCTTTATAAAGGGCGTCAATAGAAACAAGTTTTGTTGCTCCCGAGGCTATTCTTGCAGCTTCATTTTGTATCTTGTCTAGTTCTGTCTTTTCCTGTTGGGTGCAATTATCCCAAATAATATCGCCGTATTCTAATAAGGGTCTAATGAATGTTATATAAATACTTTCCAACGATTTTCTATCCAATTTAAATTTTAATTTCCTTAATATATTGATCCTATACCAAGCTTTCTCTGTTATGTAATCTATATGCTATACCCTCATTATTGCCTTGCCGAGGATCACAACCCTTGATACAGACATAATTAAATACAGGAATAAACATGAAAAAGGACCTCTGACAGTTGTAATGTAAAGTTGCCTATTAAAAGTGGTCAAAAATGAACTTTTGGTATACTTCAAAATTTCTATTGAAATGTGTTGCTCTCAACACCCTGTACTTTGCACAAAAACACTTTCTCACTTATCAAGCATACAGACTTAGATTTTTTGTGTAAAATGCAAGTTTTTATCATTAAATGTATGGAAAATAGGAAAAGTTGTATAAAGGTACTCCCCCCCCGTGCCTCAGCTAGCCAATTTGCATGCATATGTGTACTACCAACATACACATTATATGTGAGTGGCATGCTGAGGCACGGGGGTGGGGGATGATAGTCTACAGCTGAAAAACTGAAAAGTGGGTGGGGTAATTAGACCCTCTGTGTCTGGAAATAAGGCTAACATACTTTTTATTCACAAACTATTGCATTCTATGAGCAGCTACAATGCTTACTTTATTTTAAGCATATTTAACCAAATAAGATTCAGTAAATATGAAAAATCAAAAACACGATGTATTATCGACGACCAAAAATTTCACTTACCCATCTCAAGAAAGTCAATGAGAGGTAATGTGCAAATGTGATATTTTTTTTCAAAATCAGTATCAAAACCTCTTTATAATGCATAAGTCTACCAGTAAATGCAAATATCTTTAAAATTGGCTTTCTGTGGAAGCTGCAGTAATTTGTCAAAAAATGGGAAAATTTGCATTGAAACTGTCAGAGGTCCTTTGCTTTATTAAAGGCCCCATTGCTCTATCAACATGAAATATTTCACCAAGAAGTATCGCTGCAAGCTTCTCAAAACAGTTTCTTTACTGTATATTATCGTGATTGGCCAGCTTTGAAAAATTAAAACGTCCTTGAGTTTCTCATAAAAACGATTTGAAAAATAACTGGGTAAAATGACCTACTTTCGATTTCACACGGTTCATAATATGGTAAAAATACAAGGTACAAGAGGTAACAATACAAGGTACAGGAGATAAAAATACAATATACAGTTGTTTAATAGTTGATAAAAATACAATGTAAGGCATGGATCTCATTCTTTGTTTCGCTGTTGTGTGGGTTAATTGCCCAACGGGGAACCAGAAACAAAAACCGTATTTCTATGGAGTCTTGTCAAGTTTTATTCAAAATACCTTATTCCTTCTTTTTTCCCAGTTTATACGACACAAAAAGCACAGCAACCGACATTTTATCATTAGTTCTGAAGGCTGTACCAGTTTTATAAGGATTTGTGCTTCGACGATTTTTACCTTTGATAGGACTATGGATTATTTATGTTTAACTATGACGAAAAAAGGTATAACCTGCAACCAGCCTGCAAAAAAGCATCTTAATTATTGTAAATGACGGCACACGTGTAATCATTATTTATGTTTGTTTTCAACGTAATGTAGCGTGTGCCTACGAAGTGACTACGTCAGAGTTTTAAAGTCCGTTTCTGACTGTTGCTTATATTCAATCTGTGCTGAACGCGCTAAAACTATTAAATTCTGACAAAGACCACCGACTTACAATGACATTTCATCTAAGTTTAAATCCACAACAAGGTTTTGAAAAATGCATCATTCAAAGCATGGCGAAGAACTATTAAAGAAGCCAAACGTTCATCGTGGCAACAATATGTCAATAAATTAAATCCAAAAACGCCAGTTAAAAAGATATGGGAAATGATACGAAAAAGTAGTGGAAAAAACAAGAAATCTGAATGTGTTCATATTAAATCTTCCAACGGTAACAAATGTTTTCCACTGCAGAGATTTCCAATGCATTAGGCGAAAACTTTCAGAAAAATTCTTCAAGTTCAAATTACAGTCAACGATTTCAGGAACTGAAAACTGAAAAAGAATCAGAAAATTTAAATTTTCAGTCGTTAAATAACGAAAAATATAATCTTCCCTTCAGTATATCAGAATTAAAGGAGTCTCTTGATAAATGTAAAGATACGGCCGCAGGGCCGGACGATATTCATTATCAAATCCTTAAACATTTACCTCCTGATGCATTGGAGACCTTACTTAATATGTTAAACGATATTTGGCATACTGGAAAATTTCCAGAAGACTGGCACTATTCCCAAACCGGGAAAGGATAAGACGGAAACAACAAATTACCGACCGATAGCGTTAACAAGTTGCATATGTAAAACAATGGAGAGAATGATTAACGATAGGCTCGTTTGGTTCCTGGAGTCAAATAACTTGATTTCCAGAAATCAAGCGGGCTTTCGTAAGAATCACAGTACTATCGATCATTTAGTTCGATTAGAAACTTTTATTCGTGATGCATTTGTGAAAAAAGAACATGTCGTCGCAATATTTTTTGATCTGGAGAAAGCGTACGACACGACGTGGAAATATGGCATCATGAAAGATTTACATAATATTGGCCTTCGAGGCCGACTTCCAAACTTTATTTCGAATTTCTTATCTGACAGATCCTTTAATGTTAGAATAGGGTCTACATTGTCTGACACTTTTAAACAAGAACAGGGTGTTCCTCAGGGAAGTATTTTATCACCTACTTTATTTAATATAAAAATCAATAACATTGTTAAATGTGTTAACGATACCGATTCTTCATTATATGTTGACGACTTTGGCATCTTTTACAAATCGAAAAATAAGGAAAACATAGAATTCAGACTTCAAAGATGCCTGAATAAAGTAGAAACCTGGGCCACAGAAAACGGTTTTAAATTTTCTAAAACTAAAACCCAATGTGTTCATTTCTGTCAGTTGAGGCGTTTGCACCCCGACCCAGTTCTTAACATTTATGGATCGCCAATTCCAGTTGTAAATGAGGCCAAATTCTTAGGCCTTCTGTTCGATAAGAAACTCACTTTTATTCCTCACATAAAAGCTTTGAAAGCTAAATGTTTAAAAGCTTTAGATGTTTTAAAAGTGCTCTCCAATACAAATTGGGGAGGAGATCGTACTGTACTTCTAAACCTGTATAGATCTCTTGTGAGATCTAAACTGGATTATGGTTCAGTCGTATATGGTTCGGCACGAAAATCATACCTTAAATGTCTGGACACCATTCATCATCAGGGGTTACGTCTTGCTCTTGGAGCATTTCGAACATCTCCCGTAGAAAGTCTTTACGCAGAGTCGAATGATATATATCAGAAGAGAGAAATTATCACTACAATATGTATCAAAACTAGCTGCAAACCCAAAGAATTCTGCTTACGATTGTGTTTTTAACTCTCGGTATGAAATATTTTATAACAACAAACCGAGATCTATTAAACCCTTGGGGTTACGTATTAAACCTTTGCTAGTAGACTCTCATATTGACATTAAAAACATCCAGAAATTTTCTTTACCTGTCCAAGAGCCATGGACATTAAAACCTCCTAACGTTATTTTATCATTACACAAGAATAAAAAATCACAGACGAACCCTGACCTTCTTCAATCAGAATTCTTGCAAGTAAAATCTAATTTTCCGAACCATTCCACAATCTATACGGATGGTTCAAAACAAGAAGATAAAGTTGCATGTTCGGTTGTAAGTCCCCTATTCACAGATACTATACGATTACCAAACGGCAGCTCTATATTTACAGCTGAAGCTAAAGCCATAGATTTGGCCCTCAATCAAATTTCAGTTCAAGAAAACAATCAGTTTATTATATTCTCAGACTCACTTTCTGTTTTATCATCACTTAAACACGTCAATCACCCCAATCCTTTAATACAACAATTACTTCGTAAATATTTTCAGTTACCATCAAAAGAAATAATCTTTTGTTGGGTTCCAAGTCACGTCAATATTCGTGGAAATGACCTGGCCGATAAAGAGGCCAAGGCGGCTTTAAATTTACCAGAAAGTACCTTCCGAATTCCGCACTCAGATTTTAAATCTCAAATTAATACAGATATCAAATCAAAATGTCAAACTAATTGGGATAATCAAATTCATAACAAACTCCGACAAATTAAGCCAGATTTTCACAGCAAGGACAATATACTATCAAATAGAAAAGAACAGAGTGTCATTACCAGATGCCGAATAGGGCATACCAGAATTACACATTCGTTTTTATTAAATAACGAGGTTGCACCATTTTGCATACCATGCAATGAAGTCATTACAATCAAACATCTTCTTGTGTCATGCATTGACTTTAACCATATTCGTTCAAAATATTACAACATTAAAACCATAACCGAGCTTTTTAGCAAAGTTTCTTCTATCCAAATTATAAATTTTTTAAAGGAAGCTGGACTTTTTAACAAGATTTAGTCTTTTATTGTACATACCATTTTTATCATTTGGACGTAACATAATACTTTAAACATTTGATCGTCTTTGAATTTCTTATAGAAACGTTTTAAATTGCTGACGTTTAGACGCTATATGCCCTTACCAGGGTTGAGCGTCTATAAATAACTTAAACATTCATTCATTCAAAGCATGGCAATCGTGACGGCCATCACTGGTACGCTACGCTCGCATTTCAATGCGTTTTAGTGACCTAGTTTGAGGATCGGTCACAGGCACATGTTATAGTCTATTTCAAAAAATAAATCGGTATGACAACGACAGTTACCCCTAGTTTATTGAACCAAAATATAGAATCACCAATAACTATATGTCCGTTACAAGATAAAAAAGTCTAACAAAAAAAACAAAAAAAACAAAAAACGGCCACCACTGGCCGCACGCCAGTACTTACAGAGTTATGCCCTTTTTAAAAAAATATAAATGAAAGTTTGTTCCCCAAATCCTGGGAATACCGTTTGAGCTAGGATGCTCATGTTTGGCATACTGTTAGGGGCTAAGGTGTAGATTACCTGATTAACTTTTGGGCGAATTCCGTCAAAAAGTGACTGAATTATGCCCCTTTGTTGAATTTGGCAGTTTTCCAACTTTTGAACCGTTTGACCTAGAACCCTATTTTTTGGTATACTATTAATATTTGATGGCTGATCATTCTGATGTTGGTTGCGTTTTCTGATGCATTCATTATTGACAGAGTTATTTCCCTTTTATCATCTGTATAAAACATAGTTATGGGTGGTCTGTTTGTGAAGAGCAATAACTGCAGGGGCCTTGATATATTTAAAAGGTGGATAGAGCATGAAAAATAAACAGACTTGTATTATTTTTCTTGTCCTTCAGCCATGTACTTACAGAATTATGTCCCCTTTTCGAAAAATTACATGAAAGTTTGTTCCCAAAACCCTGGGAATACCATTTGAGCTTGGATGCTCATATTTGGCATACTGCTAGCGGCTAAGGTGTAGATTACCTGATTAACTTTTGGGCGAATTTCGTCAAAAATGACTGAATTATGTCCCTTTGTTGAATTTGGCATTTTTCCAAATTTTGACACGTTTGACATAGAACCCTAATTTTTGGTATACTATTAGTATTTGATGTGCTGATCATTCTGATGTTAGTTACGTTATGCTGCATTCATTATTGACAGAGTTATTTCCCTTTTCTCATCTGTATAAAACATAATTATGGGTGGTCAAGAACAAAAACTGCAGGGGCCATGATATCTAAAAGGTGGATAGAGCATGAAAAATAAGCAGACCTGTATTTTTTTTCTTTTCTGTCTGCCAAGTACTTACAGAGTTATGCCCCCTTTTCGAAAAAATTTATGAAAGTTTGTTCCCAAAATCCTGGGAATGCCGTTTGAGACAGGATGCTCATATTTGGCATAGTGCTAGGGGCTAAAGTGCAGATCATCTGAATAACGTTTGGGCTAATTCCGTCAAAAAATGACTGAATTATGCCCTTTGTTGAATTTGGCATTTTTCCAACTTTTGAACCGTTTGACATAGAACCCTAATTTTTGGTATACTATTAGTATTTGATGTGCTGATCATTCTGATGTTGGTTGCATCATAATACATCAACTATTAACAGAGTTATTACCCTTTTCTCATAAACTTGACTGAAATGTTCCCCTTTTCAGGCTTAGACATCTAAAGTGTGACACTTTTAGTGGCAAGCATATAGTTGGGGGCATAGTGTTTAATAAACACACTTTCTAGTTTCTGTGCCCTTTTTAGCCTGTGATCTTTAATTGTGGCATTTCCAGTCATTTTCATTATGAGTAGAAAGTGACGTTAGCACAAAAGATCTACCATCATTTTAAAATTATGCAAACGTTACTTTCAACCAGTAGAAAGAAACGTTAGCACCAAAAGTCCACCATCATTTTAAAATGATGGTGGACCTTTTATGTAAACGTTACTTTCAACAAGTCCAAGACGAAAGTAACGTAAGCACCAACGCCCACTATCATTTTAAAATGATGGTGGACTTTTTGTGCTTACGTCACTGTCTACTCCAGGATGGAATTTGAAGCAATAGATGAAATAATTGAGGCCTCAGAAGAAGGAATTGACGATGCGGCTGAAGGAGAATCTGAAATGTCACAAGAAGAACTTGAAGAGTTCAACGAAGAAGTAGCCGAAGCCAAAGAAAATGTAGAGGAATTAGGTAAAGATGTCAAAGAATTCAAGAAGTTTTCTGTGACAGAGTCTCTAAAAAAATTTGGACTCTTTGTTGGCAAGACCGCTGCAATTGGTGGCATATTCTTTGGTGTAAATCTTGGTCTGTCTAAGCTTGTCAAACTAGCAGAAGGTGGCAGCGAAAAGAAGAAGTCATACCAGAGAAAACTAGAAGTTGCGAAAGCGATTACTGCACTTATTAAAACCGAAACAGATCTGAGCAAGAAACTGCTCGACTGGATGAAAGACCATAAAGACGACACAATAACACTGGATGGGATCGAGGTTCCACTAGAATCAGTCTTCCACAAATATCTTGGACCAATTTCTGATGTAAGTAGTTCTTGTAACACTGTTTTCATTTTTCATCCTTCATAGCGCTGATAACTCAGATCAAATGTAAAGAAACTATGTTGTGGTAGGTCCCCTGAAATTTGATACAATCTGCAGATTCTGAGGCTATTTTCTTTCTTTCGAATTGTTCTCTGCTCTCGAAAGAACTCTTTATCTGTACATAAATCTGATCCATCAGAATTACGTCCTACTACTAGGTAAAGATTGGTCACGGCGGCCTACTTAATTTATACAGTATAATTTGGTAGAGCTCAGTAAACAGTCAAACCTGTCTTAAGCGAGCACCCAAAGGAAGGACCAAAACTGCACTTTTTGAGCACATGCTCTAATACAGTTAAAACGGAAAATGCTACCTTTGGATGAGATTGTGGTCTTTTAAGAGAGGCTTTTGCATAACAACAGTTACTTTTAAGACAGGGTTGACGATTTCCATGAGTCCTAAAGACAACAGAGTTTGTTCTTTGTTTCAACACTGACATTTATGTGATTACGAATGCGTGAAAATCGACTCCCACTTTCGATGAGTCTAAGAGGGTTATTCGGTGAATTTCTTTATCGCTCATCGGAATTATGTTGTTCATGTTGTGGGGAATCATGAAAAAAAGATAATAATCCATAAAACGAATGGATGGTTGTGATTTAAGCTTATGTCTATTATTTCTGTGGTGTCTGATGACTCTATGTATCAAAACTTGTGCATTTCTTTTGCCAGTCAGGCAACTTACCGTATTAATCGTAATAAACGCCCTAGCTCCAATAAACGCCCCCTATTTCTTTTCTGAAAATAATGTTATATTTAAGTGTTTGAATTCATGTTTGCTTCTGTGGATGAGGTTGCTCTTTAAAATGGGGTCTACTCTTAAAGGAAAGAATTGGCTTCCGGAAGAGCAAATTCTTACCTTGAAGAGTTTACCCCTACTGAGAAGGGTTGCAAAAAAGGAAAATAGTGGAATTGTTTCCTCTCCAGGTATATCCATTCACCTTGATACTGTTTATTAGAAGTATTTTGGCAATAGCTGGTTTGCTACACTTTAGACGCTGAATAACGCCCTCTTTTGTAACACGCAACGCCAAGGAATGAATTTCATTTTTCTGAGATTTATCGAAGTGGAAACTACATTGGGTCACGTGCAAAGTGAATGAACCCCGAAGGGATTCATGTAAACTTTGCTAGTGACCCAATGTAGTTTACACTTCGATAAACCTCAGAAAAAATAAATTCATTGCTTATATTTACATTCGTTTCAATCAAAACCTTAATGAAAAAACTTATATAAGCGCTAAAATTGAAACAGTAAAAGATGTACACGCAGTTTTTTCTACTAACAGCGGAACAGCGTAAATGACGCAATGGCGTCGCTGACGTCCAATCAGATTGTAGCGAGCCATTGTTTATTTTGACGTCATGGTCGTCGCGTGACTCAGTGTAATTATTGGAATGTAAACTATATCAGATTCCGATGGTTTACTATAGGGCTTTTCTGTAGATGCACCAAGAATGTAAATATTAGGATTTATATGGGAGCTTAATTTAGGTTTGCAGATCCCCATACACTCATTTGACCTGTTCCGGTGGATTCACCTATTCCGGTGTATCATGTTTCTTTCTCTGCAACGAAACAAGCTAGAAGCGAAATGATTTTTAGTTAATTACTTTCAATATTAGTTGTCAAACCCACATATAGTAAGGATCTCATTTATCAGCCAAAGATACGGAAAATTGAGTCTAAAAGTGGCTGGTAATGCATATTTAACAAGAAAAATGACAGATGTTTTCAGGCCAACTGTGAAAATAGGGTCGGACAATATTTGTGTAAACAAATATGTCGTAAACCGGTATGTCTGTCGATTGCTCATTTTATTAGCTATCTAAACCGATAAATATCAAAATGAAATAAAATCAGTTACTTAGGTTTATTGAAATTTTAATTTATTAGCTCATTTAGCCTATTCCGGCGGATAGTATATTTGGGGAATGTCTCTGAGTTCTGAAATCCATATTAGTGCTGCATTCTCGTCATGCAATTTGAATATGTAAGCAAAACTCCATAAGGCTTTATTTTGAATTGTCATTTATCATAGAATCCTGGATAAAAATATCAAACATTGTACTTACGGGCACTGAATCACCGAAATAATTTTTCAGTGAAGTCGTGTGCATAATCAGATGTTTTAAATAATCAATTATGTCAAATAAACATTTGTTTGCATAAAATCATCTTTCATCGAGCTAGAAATAATCCGACAGTTTACTATTGGGGCGTCCCTCGGTGGTTCTTTCGATGTATTGTAAAATTTTTACAGATCCACCGGAATAAAAGAAGGTGCGTCGAAATAGAATAAAAGACAACGTCTGGTTGTCGTCAGATTTCCCTATCTTCCTCAAATAGTTTGTGAACCCAAACAAAGTGCCTGAAACAAGAGGCTTTTATTTATTTACTGACACAAATAAATTAAAAAAAAAATGACAGTGTATTTAGAATGTAGCGCACGGTCGACTAAAACGTGCGTCGGAATAGGTCAAAAGACTGTATAAGATTAGTTCTACAATATAAAACGTAATTGGCCCTATTTGTATTTCCGTTTTATATTTGATATTTTCTTTTGATGGTTCTAATGTGGGGTCACAATAATATGAAACATATGGAAAATTATTCCTGTATCCCTTGATTTTTCTAATTTCTCGTAAAACATATGTTGTGACCCGCAAAAGAACCAGTCTTGGTGAGACGGTTGTAAGGTATCGGTCAGAAAGCTTATGTGAGAGTTTCTAGTAAAAGCTAACCTCTCTTGTAGGTATTAACTTTAAGGTAGCTGTATACGGAATAACTCTGTTTACAAAAGAGTTATTGTTCATGGTGAAATCGTTCAACTTAAGAATATATACAGTTATGCCACACACCAACAATGTCTGCCGTAAAGATCCTAAGTTTTCGGGCAGATAGGTCTGTACAAACAGTGGAAACCGAGATCAGACTTTCCTTTGGAACCAGAATGATCAAGGTCTTCACAGTTGCCATTCCATCTGCACATTTTTGTAAGCATTACTCTATGATAGAACCGGAATAACAGAAAAATAATTTGACAAGGACCGACTGTGCTTGCAGTAGGTGCAGAATTTGGACAGTCTGTTTTGGAGATATTTTTAAACTTAAACATTGTTTTTTTAGGAAACGAAACGGTGAATTTTTTTGTTATGCCCCCGTGACGATAGTCAGGGGGCATTAAGATTTGCTCCTGTCTGTCCGTCCGTCCGTCTGTCCGTTCGTCCGTTCGTCACTCTTTACGGCATAGAGTTTGTGTAATCAACTTCTCCCACAGTTTTCTGTGGATCTTTTTCAAACTTCGCATACATGTTGTGGACATAGTGAAGATGTGCATGTGGGTTTTTGTTGGAGCTAGAATTAATTTTGACAGAATTACGGCCTTTTGAACTTAGTCATTTTAGGCAAATTTTTGCATTGTAGGGTATGTAGTTTGTGTAATCAACTTCTCCCACAGTTTTCAATGGATCTTTTTCAAACCTTGCATACATGTTGTGGACATATTGAAGATGTGCATGTGGGTTTTTGTTGCAGCTAAAAGAATTTTTGACAGAATTACGGCCTTTTGAACTTAGTCAGTTTAGACAAATTTAGACAAATTTTTGCATTGTAGGGTATGTAGTTTGTGTAATCAACTTCTCCCACAGTTTTCAATGGATCTTTTTTAAACCTTGCATACATGTTGTGGACATATTGAAAATGTGCATGTCGGTTGTTGTTGGAACTAGAATTGATTTTGACAGAATTACGGCCTTTTGAACTTAGTCATTTTAGGCAAATTTTTACATATGTAGGGTGTGGAGTTTGTGTAATCAACTCCTCCCTCAGTTTTCAATGGATCTTTTCCAAACGTTGCATACATGTTATGGACATATTGGAAATGTGCATGTGGGTTTTCCTTGGAGCTAGAATAAATTTTCACAGAATGATTGCCTTTTGAACTTAGTCATTTTAGGCATATGTTTGCATTGTAGGGTAAGTACTTTGTGTAATCAACTCCTCCCACAATTTTCATTGGCTGTTTTTCAGACATTGTAGACTTGTTGTGGACATAGTGAAGATGTGCCATGTTGGTTTTGATAGGAAAAAAATAATTCTGAAGGAATTATGGCCTTTTAAACTTAGTCATTTTGGACTGCGTTTTGCACTGTAGGGTATAAAGTTTGTGTAATGTTTTCAGTGGTTTCTTTGTAAATAGATTTGTGCTTGAAAAGTGCTTTAGGGATGTACACATGTCCTGTGACAGGCCCTGCACGGGGGCATCATTAGTGTCTTACAGACACAATTTTCTAGTTTTGGTTTAGTCTGTAACATACAATGTAAGTTATATTAGAATAATATGCATAAGCCTGCCCCATCGGTTAAATATATTTTCATGACCTTTTTCATGAGATTCAATTTTCTTGCAAAATAAAAAAAAAAAATGCAAAAGTATACTGAATATCAAGATAACTTTTTTTTACCAGTTTGTTTCAGATATCCTATATTACAGATAATATGATTTGCAGAAATGAAAGTGCATTCATCTGCTAGAGATATAAATTTAAAAGGAGAATGTGTAAAAAATTATGTAGAAATACAAAATATTGTTTTTCTTTTTAGGAAAACAAAACGGCGTTTTTTCTTATCAAAATGTTTTATAGCTCTTTGGGTTATTTAGCAGGTATAATGGTTTGAATGCCCCGCCAATATTTCTATTTAGTATCCAACTACCTTAACTATGTTTGACATGATTTACACTGTATGTATGTTATAGCCTGCTAGATTAAACTGTTGAACTAGCAGGACGTATTTTACTTGCGTTCCAACAAAAGATGCAAATAAGAACATCACAGGTACAAAGACAGTTCTAATGAAAGATCATCGGATATGCTTTTATGAAGAAATATTAAAAATTATCCATTAGCTTTTCTGATCTGGAACACTGTGTTTTTGATACGTATATTGTAGGCTGTTGATAAAGCTTTCGAGGCAGCCAAACCCCTGCAGAAAAAGATCGACGGAAAAGTTTCCTGGTTAGTTCCAACTGCGGAGGATGTTGGAAATCTGCTGGATGCTTCCGCTGCTTACGTCACATCCTTTGATGACCTCCGGAAGTTCGCTGTTGAACAGGCTTCAAGATTCCCTGCCCTGAAGACCCTTCCACTGACACAGGAAAATGAGGACGATTTGAGGAAGCAGGTGGATGTTGTCAAAGCCATGCCATTCTATTAAGCTTTATGGCTATAGGGTCAAGTCAGGTAAATTCGGGCAGCAGGTAAATTCGGAAATACCATTGCAAACAGTGAAAATCCAGATGAGTCGGCTCATATTGAGCCGTCTCATCAGGGTTTTCACTGTTTGCCCAGTTTTGTTTTAATTCCAAACAACTGACATATAACTGTCCGAATTTACCTGCTGTCCGAATTTAGATGACTTCACTCTACGAGTACATCATGTTTTCTACCATGTTTTTCAACTTTTGTAACTTTGCTTCATGTTTGCTTTTTTGTATAAAACCGGCCTTCCAAAAGCGGCCAACTCTTAATAGAAAAGAATTCCCTCCTCGAGGAGAAACTTTTCCTTCAAGAGTTAAAGATTTACTCCTTTGATAATAACAACAAAAATGATTTGATGAAATATTTCATGCAATACCTCCGACATGGTCTAACTACACGTTTGAAATAGAGTTTAGATAATAATATTTGCTAAAAGTGACTTCAATTAAACGATCGCGGACCGCGCTCGAAGTCGCATTATTGGACAAAATTATTTATTCATACGTCACAATCACGTGCACGAATAAGAAAAATAACTGAACATGATCACATGACACACGTGGTCAAAATCGATACTCTTACGCACCGATATGAACCACTGTACTCTGAAATTGCAGTAGTTGAGGGCTGTACCAATCGAAGGGGGCTTTATTTATTGTTGTTTATTTTCTACTCGATAATCAAAACGGTATGTATTCTTACATATTTTTCTTTGAAATATTTTTTACGGCAGGGTACCTTAACTGATATACCCATCGTTTGTCTGTCCAATTTGCAGGCATGAAAATTAAAGCATAACCGCTGGGTCGTACATTTTATGTAAGTATATGACATTTCTTTGAACAAAATACCGCTAAAACACGTTTTTTGTTCATTTATGATAATGTCAGGGTAAATTTCCTAGATGAAAATTAAAGAGAATATCGATGTACATAATATCTATAAGTTAGAAATTTGTGGGGTGTGAAATAAGAAAGTTATTCAAGTTTTTCATACTGGACGCCTAGTAATATTTATTGGGGGCACTGGCCCAATAGTCGGGATGGCACTGTACCCATTAGTCGAGTATCAGCAAAATACCACTGTACCCATAAGTCGGGTATTTTGTACCCATAATTCGGGTACTTTGCTATTATTCGTCTTGTTTTTACCCAGAAGTCGGGTATTTTTGTGCGACTTGCACTTTAAACGTAAATAAGACACAAGGCCACCATAATTTAAAGAGTAAAAACGGATCAGCAATAGAGCCACATCTGTTGAGAGTGTACAGCAACGAATATAAAAATGCACCATCTCACAACAGTGTATATCGAATTCTAGCTTTCTTTCCTTGTTATGACCCCCTTCTTTTATGTATTTCAGCTAGAGGGGATGGAGGAAGCCAGTCATGTTTCAGCATACCGGTGCTACCATTGTGTTTTCATTGGCAGTTTTGAAAGTGTTATTACGCATTCAGTAGACACACACACAGACCACCCTTTAAAATGTCTTTAAATTGTATGCTTAAAACATACAGGGTATCAAATATTTTAGAAACAAACGCTCACTGATTACTGTTAACTTTAAAAATAGCATAGGAAACTGAGTTAAAACTTCATAAGTTGACACTTTGGCTTGCCCCTGAAGTCATAAAAATCAAAACACAGCCCAATGAACAGAATTAGTTTTTGAATAGTGGTTCTTAACCTTCAAATTAAGTGTGTCCCGCACGTAAGATTTTAAACAGATAAGTTTCAAAATTTTCTCATTTTCAATACATGATGATTTTATACAACTGTCAAGATAGTGAGACAAAATAGGCAGAATTATCGTCCTTTCTGCTTTTGTCGCAAGCCAATGGCCTATTTGGGGTGTAATAAATTCATAGGCTGAAAGATCAAAATTGTTTCTAACACAGAAATACAGTATCCCTCTGGGGATTTTATATATTCAAGGAGGCCCGTTGCTGTTATGAACTTGAACACGTGGCAGATATCCTTAGATGTTTAGAAGACACGCTTTTGTACTTGCATTGAAGATTCCATGTAAACAGTACAGTATATCATAATCTCACGTATGGGACAGGATGTATTTTAGCATTAAAGTTTCCTTTACTAAGCTAAAACCACGTAATTTACACCTGGAAATTATATACATAACATGCAATAACAGATACAAGTTCATATACAAGGTTGTTCTTAACAAACTTCTGAAAAATTTACCGTAGACCCAAACAATCTGTGCCCCATACGTAAGATACTTTAGCTTTTAACTCCAAAGGTTACAGTGACTGTTTACAGTACCAAACAAGTAACATATCAAAATCTGTGCTACTAAAAAGAAAGTAAATTTAAGTTAAAACATGTTAGTAAACCCTCATTTTTCAAAATTGCACCTTTGATAAATCTTACGTGCGGGACAAAGTATAAATTTTGAAAATAAATATTTTGAAATGAAAAACAAAATCTAGAGATACAAGACATATCTTGTATTTATTTTATAGTCTATTTTGTATTGCATGAGCAAATTAAATGGCTTATGATGATATAGTGGTTAACTCTTTTCAGAATTTTGGTTGAGAAGCAGATTATTAAAGTCTCCATAGTCCTATAAGTGGTAAAAACGTCTAAACGCAAATCGTTATGAAAAACGCTTCAATGTTCACGTTTGGTGATAAAATAAGGGGTGATGTGGATAGATTAATCCATATACATAGCAAACAGTATGGAGAACGTGTTTTTGAAAGACGAAAATTCGTTCTACCAAATACAGATTTCCTTTTCCGGTTTCCCGTTGAGCGATGCAATATAATCAAAAGCGGTATAGTGAATGGGACTCCACTGCGTTGTATTTTTATCATTTATTCATTGTTTACGAAATCGAAAGTAGGTCATTTTGGTTGGCAACTAAAATGACCCAAATCAATTTTTGAATCCTTTTTATGTGAAATTCGATGATGTTATATTGGTTCAAAGTTGGCTAATCGCCTTGATTTACTATGACGAAACTATGGCGAGTAGCTTGCAGCGATACCTCGCGATAAAATTTTTCATGCTGATAGAGCAATGGGGCCTTTAAGTTTATAATTTTGCTGGCTTCCATATGTCAATACATGCATATTTTATGGCAGATCGAAAGTTAAATATTGCCGGGGAAGCCACAATAAGTGGTTACCTGCAAAATAAAATGCTTTCCACTGGAATAGATGACCTGACTGAAACATGAAGTAACTTTTTGAGTTGAAAACAAAAATCTTACGTATGGGAGAGAAATGTTTTGTCCATGATATTTTCTCATCAGTCCCAGCAACAATGATGTAGAAGCTTTTATTTTTGCTCTACCACCCTATATAATCCACAGAATCTAAATGTCATGCTAACTTCTTGATGTTAAATTATTTAAATGAAATATTGATATTTCGGCTTAATTTTGATACTTTGCCTCAGAATGATCCTTTCTTAATCTTGAAAGTTGTCCACTAGAAAAAAAGCCTCTTTAGCATGTAACCAGCATATAAAATGCTGCTTGTTTAAAAAATAAACCGCCATTTAGCTTTGCCGTTGAAGTCAAATAATGCTTGTGAAAGGTCTGTACGTACGAGACAAAATAAATCTTACGTATGAGACGTTTCAACTGCCTTTAGTATTTCCAAACGCGTAGCACATAGATAGTTTTCAATCATTGCCCGATTATTGACCATGTATGGCAGTGTATCTTTAATATTAAGCTATAATTTTTCTGCCAAGTGCCTGCCTCTGATTGCTGTCTGCCTTACGTACGGGACAGCCTTTGTTTCAGAAATTTGGGTATGTACCTATAAGCTTGTAGCAGGAAAAGATTTCCATCTTAAGCCAAGTTTATTGTCCCGTAGTCTGAAAAGGGGATGAACGTGTAAAATAAGTACAAAAATATCAAAGAATCAGTTATTTCATTTATCAGTTAGTTCAAAGGTTGTTTTTCAGTGCATTACCAAATTACTGTAAAAAATACATGGCCTTAATGTTTGTTAAATGGCTAGGTAGTCAAGGATATGCACACAATATATGTTATCTGCATTACTACCACCGTAAAACGTTACTGTATCATACTGCCACCTCTAATGAGGGATTTTAGTCATCCTAAAACAGAAAAATACATTTGAAAAGCAGTAAAAATATGGTTGGCCGCAAATCACAGCACATTGTGGCCATTTTGCACTGTTTGTATGCTAATAAAATTATTCAAAAATCACCTGGGCACCTGAATGCTATCTATGTTTTGAAACCCACTGTGTCCTTTGTTCCTTTAGTTTTGTGAGTTCTGAAGCCATTTATGTTATTTTAGGGACCATTACATGTAAAATAACACCTAAGCTTGCACAGGTCCATTTGTGACAAAGCTGTAGATCAGCTGGCTAACCCGCATTCCGTTTCCTCTTCGGTACCTCGTTCCACTCCATGACCAGGAGATGTCTAACGAAACACTGACGGGAACATCCCGTCTACATAAGCTGCAGCAGGGCCTTTAAACACACAGAAAACGGACCCTTTCTAAGTCAATTTGGCAAAACATATGTTTTGCACCCAACTACTGCATCCAGCTGTACCCCGGCGACTGCATACACATCCATTATTACGGCACTCAACAATTGGGACAGTGCCCCCCACATTCGAAAGTCGGCGTACAGAGATAAAATTGCAAATAAATTCGCTGTCGCTGAACAGAAATATGCCTTATTTGATCAATTTTATCTTTGTTGCATTAGCCAATGCTTGCAATCGTAAAATACAACAAAGTAGACATTGAGATGGAGGAATCGATTGTGTAAACACACTTTCTACCCGCGACGTAACAACATGCACAGTAAAATGGGGCGCAATTCAGGTAATTTTGCCATTTGAGCGTTGTCATTTAACAAGGACAATAAAGAATAGGTGTTTTACAAGATCCACTTGGAAAATAATGTCAAAATGTGGAATAAAGATTACTTACTGCCTTAAACTAAGCACAGATCAACAATGTGTCAAGACAAACTTGCCCTCATGGATTGATACAACCCCCAACGAATGAATTTTCAGAGTACAGTGGTTCTTAACGGTGTTACGGGCCGTGAGGAAATAGGTAATTTTCATTTTGATTTGAAGATTATTTCTCATTCCACATTTATCGAAAAAATATGCATTTCCTCAAAACTTGTACGGTTAATTATGAGACTATTACATATTTTCTAACGAAATTTTGTTGAAATATTTGTTTCTGAAAACCTGAAATAAACAAGGGAGACAATCTTTTACCTCCATTGAGAAGGGACACAAAAATGAAAATGGCATGAAAAGGGGAAATGACCTTTGGAATTAAGCATGGGCTTTCCTGTGCGCCTGCCGGGCCGGGTAGCGCAATCGGTAGGGCACCTGACTCGTAAGTCAGAGGTCCTGGGTTCGAATCCCGGTCTGGCCACATACTTTCGTTTCTCCTTCCGCTGATTCAAGAAGGGCAGTTGTCAGTTACTGGCGAAAGTATGTGCACTTAGTACTGGTTAACCGCTTAGGAGGTCTAAGCCTGCCCAGGAATAGTGTGGTTAGGTTAACTGACCGTCCCGACATGACCTTAGTTGTTTACCGTGGACGTTAAGCATCAAATCAACCAACCAAAAATTCCTGTGCGCCGAGTTTCTTCTTAAAAGAGTCTGTCCTTAAAGGAAAGAATTTGATACCCTTAAAAATGGTCTACCAATTAAAAAAAACCCAGAATTATCTGCATAGGGAGCAAAATCATTCCTTGAAGGGTAGACTCTCATTACCTCATAGAAGGAGGCGAAAAACTTAAGTGCAGAACTGTCCTCATTGATCACTTAGGGTGATTGGGTGCACCTAGAAGATATTTTCTCAACCAGGACAACCCTTACGGTGAGGGGTATTTTCTCAACTAGGACAACCCTTACGGTGAAGAGATGCACCAGCCCCGGACCATAGAGGGTGGGTTATGGGGCTTCAACCCGCCATCTGGGCCTCTTGTGTTATGTTTAATATGTAGGTTCAAGATAATACGGAGAATCTGCTGACAGTTTGAAGTAATTGACTCGTGGTTAGATTAAAATAGATGCTGTGACATCTTATTAGAATCGCCTCGGCGAGGCGATTCTAATGAGATGTCACAACATATATTTCAAGCAAAAAATGATATAAAAATTCTCATCAGATCGATCCCTAATTATGTCATATATTTTCAAGTCCTCCCTCCCTCCCCCCCCCCATACACACACACATCTCAGCACCTCTCAGCCCCACCAATTATCCAGAGCCCCACCAGTACGTGGTGATCTGGATCCGGGCCTGTGCACCTACACAGTATGCCGCTGTTTCAAAAGGAGACAGCTTAAGTGGTCAAATATAAGCTTTAAGGAACCGACTCTGGTATTTTCATTTTTTTTTAATTTTAAAAGGAAAGAATTTGTCATCTACTTGTTGATCCCCAAAGAGCAAATTATACTTCCTTCAAGAGTAGATCTTTTCTTACAAGGGAGTCAATAATAAACCCCGACAGTTGCCCCACTTTGAAAAAGTGGCGGGAATACATCATGGCGGTATATTCATATGCTGTAAACATAGTAAATGAAATACTTCCCGGTGCAGGGGTAGACACAGTTTTAGAAGATGCTTCTCTAACATAAAAAAAAAAACGGTTTGGCGGCAATAGCTTTTGGGTATGTAAACTCATATTTGAATCTACAACAAATGTTAACATGTATATATATATATATATACATACGAGGGTTGTTCAGAAAGTTCTGATTCTCGCCGAATAACTTTGTTTAGCGGCATGTTGTGGGCAATTGCTTTGCATGTATTGAAAGCACTACATTTTGCCTTTACAGTGATACCAAACACTATACAAAAGATACATTTTCTTATTGAGGTACAACGCGTTTTATTAGGCCCCAGTCATACCACTGGGTTAAAGTCATATGTGAATTTATTTTCAGTGTGTGATTCAAGTAAAAAATCATCGTAAATACAAAATGAATTTTTGTCAGCTGTTTGTCAGTCGTTGCCTTCAATATCCATTTAAAAATTAGAGGGGTAGCGAACGTTTCCAATTCATTCCTTGCAAAGCAATGCGCAGTTCTAATGACGTTATTGAAATCGACGTCAACGTCGTTTTCTAAGGCTGTGACAACTTCGTTTTTATGCTCCCCGAAGGGTGAGCATATAGTTGCCGCTTTGTCCGTCCGTCTGTCCGTCCTTCCGTCCGTCCGTCACACTTTTGTCCGGAGCATATCTCTAAAGGTATAAGGGGGAACTAAATGAAACTTCACACATAGATAGAGGACAACGAGGGGAAGGGCAGTGCACAAGAACCCTAACCCTGTCACAAGTATTTACGAAGTTAGCTCCCTTTCCAGTTTTTTGCATATTTTGCTTGTCCGGAGCATATCTCTGAAAGTATAAGGGGGAACTAAATGAAACCTCACACATTGATAGGACAATGAGAGGAAGTGCAGTGCACAAGAACCGTAACCCTGTCACAAGTATTAACGAAGTTAGCTCCCTTTCCAGTTTTTTGCCGTCCGTCCGTCACACTTTTGTCCGGAGCATATCTCTGAAAGTATTAGGGGGAACTAAATGAAACTTTACACATAGATAGAGGATAACGAGGGGAAGTGCAGTGCATAAGAACCGTAACCCTGTCAAAAGTATTTACGAAGTTAGCTCCCTTTCCAGTTTTTTGCATATTTTGCTTGTCCGGAGCGTATCTCTGAAAGTATTAGGGGGAACTAAATGAAACTTCACACATTGATAGAGGACAATGAGAGGAAGTGCAGTGCACAAGAACCGTAACCCTGTCACAAGTATTAACAAAGTTAGCTCCCTTTCCAGTTGTTTCAATATTTTGCTTGTCTGGAGCATAGCTCTTAAAGTATAAGGGGGAACTAAATGAAACTTCACACATTGATAGAGGACAATTAGAAGAAGTGCAGTGTATAAGAAACGTAACCCTGTCACAAGTATTTACCTAGTTAGCTCCCTTTTCAGATTTTTTTCAATATTAAGCTTGTCCCGTGCATATCTCCAAAAGTATTAAAGGGGACTTAATGAAACTTCATACATTGAAAGAGGGCAATAAGAGAAAGTGCAGAGCACAAGACCCATAACCCTATCTTAAGTTTTTACAAAGTTAGCTCCCTTCCTATTTTTCAGTATTTTGCATGTCCAGAACATATCTCTGAAAGTATAAAAGGGAACTTAATGAAACTTCACACACTAATAGAGGGCAATGAGTGAAAGTGCAGAACATGAGAACCATAACTCTGTCATAAATAATTACAGAGTTAGCTCCCTTCTTAATTTGTGCTTTATTTTGCATGTATGAAGCATATCTTAGGAAGTATTGAAGGAAACCAAATGAAATTTTACACATTGATAGTGGTGCAGAGCTTAAGAACTATAACATTACCTTTAGTAAATACGGAATTAGTGCCCTTCCTAATCTTGTCAGTTATTTAGCTTGTCTGGAGTATATCTCTGTAATATTTAAGGGAACATGAATGAAACTTCTTATATTGATAATAGAGGGCAATGACAAGAAGTGCAGAGCAGAAGAACCATAACTGTATCCCAAGTTATTTTGGAGTTACTTCCCTTCTTATTTTGTCTCCATTGTATGCATGTCTAGAGCATTGCTGTAAAAGTATTGAAGAGAATTACTTTTTCCATTTTGAATTGCATTTAGTTTACACAGAAAATCACTCCTTCACCAGGATACCCATTGTCCTATTCCAAGCCTTCGGGGAGCATCCATCGGTTCCACCGATTTTCTTGTTTATATTAATTTTAATTATTCTACAATTTCGAATTGGGCCATGCAAAAGGTTTTCCTGACAAGATTTTGAAACTTAAGGCATTTGTTTTCGTTTAAAAAAATGATGACTTTAGCAGACAGGGGGGATTTGCTACCACATAAAATGCAGATAATTCAAATTGAAGGGGCAGTATGGAACCTAGTTTAAATATAATTTCTGCGATATTTACAGGACACGGTTGCCTAGAGTTTGTGTTTAGGTAGCCATGACGAAAAAAAATTAAAGACTGCTTATATGTGAACTATGACCTTCTAAAGTAAAAATTCGCAGTGGCTGTAGGGTATACCTCTTTCAAAGGCGTTCAAAAATATGTCCTTTAGAAAATATACACTGCGTTTGCACAGTTGACCTGACATATTACAGCTTTATAAAGTTTCGCTATCAGAAGTTCTGCATTTATGATGCTTATCAAAATATGACATCACGATCAGAACTTTCTAAACATCCCTCGTATATCAGTCAGTGATGGTTGACTACTGACAAGTGAGACGGATAAAAATAGTGATAAAAAATAGTAAGAATCGACTTTATTTTGAGACATTCTGTTGCATTGTAATTCTGGGCCCAGTTGTTCAAAGCATAATTTAGGGAAGTCCTTAGCCGAGGATTCGTTAAGTCTGTTAGTACCGGCGTAGAATTAAATTCTTAAAGATAATAATAACAAAAATGATGAAATATTTCATGCAATACCTCCGACATGGTCTAACTACACGTTTGAAATAGAGTTTAGATAATAATATTTGCTAAAAGTGACTTCAACAAAAAATAAGATAAATTTTAAACGATCGCGGACCGCGCTCGAAGTCGCATTATTGGACAAAATTATTTATTCATACGTCACAATCACGTGCACGAATAAGAAAAATAACTGAACATGATCACATGACACACGTGGTCAAAATCGATACTCTTACGGGCCGTGAGGAAATAGGTAATTTGCATTTCGATTTGAAGATTATTTCTCATTCCACATTTATCGAAAAAATATGCATTTCCTCAAAACTTATACGGTTAATTATGAGACTATTACATATTTTCAAACGAAATTTTGTTGAAATAAACGAGGGAGACAGTCTTTAATATTTTTACTGAGAAAATATGAGAAACTTTAGCGATGCAAAAGCTCTTTATATGTTTTTTGTTTGTCGAAAAATGGCAGCGTTTTTGCTTGCAATACGTTTGACATTTTAACGTCTCATTAGTTTTGAACAACTGGACTCTGATAAACATATGTACACGTAATACGAACTATAAGGAGATGGCTTATATATTATGTTCTGCGCAAAGTAAGAATCGTACGATTCTGGAATTGTATTGCACAAAATAGGAATTCTCACTTTGTTCCGCAAACTGGGAATTCTTACCTTGTGCAAGACAATTCCGGAATTGTCTCTACTCAAAATGGAAATCGGAACGTACTAAACCTATTCGTTTATTTATACATGTAATACTACCAATATACTTCTTTTCGTAATAGTCATCTGAAATAAAAAATCAATTGTATAACAGCTTCTGTTTTCTTTTTATTTGTCTTTTTTCTGTCTTTGGGTTTGTCTTGTACATATATGTACAAGACAACCCCAAAGACAGAAAAAATGCTAGAAACACGAGGACTGCAATTATTCGAATGAACACGTGGAGCGCAGTGGCGCAGTGGTAGTGTGCCCGACTCATGATGGAAGGGTCCCTAGTTCGATCCTCACCAGGGCCATAGCGTTGTGACCTTGAGCAAGTCACATATTCACAGCTCAATTTGTATATATGTATATAGTCTTAATACGTCGCAATAAAAGCTCTACAGAGCTTATGTGTGTTGTTGATAAAAATAAGCGACTAGAAATAAAGAGTATTAAAAAAAAATATTATTAAAAAAATTCAGAGACAAGAAGGATTTTATTTCGAAATTTAGGTATCATGCACGCACTTGGATGCCCTGTATCATCTTTTTTTTAAACATTCTTAAGTGGATTACCAATATTTGTTTCAAGACTTCTATTAAAGCTGCAACTTCTGATTATCTATTCTATTTTCTATTCTATTCCATAAATTTATAGGGTCGTTGGGGCACCACAGATTACTTTGAAACGATCCCTTTCCACCTTGTCCTGTTTTCAGCTGCCCTAGCTGAACTGGCAAAGTCCCATTCCTGTCCACTCTTTAATATTGCCTTCCCACCTCTTCTTCTGTCTACCTCTTCTTCTTTTTCCTTTCACTGATCATATTGATCATATTTTAGGTCAATGATAAAATTAGTACAAAGACGTGTATTGTCTTTCATATTCAGATTTCGATTTTTACTTTTACATGTAATTACTTTCCCTATACAAAGTTTTCATAAGTTTTTAGATTAATAAGAAAAGCAAAACTTACTGAAAAGAAGAAATAGTTAGAGAATATAATACAGATTTTAATTTCTTACTATCCCATACAGACGGACACACTATTCTCTGACTAAATGTAGACTTAAAGTGCGCTTGGCCTCTTTAAGATGGCCGTTGTGTACTCTTTCGTACAAATGAGCCAGTTGGGCCATCGTAGACATTAGCCACGATTCCTGCTCATCAAAAATATGACATACCTCGGGATCTATTGTCATAGATAAATGATTTGCCTAATATAAGGCATTTTGCCTTGTTTCGTCGTCAAAATGAGCATCGCATTGTTATGGTGTCTGGTTCGTGCCATTTTGTCTTTTCGCGGCGAAAAGTCGCCACGCAAAAAGATGAAAAGACGAAAAACAAAAAATATGTGAAAAGACGAAATAACGCCATGCTAAAAAAACAAAACTCGCCACGCGAAAAGACGAAATTTCAGCGCGAAAAGACGAAAAACAGCACGCCGAAAAACCTTTTCACGTGGCGTTATTTCATCTTTTCGCGAGGCGTTATTTCCTCTTTTCCCATGGCGTTTTTTCGTCTTTTCGCATGGCGTTATTATGTCCGTTTTTCCGTGGCGTTATTTCATTTTTTTTGCGTGACGTGTTTTCACCGAAGGACGCCAAGAATAAAGCTGAAATGCAAAAAGACGAAATAATGCCAATGCGTTATTTCGTCTTTTCCCGTGGCGTTATTTCGTCTTTTTTCGTAACGTTTTTGGCCGAAAGACGACAAGCGAAAAGTTGAAACGCAAAAAGACGATATAATGCCACGGGAAAAGACGAAATAACGCTACGCAAAAACACGACAAAACGAAATACGGCCATGCGAAAAGACGAAAAGACAAAAAAAACGCCCGTCCCCAACAATTCTCATCACCTCGATATAGTCACGCACGGTACTGAAAATTCAGTTTTTGGATGTAGGGTAGTATTCAGTTTGCCAAAAAATGACCGCACTAATATTTCATTGATTTTTCTACAAAATATATCAAAAGAGTTGTAAGATAGTGTAGAATACTAGGATAACACAACATTTTTTACTTTAGATCCTTTCTTTAAGAAAAACGTAGAACACTGAGTAACTTTTTGCTCATTTTCTCTATTTTCCCTATATATACTGCTCAAAATAAGTAAGGGATATTAAGACATTTAAGTCAGCAGAACTAAGGAAAAGCAGTAGATAAATATTAAACTGTTATAACTCATAAAACAAGTATTCAATGAGACTCTCAATATGAATATAGAAACGATTAAGCTTGCCACGTGACCTACAGTAAATTGGAAGTAGACAAGGGGTCGACACCCAAATTTTACACGAATCCAGCGCAGCAATGACTGACAATTTTTATGCAAACTTTATTAAAGCAGACGCCCAATGCCTCAGTTAACAAGATACAGATACTTTTTTCAGGCGGTTTTGTAACAAGAGAAAATGCTAGGCGGAAAAGATACCATCGTGTGGTGAATTTTCTCACATATGGTGACATTTGTAACATCCCTACACCTTAACGCTATAAAGCCGATTAATGTGGGTGTTTTCAATTTGGAAAATTATGAAGAATTTTATTATTCACAGAATTTAAGGGTCCAAAAGAATTTTTTTCGCTGATGTGAAATTGAGGTCAAGACCCCATAGTCATTTATGTGTTGCTCTTGGTCACATGACCTGCATTGACTGTTTCTATTTTAGTTGAATATTGTTTCTTGAACAGTGTTCTATCAATATACAACAATAAACTAACGCAGCCATTATTATTTATTTTTGCACTCGCTTCTATGTCATAATATCCCCTACTTTTTGTGAGCAGTATACTATTAGGAAATGATGGCCATATTAATCAGAGCAAAAATGACCGCATTAAATGTAAACTTAAAAGTTTGAAAAAATATCTATATGCAGCTAAAAAAGTGCACTATATTGACCTAACACAACATTTTTCTTTTTTTATTCAAGGAAGACAAAAAAAGAGAAAAACTGTCTATGTCCTATATAATTTAATGCTATTTTAAGCTCACGCGATATCGTCGTTTACAGATAGATTATACGGGGCTGAGGAAAAAAAGTTGCCCATGCATGCCAAAAGAAGAAAAGCCGAAACAACGCCATACGAAAAGACGAAATAACGCCGCGCAAAAAGACGAAAAAAAAGACGCCATGCAAAAAGATGAACAGACGAAATAACGCCTTGCAAAAAGACGAATAGACAAAGACGTCATGTGAAAAGACAACAATATCAAAAATTTAAATGGCGTCTTTTCGCGCTGAAATTTCGTCTTTTCACGTGGCGGGTTTCGTCTTTTCGCATGGCATTATTTCGTCATTTCGTCTTTTTGCATGTATCTTTTTTTTTACTTTCGTCTTTTCGCATGACATCTTTACGTCTTTTCGCATAGAGTCTTTTCGCTGCGAAAAGACGAAATGGCACAAACAACCCACCATACATTGTTACTTCAGCCTAGTTGGAACTACAATATCGCAGCTAGGTTTAAGTGTGTCTTTATTGCGAATACCGGTTTCATTGTTGCCGCCCTTCTCAACTGGGGTGGATTTTTAAAGGAAAACAAATAGTCCTAAAAGAAGAATTTAATTCTCTAGCTTTTATTAGCAGACCTCCTTTTCTGAAATGCTATAATCATCAAGGGAAGCAAACACTGTTTGAAACACAGAATTGCAAAAGTTGATACCCAGTGAAAACAAGAAATATCTCTTAAAAGATATTTTCGAAGGTAAAAGAGTCATGGTGCTTTCAGTAAATAAGGTATTTCATCATTTATCCAGCGGCATCATAATAATGATGCAATATAGGGATCAAACATGGATTTCCATGCAATAACGTTTGCCAGGTCCCGAGGGAGATGTTGACAACCGAGGCCGAAGGCCGAGGTTTTCAACATCTCCCAAGGGACCTGGCAAACGTTAATGCATTGGAAAAAAATGTTTGATCGCTGTTATTGCATAAATTCAATGAAATATTCGTTAAGATTTGCGAAAATACGGCACTATATTTTGTCACCGTTTCACAGCCAACGCGCCGGTGCATCTGTTTTTTTAATATCCGTCTTTCTGGCCCGAGAGCATCAAGCTGTTCAAAATGGCTGCCATCATCCTATTCAACCTCAGTATTTATGGAAAGAGTCCAAGATGGGCGTTGCAAATTCATCAACAAAAAGCAGATACCTTGATCAAAGCAAAAATTTCCATACAGAACATGCCTGGCCCATTCATGCACCATCCTGCAGTTCTTGATTGCTGAAAGCTTAAGGATGCATGTTTTCTTTAACACTTATTTACTCTCCATTTGGCATCGTGTGAATGAAGACAACATGGCTTTGAAATCCGTGTCAGTACTTTATGACGTAATAAGAGTACAAAGTATGATGACGTCACAAGAATGCATAGGTAGCACGCGACCAATTATATTGTTAATTGACCGAAAAGGGAGAGGCGCACCACCAATTTTTGTAATTCGACCGAAACGGGAGAGACAAAGGTGCATGGCGGTTTTTAGTGGCCCGGCACAAGCATAACGAAAGTTCTGTCATCGTGTTTCAACAGCGCGTGAAAACCATTGTTGAAACACGGCTTTTTGCCTGTTGATGCACGGCTGTTAATACCTCTCGGCACTGCTTTTTATGCAATAACGTCGCATCAACGTCGATCCAGCGTCATGACGCTACATTATTGCATAAAAAGCAGTTAATGCATGAAAAACCATGTTTGATCCCTATATTGACGTTGATGCAATGTTGCATAAATGTCATGTGCTTGCTGGGATATGTCTTGCTCTTTGATCTTCTATCGGGTCTTTGTCTGGACTGGATAAGTCTTCCCAGCCCCACAAGCATGAGGCTTTTATTTTGACTGCAGTTGTAGTTATACTTCTAGTTGTAAAACAAGAGTTGTTCATAGTCACATAGAGAAGTAATCTTATGTCTTCGACAAGAGTTGTTCATAGTCACATAGAGAAGTAATATTATGTCTTCGACAAGAGTTGTTCATAGTCACATAGAGAAGTAATATTATGTCTTCGACAAGAGTTGTTCATAGTCACATAGAGAAGTAATCTTATGTCTTCGACAAGAGTTGTTCATAGTCACATAGAGAAGTAATATTATGTCTTCGACAAGAGTTGTTCATAGTCACATAGAGAAGTAATCTTATGTCTTCGACAAGAGTTGTTCATAGTCACATAGAGAAGTAATATTATGTCTTCGACAAGAGTTGTTCATAGTCACATAGAGAAGTAATCTTATGTCTTCGACAAGAGTTGTTCATAGTCACATAGAGAAGTAATATTATGTCTTCGACAAGAGTTGTTCATAGTCACATAGAGAAGTAATATTATGTCTTCGACAAGAGTTGTTCATAGTCACATAGAGAAGTAATATTATGTCTTCGACAAGAGTTGTTCATAGTCACATAGAGAAGTAATCTTATGTCTTCGACAAGAGTTGTTCATAGTCACATAGAGAAGTAATATTATGTCTTCGACAAGAGTTGTTCATAGTCACATAGAGAAGTAATATTATGTCTTCGACAAGAGTTGTTCATAGTCACATAGAGAAGTAATCTTATGTCTTCGACAAGAGTTGTTCATAGTCACATAGAGAAGTAATATTATGTCTTCGACAAGAGTTGTTCATAGTCACATAGAGAAGTAATATTATGTCTTCGACAAGAGTTGTTCATAGTCACATAGAGAAGTAATCTTATGTCTTCGACAAGAGTTGTTCATAGTCACATAGAGAAGTAATATTATGTCTTCGACAAGAGTTGTTCATAGTCACATAGAGAAGTAATATTATGTCTTCGACAAGAGTTGTTCATAGTCACATAGAGAAGTAATCTTATGTCTTCGACAAGAGTTGTTCATAGTCACATAGAGAAGTAATATTATGTCTTCGACAAGAGTTGTTCATAGTCACATAGAGAAGTAATCTTATGTCTTCGACAAGAGTTGTTCATAGTCACATAGAGAAGTAATCTAGTTGTTCATAGTCACATAGAGAAGTAATATTATGTCTTCGACAAAAATGAAAAAAAAATCTGATCTGGGATTATTTGTTTTGCTGTTCTTAAAGGAAAGAATTTGCTCCCAGTCAGAGCATATTCTTTCTCTTCAAGAGTAGCCCCACTGGAGGTAATACCTGCCAGGAAAGTAAATACTTTCTTGTACAAATGCTGACACACCGAATATACTCAAACACCATAATAAAGCAAAAGTCGCCGTATGGTAAGCCAAGTGCACAACTAGTCTACAAACATAGATTTGTAAATTACAAACACGGGTTTTTGCTCGAACCTATGTTTGAAAATCACTATCATAGGTTTATGTTTTTCTATCATGGGTTTTACAATCTCTATCATAGGTTTCAGAATCTGACATTTTTAAACTCGTGATTTAACCTTCAAACATAAGTTTGGACAAAATTATGGTTGGCAAGTGCAAAATAAGTCTACAAACACAGATTTATAATCACTACAATATGTATCAAAACTAGCAGCAAACCCAAAGAATTCTGCTTACGATTGTGTTTTTAATCCTCGGTATGAAATATTTTATAACAACAAACCGAGATCTATTAAACCATTGGGTTTACGTATTAAACCTTTGCTTGTAAACTCTCATATTGACATTAAAACATCCAGAAATTTTCTTTATCTTTCCAAGAGCCATGGACATTAAAACCTCCTAACGTTATTTTATCATTACATAAGAATAAAAAATCACAGACGAACCCTGACCTTCTTCAATCAGAATTATTGCAAGTAAAATCTAATTTTCCAAACCATATCACAATCTATACGGATGGTTCAAAACAAGAAAAAGTTGCATGTTCGACTGTAAGTTCCCTATTCACAGATACTATACGATTACCAAATGGCAGCTCTATATTTACAGCTGAAGCTAAAGCCATAGATCTTGCCCTCAATCAAATTTCAGTTCAAGAAAACAATCAGTTTATAATATTTTCAGACTCACTTTCTAATTTATCATCACTTAAAAACGTCAATCACCCCAATCTTCTTTCTTTTTCTTTCTTCCTTTCACGCCTTAACCCCGAAGGGGACACAGACGGTGTACTTTTGTACACTCCGGTGTTGCAGGATGAAAGCCTACGTATAGCCATGTAGCTATAGTAGGGATCTTTAACCTGCACAGGGGATGACTCTCCCTGCACAGGGGGCCTCTAGTTAACGTCCCGATCCAAAGGACGGCACACTTGTTAGCATCATCCATGCAAATGATGCTAGAAAAACGCGTTCGGACATAGGAAGATTTCGCCTCGGGTGGGATCCTTTAATACAACAATTATTTCGTAAATATTTTCAGTTACCATCAAAAGAAATAATCTTTTGTTGGGTTCCAAGTCACGTCAATATTCGTGGCAATGACCTAGCCGATAAAGAGGTGAAAACGGCATTGAATTTACCAGAAAGTGTTTTTAGAATACCACTTTCAGATTTTAAATCCCAAATTAATCAGTACGTGAAATCCAAATGTCAGACAATTGGGATTCTCAAATTAATAATAAACTTTATCAAATTAAACCAGATTTTTATAGTAAATACCATGTTTTATCGAACAGAAAAGAACAGACAATAATTACAAGATGTAGAATAGGGCATACCAGAATTTCTCATACATTTTTACAAAATAATGAAGTACCACCATTGTGCATACCATGCAATGAAACGATTACCATTAAACATCTTCTTGTTTCTTGCATTGATTTTAACTACATCCGTTCAAAACATTACAGTATTAAAACAATGAACGATCTTTTTAATAAAATATCATCCTGTCATATTATTGACTTCTTAAAGGAGGCTGGACTTTTTAATAATAAGATATAGTCGTTTATTATTATACATAACATTTTTAACAACTGAACGTATTTTTAACATTTAGACGTATATGAACCTGTTTTGTAAATAGAAATATTTTTAATTATTGACGTTTAGACACTATGTGCCCTTTCCAGGGTTGAGCGTCTATAAATAACTTAAACATTCATTCATTCACAGATTTATAAATTTCAATCATGGGTTTCGAGTTCAAGCATAGGTTTTAAATTTACAATCACACGTTTTCTGAAACCCATGATAGAGATTTTAAAACCCATAATAGAAAGCCATAAACCTATGGCAGTGATTTTCAAACATAGGTTTGAGTAAAAACCCATGTTTGTAATCTAAATCCTATGTTTGTAGACTTATTGTGCACTTAGCAAGCATAGTTTGTTGCGAACATAGGTTAGAAGGTTATATCACTGGTTTTAGAATGTCTTTTTTAAACCTATGATAGAACTTTACAAACCTATGTTAGAGAATTTCAAACCTGGTTTGGAAGTTCAAACATAGGTTCGTAATTTTCAAACCTATGGCCGGGCCGCGTAGCGCAATCGGTAGGGCACCTGACTCATAAGTCAGATGTCCTGGGTTCGAAACCCGGTCTGGCCACATACTTTCGTTTCTCCTTCCGCTGATTCAAGCAGGGCAGTTGTCAGTTACTGGCGAAAGTATGTGCACTTAGTATTGGCTAACCGCTTAGGAGGTCTAAGCCTGCCCAGGAATAGTGTGGTAAGGCTAACTGACCGTCCAGACATGACCATAGTTGTTTACCGTGGACGTTAAGCAACAAATCAATCAATCAATCAAACCTATGTTGTTAGACTTATTGTGCACTTGGCTTGCCATAGGGGTATGGCAAGCCAAGTGCATAATAAGTCTACAAACATAGGTTTGTAAATTACAAACACGGGTTTTTGCTCAAACCTATGTTTGAAAATCACTATCATAGGTTTATGGTTTTCCATGATGGGTTTTACTATCTCTATCATAGGTTTAAGAATCTGACATTTTAAAACTCGTGATTTTACCTTTAAACATAAGTTTGGACAAGAAGTTCAAACATAGGTTTGTATTTTTCAAACCTATGTTTGTAGACTTATTGTACACTTGGCTTGCCATAGCCGAGTTTAAAGAAACTGAGCTTATTATTACAGTCAAATCTCGATATCTCAAAGTCGAAGTTCATCCCAAACTACTGATAGCTCAAAGTGAATTTCCTGGTTCCAGAAAATTTATTTTGAGATATCCACAGCTTGAGATAAAAGGAGTTGAAATGTAAATAAGGTAGGAAATATGCCCAAACTATATTCTTTGATATAAGAGGGTACGTTGAGATATCAGTGTTCGACATATCGAGAGCTTCTAGTTATTTAAAGTTACCAAGTGAGGCGTGTGGTCGAGTTGCAAGAGATGCTGGGTTAATAGTGTAGAAGGTCGCAAGTTCGATATGCCGTTCGGCCTGCCGAAGACTGTCTTTCGACCTAGCAGCAAAAAATGTACCCTTTTTGAATCGGGACAGGATAAGGCTGCAAAAGAAGAGGTATAGGCTCCGCCTTTCGTATGCTGTTCCCAGGATATGGATGGTGGACCTCTAACCCTCACTGCCCATTGTCACCAGACTACGGGATACCTTACTCTGAACCCTGTATGCCAAAACAAGCCAGACGAGATTGGACGCGAAAACAATATTCAGAGTCTTTTTTCCGTGCTCGTACGTGTATCTACTTTCCTTAATGTTTCAGGTGTGTAAAATTACTGCTGCATCATGGGCATAGTTATTGGCGTCATCATCGACGTAGCGGCCACTGCTGCAGCAGCAGCGTCTGAAGCCGCAGCCGCAGCGGCCGCAGCAGCGGCAGAAGAAGCGGCCGCAGCAGCTGCAGAAGCCGCAGCTGAAGCAGCGGCCGAAGCTGAAGCAGAAGCGGCGTCTGAGGCGGCGGCTGAGGCGGAGGCTGAAGCGGCAGCTGAAGGAGCCGGAGAAGCAGCCAGTATTACAGCCAAAGTTCTACGAGCTATAGCGAAACTAAGCAAAATGATCAAGGAGTTCTTTGCCATTGACGCCGTATTCAAGGATGCTGAAGTAATTCTTCAGTCTCTAAGAGTCAGCAGTGAGAAAATCGAGAAACTACAGAAACTGATACAAGTCTTGGTAGAACTGGAGAACAAGATGACGGCAATAAGAGACTGGCTTGAGGCACACAAGGATGGGACTGTCAAACTTGATGGAATAGATGTCCCCGTAGATTCAGGTGTTTTGGCTAAATTTATGTCGCCACTGACTGCTGTAAGTAATTAGATTTTTTCATGCACAAAAGATAACTAATAATAATAATAATAGCCACCCCCCCCCCAAAAAAAAAAAAAAAAAAAACGAAAAAAAAAAACCCGAATTCTTCCTTCACCCCGCAGCCACCGTCAACGCATCAGCTCACACCATATCTCATGAACGCATATCAAGAAGTGTCACTATCCGAAATCTTTCCTATGTTAGCATTCTAACCTTGACTATGAAAATCTTAGTATGTTAGCATGCTGACATTGAGTCACAACCCAGTGGCTTCTACTTTTTATGGTTTCTCTGAAGTTTGATCAAAATGATAATGGAAGTCAATTTTACTAAATCAGCCACTCACCTTTTCACACTGATGATTAAATGTTAGTAAGGTCGCATTTCGTTGCGAGATACTGCCATGTCGCACCGTCATACGTTTCAACAGATATTACATTGTCAGTCGCACTATTTTGTAGCTTTGGAGAGCATTGTAAAGAGCAATGTGCTCGCCTATAGGCAGTGCATATTTTCATATTAATCATGGTACTCAACACACTAACTTCCGCTTCGTGACGTTCGTGTCGATTAATATATAGCTTGCAGATGATTAAAAATGCATTTTCAGCTCAACCAAGGTCAATAATTGTATGATATTGACTTACCGATTAGTGTCACAAAATACTGACCAGGGCCCATTTGTTCAAAACTAACGACATCGTTAGTTAACGAGACGTTAAAATTTCAAACTTAAATATCTCAAATACCTCAATATTTTCTGTTGAAAAATGTGAGAAGCTTTTGCACTGCAAAAGCTTCTCATGTACTTTCAACAAAAATAGTGTATTTGGCTATAGAGTCCTAAAACACTTAACAAGTTGACCTCTTAACAAGCTCGTTAGCCTAATGGTGCTTTGAACAACTGGGTCCAACGCGTTAACCCTTAATGCGCCAAAAAGCAGACGACAACATTTACGTCTGCAGAATTTCAAAAAATGTTTCGTCCAAGCGATATCATATTGCGAATTCGAACACTAGAGGGCAAACAGTGTAGATTCAGATGAGGTGGCTCATGATGAACCACCTCATCTGGATCTGCCATGTTTGCCAATTCAAGAATTTTAATTTTTCGGAGTTTGAAGAATTAAGTCAAATGAAATTGTGTTTTACAGTGTAGTTATATAGACATATTCATAAAAATTGTTACAATCCACAGGGAGCAGGTTTGCTACAACATCTCGCCGACGACGTCAGCAAGCAAAACGACAAGAAACAAATGATAACTGACGCCCAAATCAACTCCCTTGGTAGTAGTCTTCAGAAAATTGCTAACACATTTGAGTCACTGGCAACGTTTATGGCAGAGAAGAGCGGAAAAGTCCACGTTCTGACGTCATTTCCGATTAACATGGATGAAGTGCGTGGCTGGAAGTCTAGATTGGCAGAATAGCCTGAAAGCAAGGAAGTGCCCGAAACTATGAAAAAGTGAATGAGTACATTTTCAGGAGGACCAAACCTGTCATTTCATTTGCCTCCGTTCTAAATGGAGGTCAACTCTGAAAGAAAAGAATTTGCTCTTGGAGGAGCAAATTCTTTCCTTTACGAGTAGACCCCTTTTTGGAAGAATTTCATCTCCCATGGAAGCAAACAGAAAATTACGAAAATTGTCTCCCTTTGAAAAAAATGGAAACAAAAATGGAGGTGTACACATACATCATAACCTACCTTTGTAAAAGGAAATTAGAAAACCCTTTGATTGGGTCCCTACTCACATCTAGGACAACGCTAAACACCAGGAAGTTGTCTTCCTTCAACCCATTGTATTCTGGGTATTTTTTGTTGTCTGCTGAAATTGTCGTCTGAATCAAAAATCAAGAATATTATGACAATATTGATCTAACCAACTCTTGTAGAAATGATGTCTAAGCAGCAAACAGTTTGGATCTCAGATCCGGCCCCACATTTGTGGGGCCTGATCTGGATTGAAACGGTTTGCCCAGATACCCCTAAAGGGGTATCCCGAATGGAATGGGTTAAATGACAGAAAACTTGAAGGTGTATATATTCACTGTGACCATTTGAGCGCCAAAATAGCAGACGACAAAATCTACGTCTGCAAAATTTCAAAAAAATGCTTTGGCCGAGATTTTTTATATTGAGAATTCAAAGACTAGAGGGTAAACAGTGTAGATCTAGACGAGGTTCACCTCGATCTACGCTGTTTGCAAATTCTGCTAAAAGTAAACATTCAATGTCAGTGACTAATGTACTGTCCAATTATTCATACATGTAGACAGTGTATCAATGTCCTCTTTTCTAAAATATTCATGCCTTTATTCATAATGTGTTTGTGTTTTCATTCAGGCCAGTGACTCCAACATAGCTTAGTCGGCGCCGGCATATCTCCTTTACCATTGTTCATGACATTTTAACGCGACTTTGCGAAGCAAAGACGGGCTTATGCAAAACCTTTGAGCATTTTCGAGTTGCCAACTCGTGTTACTCGGGTTGAAATTTGGCGCATGCGTACAAAGGTACTCGAGTACTGCCGTGCCGAACAGTTCGAGTAAAGAACAAAATGGCGACGACCATCGATCTTTTAACCTTTAAGTCCAGAGTCCTATGCTTGCATTTTTCTTTTAAAACTCAGGTGTTTAGTATTCACAAGAGTCAGGACTCACAAGAATTTTTAAATTGTAATGGTAAATTACAATTCTGAAGTCGTTACTGGCCTCGCTGTAAACCCTGCTGAATATGGCTAAGGCATAAGCAGAATATGGCAAAGGCATAAGCAGAATAATCATAATCATCAGTAAGATGAACATTCTTATCCCATTCTCACTATTATTAACAGAAAAAGGGCAAATCATTGGCGTGACAATGTGTCATTATGACGGCAAAACCAAAGAATTGTCTTCTTTTACAACGGAAGTTCACTTTCCGCCATCTTTAATCCAGGCTACCCGAGGTGAGGTGGGGGTTACGGTAGTCGAGTAAATACGAATATGTGCGCAGTACTGCGCATGCGTATTGCGGTTACTCGTGTTGTTCGGTCAGTAACTCTAGTTACTCGAGTTACTCGAGTTGACAAACCGAAACTGCTCTTTATGTCTGCGTGGCGGCGTGCTAGTGCAAGTATGACTTTATAAAAATATTCACCCGTTGCGTTTATCTAAGTTTCTAAGTAGCCGCAAGGGCTAGAGTCTTCAATACTTGCTCCACAGATACATCTGGGTAAGATCCACTGACAGCAGCGATGCATATCGGGCAATAGGCTAAATTTCACGGTTGGTTGAACATATAAAAAATCATATAAGGTGGACGATCCCGGAAGAACTCTGTTCTTGCTTGTTTAAAAAACAGAGTTATTGTTCATCATCAAATCGACTAACTGTGGAGTATATACAGTTATAATATACACTTACAATATCTACCGTAAAGATCCTAAGTTTTCGGGCACATAGGTCTGTACAAACAGTGGAAACTGAGATCAGACTGTTCCTTAGGAACCAGAATGATCAAGATCTTCACAGTTTCCATTCCATCTGCGCATTTTTGTCGACATTACTCTATGGTAGAACCGAATAACAGGAAAATAAATATTAGGGCAAGGATCGGCGGTGCTTGCAGCAGGTGCAGAATTTGGGCAGTCTGTTTTGGGGATATTTTTAACTTAAACATTGTTTTTCTAGTAAACGAAAGGGTGAAATGTTTGTTTTTTTTGTTTTATTCTTTAACATACGATGTAAGTTTTACTAAAATAATATGCATAAGCATGCCCCATCGATTGATGATATTTTTCATGACGTTTTTCATGAAATTCAATTTTCTTGCATTTTTTCAAAGAATGTAAAAATATACTTATTAACAAGAAAACTGCAATTTTTTGTTATCAGTTTGTTTCAAATATCCTATATTACAGATTATATGATTTGCTGAAATGAAAGTGCATTCATGTGCTAGAGATATGAATTTTAATGGAAAATGTGTAAAAAAAGTATGTAGAAATACAAAATATTGTTTTTTAGGAAAACACAACGGTGAAAATTGTTTTTTTCTACCCAAATGTTTTATAGCTCTTTGGGTTATTTAGACGGTATAATGGTTTGAATGCCCCGCCAATATTTCTATTCAGTATTCGTCTACCTTAATGCATTTAGCTCAGTTTCTAAGTAACCCCAGAGGAGCCCCGGTAGCTCAGTAGGTGAAGCGCTGGGCTGCTGATCTAGCTGTCCCGGGTTCGAGCCCTGCTATAGGTGTGGATATTTGCAATCGTAAACGGGGTTCCATTGCACACACCCTTTTATCATCACCTAACCATCGCTGTTACCATCTACCGTTAGTTTGAGGTCAAACACTGAACCATTCTTGGTCATGCATAGTTCCGAGCCACATCGAGAATGCCACTCAAAGTCACCTGATAGTGTATATCTGACCAATGCCACCACAACTTAGCACGTGACATAGTCTCACAAACAAAGTTGCATGTGGTACAATGTCTTACACGAGTCCCTGATTTTACCTCACAGTAAATGGAGGGATGCACATCTGTTTAAAGTTGACGTGGTTTTTGGAACTATCAATTATCTCTTGCAATCATGTTCGTTCATTATATAGTCTTAAAGATATGAGGCAAAAATCACTGAACCCTTTAATATATAATGAGCCGCGACACGACAAAACCAACAATGTGGTTGTACGCCCAGCGCAGACTCAGATCAGCCTGGGCATCCGCCCAGTCTGATCAGAGATTTCGCTGTCCGCATGGAGGTCGCTTAGACCCTTAGCTACCCTTTGAGCACCTAACAAAGAGTCTGATCAAATTTAGCGGATGCCCAGACTGATCTGAGTCTGCCCAGGGTGCACAACCACATTGTTGGTTTTGTCATGTCGCGGCTTAATATTATCACTGAGACTTGCTTTTTGTTTGAGGTCAAACAACTGGTCATACTCACTTATTATTATTTACACAAGGTAAAATCACTGGAACTTGAAATATAGGTCACTGTGACCTACTTTTAATTTAAGGTCATACATTATTTCATTTTGAGTTATAATCCCAAGATATCATGTTCTTACAGCAATAGTTCGCGAATTGTAAGGCAAATTCACTTTACCATCAAACACAGCTCATGGCCAAATATGCATCACTGCTTTCATTAGAACTGCCCCAGATGTTCCATTGTAGCAAGTTTTTGGCTTCTTAGAAATTGAGCTAAATGCTACAGGTGAATATATTTTCCATGTTCAATCATCCCTGAAGTATAGAAAATGGTCCGATATGCATCGCTGTTTTCAGCGGATCTCTCCCTAGAGGTATCTATGGAACAAGTTTGAGACTCTATCCTTTGTGGTAACTTACACACTCCTTTGTGGTAACTTAGAAACTGATCCAAACGCAACAGCTTTATATTTTTGCTTTGGTCAATCAACCTTCAAATATGGGTCATGACCTGGTATGCATCGCTGCTTTCAGTAGATCTTCCAGAAAAACATGAGCCGCGACACGACAAAACCAACAATGTGGTTATGCGCCCAGGGAAGACTCAGATCAGCCTGGACATCCGCTCAGTTTGATCAGAGTCTTCGTTAGGTGCTCAAAATGTAGCTAAGGGTCAAAGCTACCTTCATGCGGACAGCGAAGACTCTGATCAGGCTGGGCGGATGCCCAGGCTGATCTGAGTCTGCGCTGGGCGCACAACCACATTGTTGGTTTTCTCGTGTCGCGGCTCATATCTATGGAGCACGTTTAAAGACTCTAGCCCATACTGCTAAACACAGCAGGTGAATATCTTTCCTATCTTCAATTACCCGTAAAATTTGGGACTTTGCCCGCCATGCACCACACCTTTCTGTAGATCCTAACCAGACGTATCTAAAGAACAAGTTTCAAGAGTTAGTCCTCGTGGTTACTTTGCTGTTGTTGTTGTTTTGTTGCTTCACGTCCATGGCAGGAGCGGCTGTAGCGTAGTGGATAACACTCCAGACTACCAATCCAGGGGTCGCAAGATCGATCCCCCGCTTCTCCGGTCTTTCGGATGAGACTTTAAACCGAGGTCCCGTCTCCATATGACCTCGTTGTTGGTGGGACGTTAAACCCGAGTTCACTCATTCACTCACTCACGTCCATGGTCAACAGCTATGGTCGCGTCGGGACGGTCAGTTACACTAACCACACTATTCTTGGGCAGGCTAAGACCTCCTAAGCGGTTAACCAGTACTAAAAAAGCGGTTAACCAGTACTAAGTGCACTTACTTTCACCAGTAACTGAATCAGCAGAAGGAGAGACGAAAGTAAGTGGCCGGACCGTGTATCGAACCCGGGACCTCCAACTCTTGAGCCAGACGCGCTACCGACTGCGCAACTCGGCCCGGCGTGGTTACTTAAAAACTGAGCTAAACACAAGTGAATATTTTTTTCTATCCGCAATCAACCCAACCGTGAAATATAGGTCATGGCCCCATATGCATTGCTGCTTTCAGTAAATCTTTCCCAGACGTATCTATGGGGCAAGTTTGAAGACTCTGGCACTTGCGTTTACGAAGAAACTAAGCTAAACACAAGAGATGAATATTCATTTTCTACATACAATCATCCGTGACATATAGGTTATGACCTAATATGAGCCGCGACATGAGAAAACCAACAAAGTGGTTGTGCGTCCAGCGCACACTCAGATCAGCCTGGGCATCCGCCCAGTCTGATCAGAGTCTTCGCTATCCGCATGGAGGTAGCTTAGACCCTTAGCTACTCTTTACGCGCTTAGCGAAGTCTGTTCGAGTCTGCGCTGGGTGCACAACCACTTTGTTGGCTTTCTCATGTCGCGGCTCATATGTATTGCTGCTTTCAGAAGATCTTCACGAGAGGCTTCTATGAAACAAGTTTGAAGACTCTAGCCCTTATGCAAGGCTGATTTCGGTAGATTTTTCCAGATGTAACTATGGAGCGAGTTTGAAGACATTAGCCATTGTGGTTACTAAGAAACTAAGCTAAAGAAGAAGAATTTTATTCGGCTGGATAGTGATTAGGGCTTCACGCCTGTATATTGTATTTTTACAATTTTATTCAACATATTGAAAGTCGAAAGTAAGTCATTTAAGCTGCCAACTAAAATGACCAAAATAGGGTTTCAAACCGTTTTATGTGAAACTAAAGGATGTGTTATTTGTTTTAAGCTGGCGAAGCGTGAAGCTTAGAAGTAAGAAGCATGAAGCGATGCGTCATGATAAAATTTTTCAGGCTGGTAGAGCGATGAGGTTGGTTGGTTGATTTGATGCTTAACGTCCACGGTAGAGAAATGAGACCTTTAAGTTGGTTGATTGGTTGTTTAGGGTTTAACGACCCTTTGAGACAGTATTTCAGTCTATATCGGGCCGTCTCCCAGAGAGAGGGAGAAAGAAGAGAGAAGCGATAGACGATGAATTCTGTCTCGGCGAGAGAAAACAACCAAACAATCCCTATCCGCACCTACCGCAAGAACAGTAGGCCCTTGCCCTACTACTATTCAAATCAGTAGGTCGCCCCGGCACTGGAAGATACACGCAACACCATCGCACCACCCGACTCCAGTTTCAGCAAGCTGCATTAGCAAATTTAAAGAGTAACTACACTTCAGGAACTGACTGAATCAGATCCCAAACCCTATCCCCAACATCAAAGGGAAAGATTGACAAATACATCCAACAAACAATAAATTACAAGTGATAAGCCGAGTCAGCAGCTCTTTCCCAAATAGGTGGCAACTCAGCTATCTTTAATGAACTAAGTTATTAAGACCAACAGAAGGATTACAACAGACTAAGCAAATTAGACGAAAAACATTCAACAACTATTTTTACCTATTTTCTATTTTATTATAGAAGGGTTAAAATGAAAACAAAATAAATTAAACAGCACCGAACATAAAACAAATGCAACCGCAACGAAAGTACCGCCTTGGGACGGTCAGTAATAACTACCGGGGTGTTTAAACCGGTTTTACTGGGCCCAAACCTTCACCCTCACCCTCCGCCGCGGTGCACACAATTAGTTGGTAGTTCGATTCATATGGAGGTCCCCTAACTCACAGAGTCGTCACGGGCAACAATTAAAATCAAGAAAAGACCGTGATGAAGCAAGGATGAGGACCCGACAGCCAAAACGTTTTGAGACACCTGGAGATGCCTGGGGCGTCAGCAGCACCACTGAAACACTTGAGCAAAAGAAGACTACCAGTTGAACCCCGGTGGGCCAAGAAACAGACAAACACCCGGCCCCAACCAACTAATATATAGCTTTATGTAGGGGCTATCATAGAGTCTGAGCCCCGACCCACCGGCGTGCAATTAAAGAGGACAGCAAAGTTGTCAACCGTGATGGGGTTAATCACTAAGCATGCAGACTGTCGCATTACATCTATGTTTTAGCCAATGCGTTTAAATCGCATGATAATTTTCTTAAATTGATCAGGAAATTCTGTTTTCCCTACGATTTTGCGTAATTTATATACTAAGTCACCATAAAATTCAGGTTCCGATAGGCCTTGTTGCAAAAGTAACTTTAACCCTGAATTATATTTAGAAACCAATTCAAAGTGTCTACGATAAAATTTAGAAAAAGCTTTCCGAAGTTTATGATACCGATACCCCTGCTGTAAAAGTTTGGCAGTCAAACTTTTATTACGAGCATTGAAATCAGCCAAATGACTAGACACCCTGGCGAAGCGAATAAGCTGAGAAATGTAAACACCATAAGAAGTGGTGCGGGGAACATCACCATCCAAAAACGGAAAATTAACAATGTCGAAATCAAAATCATCGCGTTTGTCATAAATTTTAGATAAAACAAATCCGTCTAAAATTGATAAATGTAAGTCCAAAAATTGGGCCTCGGTATTAGAAGTATTTGCTTTATTTAACTGCAATTCAGCAGGATAAATTTGACTAACCATTCCTTCAAAATAAGGATTGTCAATATTTAAAAGGTCCTCCAAGTATCTAGACGTTGGACGTTGGCAACACTAAATCGTCTGCACAAAGTAAAAGGAATATTTTGCATATTCCAAGATCATTACCATAACTGCCCGTAGAAACACAGTCCTTTATATCAGAAAAAGGAAAATAAAAAAAGGCGCAATGCAATAGCCTTGCCTACCCCTATTGGGACAGTTAAATACTGGCGTTAACCCCGTTTTACTTTTAACACATGCTTTAACAGATGTATAGATAGACTTTAGCATCTTACTCATTTTAGAACTAATTTTTAACATTTGTAATTTATTTCATAGCGCATTTTTATCAACGCGATCAAACACTTTTTCGAAATCAACAAACATAAAAGCGCCCACCTTTATTTCTTAAATATACTGGACAAAAAAGTTAGGGATCAAATATTTGACTGAAGCTTAAATCATGAAAAATAAATTATCCAAAAAATAATTTTCTTCTGCGCAATACAGATGTCACAGTGGCACAGAACTGCCTGAAAAATATTGGAATCGGATCACGAGACACACCAGTAGAAACTAATAAACAGCTATACCCCTAAAATTGAAGTGAAAATTGGCATCACCACAAAAATGAATGTCCGTGATTCTTGGCTTTATCCATGCAAAACTATTGCATGTGCTAATCGATATCTCTGGGGGTCTGAATAACTGCATGACAGCTACTCGGTGTTCTTTTGGTAAAGCGCTTGAGGCTCATTTGGGGACCCGTCTGCCATTTTTCATAAAAGGCCTGAATTAGCGCTCCAGGGGTATCCTGAAGCCTCTGGTGATTAGTATTGGTGTTCTGTAACATCTGTTAAGCATGTTCAATCAGATTTAAAACTTGCAATAAAGTAGACTTGTCCATACGAACGATAGTCTCTGTCCAAAGCTACTGGTTCATCATAATATCACTGTGAGGACGCGCATTGTTTGGCCATTAAATGATTAAATCGGCCAATTTCAGCGAAAACGGTTAGAAACAGACTTTACACAGCTAATTCGCGCACTTACATGCTAGAAATGAGGCCAGGGCTGATGCGATTCCATAGAAATTCGAGGCGACAGTCGGCAAAACGTGACACAAATTGGCAGCTGAGTCATTGGACCCATGTTTTTTTCACAGATGAGTGCAGATTTGTATGTAGAAATCCATGATGATGTGAGAAGGGTGTGACGCCTACCAGGTACACGTCGAGTAGACTATGAATTAAATCGTGTTGAGGAATATGACATGTCTCGAGAAGGGTGGGTGATGGTATGGTGCGGCATCTGGATTGGAAGCTGTGTGGACTTGCGCATGCCAGACAGAGGCGCTCTGATTGGAGTTCGAGTTAGGAATGACACGTTTTATCCACTTACGAGACCGTTTGCTGAAGTTTTTGGCGATGGCATCATTGAATCACAGGGCAAATGTGGTGGACCAGTACCTAGCGACAGAAACAATCGCCCGCATTGACATGTCAATTTGATCACAAGTTTTAATCCGATTGAGCATTCTTTGGACATGTTACACCGCCAACCCTGATCACGAGAGGCTTCCTGAAACTCAAGGAGAGCTCATTCAGGCATTTCGTGAAAAATGGCAAACGAGTCCCTAAACGGGCCCCTCGGAATTTACCAGATGCATACCGAGTGGCTGCCATGTGGTTATTTGGTTCCTTGGAGGTCACACTGAGAACTGAAAATGATTTTGCATGGATAAAACCAAAAATATTGGACATTCAGTTTTGTGTTAATGCCAGTTTTCACTTTGATTTTAGGGGTATGCCTGTTTATTCATTTCTGCTGGTGTGTCACGCGATCAGATTCCAATATGTGTCATGCAGTCTTGTGCGGCACTATTAGATGTATTCAACAGAAGAAAATGATTTTTTGAAAATCACTTGTTTCAATATAAAAATTTCAGTCTAATGTTTGATCCTTAACTTTTTTGTACAGTATATTTTATAACAACGGTTTGCTGATAAAATAAATTATCGACTGTTGAATATGATTTTCTATAGCCTGTTGCTCTTCACCAATTATATCATGTTCATCACCCACTCTGTTAAACTTTTATTTAGAATATTTGTAATTTTTTTACTTATTACGGACTGTAAACTAATGCCAAGATACAGTAATTATTAGATTTACTTTTATCACTTTTTCTCGGAATTGGACTTATAGCTGATACTGAACAATCTTCTGGAAAAATAAATCGTTGTAAAAATTTATTGAACAATATTTCAAAATAAGGTAGAAGTTTGTACACGCAACCTTAAAGAAAAGTAAATGGATGGGCAATGGTCAGGAATTAATACAATCAAATCCAACATTCCGCTCTCAAAACCAATAGGGAAAGAAGCACATACACACAGAAAGTGACACAAGTTTACGAAAGACACTCACAGTAAACCGAATGAGCCGCTCTTTCTTAAACAGATGGTCATTCAGCTACCCCATTAACAGCATAAACACCTACGAGCCGTATTTTACTTATTTTTTATTTTAGTTACAAAACAAAACAAAACAGAAGGCAGATTGGGCAGAAATACGGGTGACCAAACCGCCAGAGACCATAGACAAGCGGACACAGCACAATATAACATCAAGGGACCGCAACAGAAGTACCGCCTTAGGCTTCAGTCGTAAATAATTCAGAGTTAGACTTAAAGCCTATGTTTTGACCTGAAAACAGCCAGTTGTAACATAAAGTATGTTGGGCAAACTGGTCGTAATCTTAAAAAATCATTGATGGGTTAGGAAACCTTCATGCGGACCAAGCAGCTAATTAAGGTGAGGTGGCAGTAATTGACAAAACACATGATTTTATTCATACTTCCTTATATTGTACATTTTCTGTCCCTCTTTCAGAAAATGTAATAAAAAGAGGGGTCGCCGATGTCGTTTTCAAGATATCTTACCTCGAAAACGTCAATTTTTCCACTTTTTCGAGCCGACGTTATAATGGCGTTCTATGGAAAACGCATTTTTTTTGCTCGTCACTCTTGGATAAAAACCTTCATTCTGAGAAAACAAAACACATTTTTTTCTTCAAAAAACTAACACAGTCTGGCTCAATGATAGAAGTTTACACTATAACAATAAAAACAGTAGGTCGCCGACTTAACTTTCGAGATATTGTGCATAAAATCCTTTGCCGTCTCTTTAGACTCAAATGTTAACGTTGCGCATAGTGACGTTAACGTTACTTTACTTTTCGCGCCACATATCAACTATCGCGTTTTGTAGACTACCGGCAAATTTGTCTGGAACTTTTATCACTCATGATTGTCATCGTCGGGAAAGTGCAGGATGAAGGCATATGTAATACATTTCCCTCAATCTCTGTATAAGCCCTCTTAATTTAACTTTTTTTTAATTTAAAAAATCGCAAACATTACCATTATGCCCTCTCATACAGTTGAAGCGCATCCGAGTTGACAAACTCTCAGAAGTAACAACTACAGGGCGGGCTTCCACGTGTTATGACATTTGAACAATTCCCTTGTCCACGTTTCGTTAGTGCAGTGTAAGCCAGTCAAGTTTTCCATTTCCTGAACCGACCCAAGAAAAAACCTATAATATGCTGCACTATATCCTAGCGTTCCAACGACCGGATTTTGGCGACTCTCTCTCTCTCTCTCTCTCTACAAATGATATGCAGCTTGGATTCACTTAGTGTCTAGCTAGGAGATACAATAAAACGACTTTCTTATGTACACTTGAAACAGAAAGAAGAAATTTAAGACAGAAAAGTGAAAGAAATGCGAGAAAAAGGAAACGCCTCATTGTTTTGAGCTTATTGACAGAACAAATCGTTGAATTGTCACATCAACGGCGATAAAAGTTTTTGACGAGATTGCATCGACATTGATACAAATGCTAGGGACAATCTACGAATTTTAATATATACTGTTCACAAAAAGTAGGGGGTATTTAGGTTTGAAAAATCGTAGCATCTACAACAAATGTGAGATACATATAAAACGCTTAGTATCGATAATATAAATATCTGTTGATACACTTTTCATGAAAGTTTGAACGCTATATCCTGTCACGTGATCTGCATACAGTTTGTTTCAAACAGGGGGTTAGGACAAAAATGTGGTAAATTCGAACAAAAATTTATTCAGATTCTTTAACCAAGCTAACCTTTCAATGCATTTTTAAGTTTTGTATGCTATAATATTTTTTATCTCTTCAAAACGGTCATTTTGGGAAGAAAACCAGAAAACAAAAATCGCACAGGTGCATCGAGTCACCGAAAAAATTAGACATTTTTGGCTTGCACTCTTTATTTTGATGAAACAGTGTGTAAAAGCAATTTTCAGTTCGTTCAATGAATCATGGCGAGTGTTTCTGTGTAAATTTTGTAATCTTAAAAGGGTCTGTTGCCACAGTAGATTCGTGTGAAATTTGGGTGTCGACTCCCTATCTAAAACGAATGACACGCACATCGCGTGATAGGATATACCATCAAAATTGTAATGCAAAATGTCTTATCGAATATTTGTCTGACGGACACTTGTCGTTTCACATGGATTTGATATTTTTTCTAATTTATACAATTTTTAATATCGTAATATCCCCTACTTTTTGTGAACAGTATATAACTGAAACTTGGCATAACTTTTGCTGATTAGTATTTTAAGTGTGGATGGTACATGTATGAAGAACGACTATCTATGGCTGCTACCATGTTAACTGTAAAGTGCGTGGTCGAAGTGTAGACAGTTATCTGACTACTCATTGTACGATTCTGGACTCATGTCACGAGGCTTTGTTACCGTATAGAAATTCGTAATAAAATTATTGCAGTTCAACAGCTCCGAACTCCGTCTAACAAACTAATGAGAAACTGTTAGAGAACAGCTTCCTCTCCACGGAAAACTAGCTATACTTTTTTCACTTTCTTCTCTACGGCACTTTCTATTTCTTTTTCTTGTCGTACGAAATTTGTAATAAAATTACTGCAATTCAACAGCTGCGAACTCCGTCAAGTAAACTGATAAGAAACTGTCAGCTATCCCGCAAATAGTCTTCCGCACGGAAAACTAACTATACTTGTTTCAGTTTCTTCTCTAGTTTAAACATACTTTTTATTATCCTTGTACAAATACAATGTGCAAACAATGGGGTCGGGCTTCAAGTTCTCTCAACATTTGTTATGCTACAACCCTTCCCCTAAAACATGAAATACAACAACCAACATGGCACGAATGTAGAACTGCAATAATTTATAACAAGTTTCTTCTCTCTGGCACTTTCTATTTCCTTTAAATTTCACCCAGCGCTCAGCCTCCTTGCATTTTATGAGTAGACCATGTAGTGATCTCAGAAGCGACTAACGTTGACGCCATCTTGTTTTTATCAAACGGAACGTTTGACGTCATTACGTAACGCAGCGACAGAAACTGCCGCAAGGCGGCGCTGAATTACTCCCACCTCACCTTAAGGGAGTTTCATACAGCCATCAACTATTGTAATTTTGGTTTATTCCAATTTTAACCGGGAACACAGCTTTCAAAATGAATGCAACATTTGGCTTTAGAATATTCCTATAGGGAGATAAATTCGCATTAATCCAATGATGATTGAAGCGTGATTTTCAATTTGCTGCAATTTCGTAACTGCTGATGAGATTTCAATGACATAAAACTCAGAGGTTATTCATTGTTCATGCTTTGTGTTCTCTTTTTATCGGTTACATTTCTTTCTTTTCAACGTCATTTTGCAAAGATTCAAACTTTATGCACAAAAACCGGCAATGAAGGTAACGGACATTTGAATAATTATTCAAATTTGCTTGGAACTTACTCTCATCGGTATACAATCAATTGGTCAGCTTTTAAGTCGGGCATCTCCAAATTTTGAACTGTACCCTATTTTTTTTTCAAAAAAAAAAAAAAAAATCCAATTTTCGACCATCAATAAAACCCCTTTTTTAAAGGATCTTTGCCAGTTTTCATTCTTTTTACAGTGTGTGGTATTCATCCAGATGCATAAACATTAAAATTCGACAAAATGTGAATTCGTTAAAATTTTATGCAAAAAAGTAACCAAATTTCCATTTTCTCGAAATTTCTATGCATAGTTGCACACTCTCTGTAAGCGTTTGCAGACTTAAAGAACTCAGCCATGCTAACTCGCACGAATGCTCAAACGTTTCCAATATTGCAAACTCTGGGTAGAGTAACATGATAAACAATGGTGCGTTTTTAAAGTCCCTCAGTATACTAATCAGCAAAAGTTATGTCAAATGCAGTTATATTAAAAAAATTCTTAGACTGTCCCTAGCATTTGAACAACGCCAGGCAGCCGTATCAACGCCGATGCAATGTCGTCAGAATCTTTTATCGACGTTGATACGATAATTCAACAATCTGTTCTGTCAATAATCTACAAACAATTTGGCGTTTCTTTTTCCTTGCCTTTCTTTCACATTTTTGTCTTTCATTTCTTCTTTCTGTTTCAAATGTGTATCAAAGAGTCGTTTTATTGTATCTCCTAGACACTAAAGTGAACCCAAGCTGCCTATTATTTTTACAGAGAGAGAGAGAGAGAGAGAGTAGCCGAAGTCCAGTCGTCGGAACGCTAAGATTATAGGTTCTTGGGTCGGGTCAGGAACTGGAAAACTTGACTCGCTTACACAGTACAAACGACAAGCGGACAACAAGGGAATTGTTCAAATGTCATAACACGTGTAAGCCCTCAAGTTGTTGCGTCTGAGAGTTTGTCAACTCGGGTGCTCGTCAACTGTATGGGAGGGCTTCACTTTGCACTTTCCCGACGATGACAATCATGAGTGATGAAAGTCCCAGACAAATTTTGCCGCTAGCCTACAAAAAATGATAGTAGATATGTGGCGCGAAAAGTTGAGTAACGTTAACGTCACCGTGCGAAACGTTAACATTTCAGTCTAAAGAGGCGGGCATTTTACGCACATTAGCTCGAAAGTTAAGTCGGCGACCTACTATTTTTATTGCTTTAATGTAAACTTCTATCATTGGGCCATACTGTGTTAGTTTTTGAAGGGGAAAATATGCTTTGTTTTCTCAGAATGAAGGTTTTTATCAAAGAGTGACGAGCAAAAAAGTGCGTTTTCTATAGAACGCCATTATAACGTCGGGTCGAAAAAGTGGAAAAGTAGACGTTTTCGAGGTCAGATATCTTGAAAACGATATCGGCGACCCCCTTTTTTATTACATTTTCTGAAAGAGGGACTGAAAATGTACAATATAGGGAAGTATGAACAAAATCATATGTTTTGTCAATTACTCCCACCTCACCTTAAATGTTGCAAAACACTGCAGAAGAAGAGGGCGAGGTTCGGATCCAGTAAAACATGTTTAAGCACCCGCACCCAGTAATTTATTACTGATCGTTCCAAGGCGGTACTTCTGCTGTGGTTCTTCACAGTTGTTCTTGTGAAAATTTGTCTGTTCCGCTAGCAATCTGGCCACCTGTAAGCCTATAACTGCCCACTTTGATTCCCGTTGTGCTTTAGTAGAAAATTAGAAAATAAATTAAAATAAATGGATGCTATACGTTTTTTTGTATTATTTGTTCTAATTGTCTACATTGCTGTATTCATTGGTCTGTTCAGTAAACTGGAATTGTTGTGGTTTGGTTGAACTATTACGAGGCTAAGGGCGAGGTTTGGATCCAGTTAAAGATATTTAAGCCTCGCAGTAATCTTTTGTTGGCCGTTTTAAGGCGGTACTTTTGTTGTGGTACCTTGATGTTACACTGTGCTACGTCCGCTTGTCAGTGTTCTTTGACGGTTTGCTCACCTGTTTTGCTACCCAATCTGCATTTTTTTTTGTTTTGTAAGTTAAAAGTTAAAAATAAAATAGATAAAATAGATGTTGATGCTGTTTTTGATTAGTGTAGCTGAATGACCAACTGTTTGGGAAAGAGCTGCTCATTCGGTTAACCGTGCGTGTCTTTCGGGAACTTGTGTCAATTTTTCCGTCTGTGTGTGTGCTTCTTTTCCTACTGGCTTTGAGATCGGGATGTGGGATTGGACTGCATTAACTCCTGGTCATTGCCTATCGTTTTACTCTATAATAATAACAACTCGAAAGAATTTTGGATTTTTTTTTTAAATCAGGGCAAGAAACGTCGTTTGTGAATAGTTTTAAGGACGAATGGTTTATTTCCTTCTCTAATCTTTTTAATCCATATACCGATTCAGAATCCGAACATGGTCGCAAAGTTGAAGGTGAACACTTGACAAACGAAACTCTTGACGCACCAATTACAACACCAGAAATAGGACATCAGTAATGAATATAAAAAATAAAAAATCACTCAGTCTTGATTGGATTCCAGCAGAAGTTTTCATCCAAAACTTATATTTTAGTTGGTTGGGACCGGAGCCTTTTTGTCTGTTGCTTGGTCCACCGGGGCTCAACTGGTGACCTTCTTTTGCTTCAGATTTCCAGTGGGGTTGTTTGGCAGGCCAGGGATCTCCACCTGTCAGACAGCCCGTTGTATCTGTTGAGTCCTCGTCTTTGCTTCTTCATGGTGTTGTAATTTGATTTATGTGTTTACCGTGATGATTCATTGACGAGTTAGAGGGTTATCATGCGAACCGAACAACCAACTAAATATTTTGTACCACTTCAGAAACTGAGGGTGAGGTTGGGCCCGTAAAATCGATTTAAGCCCCCCAGTAATTCATTACTGACCGTTCCAAGGCGGTAGTTCTGTTGTGGTTCTCTGTTGCCTGTTTTTGGTGTCAGAGTTTCTGTGATGTTTTACCTTATGTATGTTCTTATTATTTTTGGTTCGGTATTGGTTGCTGAGTGGCCACCTTTTGGGAACAAGCTGCTCACTCGGTTGGCCATATGTTCTCTGTATCTTTGATTATTTGTAATCTTAGTTGTTTCCAACTATGGTTTGAGTGCTGGATTTGGATTTTGATTGTTTCAGTTTCTGGTCTTTGCATACTTTTTACTTTTATGATAAACGCGATGACTTTGATTTTTGCCATAGTAAATTTTCCATTTTTGGATGGTGATGTTCCCCGTTTTACCTCTTACGGGGTTTACACTTCTCAGCTTATTCGGTTTCCTAGAGTGTCTAGTCATGTGACTGACTTCAATGCCCGTAATAAAATTTTAACTGCTCAGCTTCTCCAACAGGGCTATAAATTCTAAATTCAATGTCGGATTAAAAAGTCTTTTGCAACAGGGCCTATCAGGAACGAGAATTTTATGGGGACTTATGCCCGATTTCACGTCACAGTTAATACTCAGATTAACTAGTCCATGGTCTATTTTATCGAAATGCGCAATGTAAAATTTTGGTGTTCCCAATGCTAATCCGTGTACTGAGTGCGACGTGAAATCGGGCCTTAGTCTATAAATAAAAAAAATGTAGATATGTCAGTTCAAGAAAAATATCGTTCGTTACAAACGTATTGGATATAATATAAATGTAATGCTACAGTCTGCATGTTTAGTGGTTAACCCACTTACGGTTAAAACTTTGCTTTCCTCTTTAATTGCACGCCGGTTGGTCAGGCACCAGACTCAGTGATGGGCCCGACATGACGCTACTTAATTTAGTTGGTTGGGGCCGGAGCTTGCCTTGTCTATTGCTTGGTTATTCGGGGTTCAACTGATAGTTTTCTTTTGCTCCGCTATTTCAGTGGTGCTGTCTGACTTCCCCGGGGTCTCCTGGTGTCGCAATACGTTCTTTCCGTTGAGTCCTTATCTCTGATTCATCATAGGCCTTACCCATAATTTGTTTGTTTCCAGTGATGATTCATTGATGAGTTAGGAAACCGTCATGCAGACCAAACAGATAAGTTAACCGCTGCAAAAGCAGAGGGCGAGGTTTAGGCCCAGATAAACTATTTTAAGCACCCCCACCCCCCAGAGATTTATTGCTGATCGTGCCAAGGCGGTACTTCTGTTGTGGTTCTTCATCTTTTTGTGTCTTAGTCAATTCGTTTGTGGCCTGCTAGCAATGTGGCCACCTGTATATCTGCCCACTTTGCTTCCCATTATGTTTTATAATAAACAAAATAGAGATTAGGTAAAAATCGTTGTTAAATGTTTTTTCGTACAGTTTCTTTAGTCTGTTGTGTGGTGCATGTGCTTTTGTTGCGTTGAACCATTGAGGAAACTAAGGGTGAGGTTTGAGTCCAGTGACAATAATTTATGCCACCCTCTCCCCCCCCCCCCCCCCCCAGTAATCTTTTGCTGCCCGTTCCAAGGCGGTACTTTTGTTGAGGTTCCTTGATGTTATTTTGTGCTTTGTCCGCTTGTCTATGGTCTCTGGCGGTTTAGTCACCTGAAAGGCTGCCTAATCTGCCTTCTGTTTTGTTTCGTTTTGTAATTAAAATGAAAAGAAAAGTGATGTAGACTTTGATGTTGTTATTGGGGTATCTGAATAACTATCTGTTTGAACTGCTCATTCGATTTACTGTGAGTGTCTTTGGTAGACTTGTGTCAATATCTGTGTGTATGCGCTTCTTTCCCTATTGGGTCTGAGAGCGGAATGTGGGATTTGATTGTATTAATTCCTGACCATTGCCCATCTTTTTACTTTTCTTGAAGGTTGCGTGTGCAAATTTCTACCTTATTTTGAAATATTGTTCAATAAATTTTTACAACGATTTATTTTTCCAGAAGATTGTTCAGTATCAGCTATAAGTCCAATTCCGAGAAAAAGTGATAAAAGTAAATCTAATAATTACTGTATCTTGGCATTAGTTTACAGTCCGTAATAAGTAAAAAATTTACAAATATTCTAAATAAAAGTTTAACAGAGTGGGTGATGAAAGTGATATAATTGGTGAAGAGCAACAGGCTATAGAAAATCATATTCATCAGTCGATAATTTATTTTGTCTGCAAACCGTAGTTATCAAATATTTAAGAAATAAAGGTGGGCTCTTTTATGCGGCGGTTGTTAAAGTCTCCATAGTCCTATCAGCGGTAAAAACGCCTAAACTCAAATCATTTTAAAAAGCTCATATTGCTGGCAAAAAGTAGAGAAAACAAGTTTTTGTAAAATAACAATTCGCTACACAAAGTACAGTTTCCTGTTCTGGTTTCCCGTCTAGCAATGCTATATAAACTTAGGCGGGATAGTGATTGGGACTCCACATTGTACATTGTATTTTTACCATTTTATGAAATCTAAAGTAGGTCATTTTAGTTGCCAACTAAAATGACCCAAATAAGTTTTCAAATCCCTTTTATGTGAAACTGAAGGATGTTTTATTATTTTAAAGCTGGCTAATCCCGGTCAGTTACAATGACGAAACTATACTGAGAAGCCTGCAGCGATATCTCATGATAAAAATTTTCATGCTGATAGAGCAACGGGGCCTTTAATTTCGAAAAAGTGTTTGATCGCGTTGATAGAAATGCGCTATGGAATAAATTACAAATTTTAAAAAAAATTGTTCTAAAATGAGTAAAATGCTACAGCCTATCTGCACATTTGTTAAAGAATATGTTGTAACTAAAACTGGGTTAACGTCAGTATTTAACTGTCCCATTTGGGTTAGGCAAGGCTGTTGCATTTCGCCTATTTTATTTTCCTTTTTCACTTTTAGCAGACGATTTAGTGTTGCTTGTAGAAATTAAACTTGAATTACAACGGTTGCTTAACAAACTAAAACTATATTGCACCACATGGAATCTACAGGGGATTTGAACAAAACTTATGTTATTGTATTTCGAAATGGCGGCTATCTTCGCAGATACGATAGGTCAGTTTAGTTGCCAACTATACTTACTTGTTTAAAGTTAGCTGATCGCGGTCATTTACAATGACGAAACGATGATGAGAAGCTTGCGGCGATATAGGCTATTTGCTGTGTATAAAACAGGTCATTTTGCAGTTTTTCTATTTTATTATTAGTGATAAAATTTATTTTTCTTCTCCACTGGTTTTGTCAAACAAATTTACTCAGATGAAAAGATTAACAGGTATACAGGTGCCATTGAGTAACTCTGTACAATTAACTAACAACTGACATAGGTAGATACTGACCATTCAAAGGCTGTTACATAAATAAACTTACTCCCTTGTAAAATACAGTTTAAATATCTCCCTAAAATGGGCAGTTTTCAAAAGAAACATTTTAGTTTCAAAACATAATTTTGAGGAAAATTATAGATTAGTTATATATAAGCTAGACATTAAAAATGCGCTTTACTTCACAGTGATAGGTGTGGTAGTTTTAGAGATATTTAGCAAACTGAACTGTTTTATAGACAGCAAACGGCCTATACCTCGTGATTAAATTTTTCATGTTTATAGAGCAACAGGGCCTTAAGGGTGCGCACGGAGAGATATGAAAATATACCGTATGAAGACAGAATGTGTCCAGTTTGTAATACGGCTTTAGAAAATGAATTCCGGGTATTATTTGAATGTTCTCTTTATACTATGGCGAGACAAAACTATAATAATAATTACTACTCTACCTATCTGCCATATGATGCATTTAAAGAATTAATGTCCAAACAATATCCTATTCTAATAATAAATATTTGTAAGTTTGTAGTAGCTGTATTTATAATAAGGAATACGTATTTAACAACAAAAGTTCAAACTCTAGAGCGTATATTTATCTACAACAAGGTGATAAAGATTCGTTTGAGAGTGTTAGTGACCGTGATTGAAATCAATGTTTATTGTGTATAAATGGCATTATGTTTGAGATTTGTATTGAATATATACATGTATGTATTTTGTATTTTGGGCCAGTGTCCTATATTACGAACAAAAGTCTTCTTCTTTTTTAGCTCAGTTTCTTAGTAATCGCAGTTGCTAGAGTCTTCAAACTTGCTCCATAGTTACATCTGGGGAAGATCTACACAAATCAGCGATGCATATTTGGCCATGACCTATATCTCACGGTTGATTGAACATTGAAAAAGTATATACACCTATTGAGTATAATTCAGTTCTAGTAACCACTTGGGCTACAGTCTTCAAACTTGTTTCAAAGATAAATCTGGTAAAGATCGAAAGGAGCAATACATATTAGGTCATAACCTATATTTTTCCCGGATGACTGTGTATGGAAAATAAATATTCATCTGTTGCGTTTAGCTTAGTTTCTTCGTAACCGCAAGTGCCAGAGTCTTCAAAACTTGCTCCATAGATCTATACGTCTGGGGAAGATTTACTGAAAGCAGCAATGCATGTCGGACCAAGACCAAAATTTCACGGTTGGTTGAGGATAGAAATTTTTTCACTTAGCTCAGTTTATAAGTTACCACGCCGGACCGAGTAACGCAGTCGATAGCACATCTGACTTAAGAGTCAGAGGTCCGGGTTCGATACACAGTCTCGCTTTATGGACCAAGTTCTTGCGGGTACTTAGAAACTAAGATAAACGCAACGGGTGAATATTTTTACAAAGTCATACTTGCACCAGCACGCCGCCACGCAGACGTAAACAAAGGGTTTTGCATAAGCTCGTCTTTGCTACGCAAAGTCGCGTTAAAAGTCATAGAGGAGATACGCCGCCGCCGACTAAGCTCTGTTGGAGTCACTGGCCTGAATGAAAACACAAATACATTATGAATAAAAAGTCATGAACATTTTAGAAAGAGGATATTGATACATTGTCTACATATATGAATAATTGGACAGTACATTAGTCACTGACATTGAATGTTAACTTTAAGCAGAATTTGCAAACAGCGTAGATCGATGTGAACATCGTCTAGATCTACACTGTTTGCCCTCTAGTCTTTGAATTCTCAATATAATTGGCCAAAGCATTATTTGAAATTTTGCAGACGTAGATTTTGTCGTCTGCTTTTTGGCGCTTAAATTGTCACAGTAAATATATACACCTTCAGGTTTTCTGTTATGTAGGCAGACAACTTCCTGGGGCCGTATTTATAAAACGACTTAAGTGGTTGCTATGCTGTTGCTAAGGCTATATTTCTATGTTGGAGATTCCCTACAGCTATGAAATTTGCTCTGGAGGAACAGTCTAAAAAGACTGTTCCTCCAGAGCAAATTTCATAGTTGTAGGGAATCTCCTTCAAAGAAATTCAGCCTTAGCAACAGCACAGCAGCCACTTAAGTCGTTTTATAAATACGGCCCCTGGTTTTTAGTGTTGTCCTAGATGTGAGTAGGGACCCATTCAAAGGGTTTTCTGATGTCCTTTTACAAAGCTAGATTATGATGTATGTGCACACCTCAATATTTGTTTCCATTTTTTTTCAAAGGGAGACTATTTTCGTAATTTTCTGTTTGCTTCCTTGGGAGATGAAATCCTTCCAAAACGGGGTCTTCTTTTAAAGGAAATAATATGGAGCAAATTCTTTTCTTTCGGAGTTGTCCTCCATTGAGAACGGAGGCAAAATGAAATGATAGGCTTGCATACCCTGAAAGTGTACCCATTCACTTTTCATAGTTTCGGGCACTTCCTTGCTTTCAGGCTAGTCTGCCAATCTAGACTTCCAGCCACGCACTTCATCCATGTTGATCGGAAATGACGTCAGAACGTGGACTTTTGTGCTCTTCTCTGCCATAAACGTTGCCAGTGACTCAAATGTGTTAGCAATTTTCTGAAGACTTCTATCCAGGGAGTTGATTTGGGCGTCAGTTATCATTTGTTTCTTGTCGTTTTGCTTGCTAACGTCGTCGGCGAGATGCTTTAGCAAACCTGCTCCCTGTGGATTGTAACAATTTTTATGAATGCATGTATGTCTATATGAATACACTGTAAAACACAATTTCATTTGAATTAACGTGCTGGACCCAATTGTTCAAAACACCATTAGGCTAACGAGCTTGTTAAGAGGTCACTTTTTTAAGTGTTTTACGACTCTATAGCCAAATACACTGATATTTTTTGTTGAAAATACACGAGAAGCTTTCAACAGAAAATATTGAGGTATCTAAGATACTAAAGTTTGAAATTTTAACGTCTCGTTAACTAACGATGTCGTTAGTTTTGAACAACTGGGCCCTGGTCAATATTTTGTGATACTAATCGGTAAGTCAATATCATACAATTATTGACCTTGTTTGCGCTGAAAATGCATCTTTAATCATCTGCAAGCTATATATTAATCGACACGAACGTCACGAAGCGGAAGTCAGTGTGTTGAGTACCATGATTAATATGAAAATATGCACTGCCTATAGGCGAGCACATTGCTCTTTACAATGCTCTCCAAAGCTACAAAATAGTGCGACTGAAAATGTAATATCTGTTGAAACGTACGACGGTGCGACATGGCAGTATCTCGCAACGAAATGCTGCGACCTTACTAACATTTAATCATCAGTGTGAAAAGGTGAGTGGCTGATTAATTTAGTAAAATTGACTTCCATTATCATTTTGATAAAATTTTAAAGAAATCATAAAAAGTAGAAGCCACTGAGTTGTGACTCAATGTCAGCATGCTAACATACTAAGATTTTCATAGTCAAAGTTAGAATGCTAACATTGGAAAGATTTCGGATAGTGACACTTCTTGATATGCGTTCGTGAGATATGGTGTGAGCTGGTGCGTTGACGGTGGCTGCAGGGTGAGGGAGGAATTCGTCTTTTGCGCACAAAAAATCTAGTTACTTACAGCAGTCAGTGGCGACATAAATTTAGCCAAAACACCTGAATCTACGGGGACATCTATTCCATCAAGTTTGACCGTCTCATCCTTGTGTGCCTCAAGCCAATCTTTTATTGCCGTCATCTTGTTCTCCATTTCTACCAAGACTTGTATCAGTTTCTGTAGTTTCTCGATTTTCTCCCTGCTGCCACTTAGAGACTGAAGAAGTGCTTTAGCAGCCTTGAAGACGGCGTCAATGGCAAAGAACTCCTTGATCAGTTTGCTTAGTTTCGCTATAGCTCGTAGAACTTTGGCTGCAATACTGGCTGCTTCTCCGGCTCCTTCAGCTGCCGCTTCAGCCTCCGCCTCAGCCGCCGCCTCAGCCGCCGCTTCTGCTTCAGCCTCGGCCGCTGCTTCGGCTGCGGCTTCCGCTGCTGCTGCGGCCGCTTCTTCTGCTGCTGCTGCGGCTGCTGTGGCTGCGGCTTCAGACGCTGCTGCTGCAGCAGTGGCCGCTACGTCGATGATGACGCCAATAACTATGCCCATGATGCAGCAGTAATTTTACACACCTGAAAAATTAAGGAAAGTAGATACACGTACGAGCACGGAAAAAAGACTCTGAAGATTGTTTTCGCGCCCTATCTCGCCTGGCTTGTTTTGGCATACAGGGTTCAGAGTAAGGTATCCCGTAGTCTGGTGACAATGGGGTTAGAGGTCCACCATCCATATCTTGGGAACAGCATACGAAAAGCGGAGCCCATACCTCTTCTTTTGCAGCCTTATCCTGTCCTGATTCAAAAAGGGAACCTTTTTGCTGCTAGGTCAAAAGACAGTCTTCGGCAGGCCGAACGGCATATCGAACATGCGACCTGCTACACTATTAACCCAGCATCTCTTGCAACTCGACCACACGCTTCGCTTTGTAACTTTAAATAACTAGAAGCTCTCGATATGTCGAACACTGATATCTCAACGTACCCTTTTATATCAAGAATATAGTTTGGGCATATTTCCTACTTATTTACATTTCAACTCCTTTTATCTCAAGCTATGGATACCTCAAAATAAATTTTCTGGAACCAGGAAATTTACTTTGAGCTTTTCATAGTTTGGGATGAACTTCGACTTTGAGATATCGAGATTTGACTGTTATAAGAAGCTCAGTTTCTTTAAACTCGGCTATGGCAAGCCAAGTGTACAAAAGTCTACAAACATAGGTTTGAAAAATACAAGTAAAAAGTATGCAAAGACCAGGAATTGAAACAATCAAAATCCAAGTCCAGCCCTCAACCATAGTTGGAAACAACTAAGATTACAAATAATCAAGATACAGAGAACATATGGCCAACCGAGTGAGCAGCTTGTTCCCAAAAGGTGGCCACTCAGCAACCCAAACCGAATCAAAAATAATAATAACATACATAAGGTAAAACATCACAGAAACTCTGACACCAAAAACAGGCAACAAAGAACCACAACAGAACTACCGCCTTGGAACGGTCAGTAATGAATTACTGGGGGGCTTAAATCGATTTTACAGGCCCAACCTCACCCTCAGTTTCTGAAGTGGTACAAAACATTTAGTTGGTTGTTCGGTTCGCATGATAACCCTCTAACTCGTCAATGAATCATCACGGTAAACACATAAATCAAATTTCAACACCATGAAGAAGCAAAGACGAGGACTCAACAGATACAACGGGCCGTCTGACAGGTGGAGATCCCTGTCCTGCCAAACAACCCCACTGGAAATCTGAAGCAAAAGAAGGTCACCAGTTGAGCCCCGGTGGACCAAGCAACAGACAAAAAGGCTCCGGTCCCAACCAACTAAAATATATAGCTTTAGGTCGGGGCCATCATAGAGTCTGACGACCGATCCCCCGGTGTGCAATTAAAGAGTGCAGCAAAGCTATCAACCGTGATTGGGTTAATCACTAAGCACGCAGACTGTCGCATAACATTTAAATTATAGCCAATACGTTTGTGACGTATTATTATTTTTCTGAATTGATCAGAAAAATCAGTCCTACCCTTAATCTTTTTGAATTTGTATACTAAGTCACCATAAAATTCTGGTTCCGATAGGCCTTGGTGTAAAAGAAATTTTAATCCGACATCAAATTTTGAAACCAATTCATGGTGTCTGCGATAGAATTTAGAAAAAGCCTTTCTAAGCTTATGATACCGATAGCCCTGTTGAAGAAGTTTAGCAGTTAAACATTTATTACGAGCATTAAAGTCATCTACATGACTACACACTCTAGCAAATCTTATAAGTTGAGAAATATACACTCCATAAGAGGGACGACGTGGAACGTCACCATCCAAAAATGGAAAATTAACTATATCAAAGTCAAAGTCATCACGTTTATCATAAATTTTAGAAGATACAAAACCGTTAGAAATAGATAGATGTAAATCCAAAAAGGGGGCCTCGGTATCTGAAGTATTAGCTTTATTCAATTTAAGTTCAGGTGGGTAAATTTGGTTAACCATGCTTTCAAAATAAGGATTATCAATATTCAGAAGATCGTCTAAATATCTAGAGGTTGAGTTAAATGCCTCAATGATATCAGCTTGATTATCAACAGAAAGAGAAGTCATGAAATCTCTTTCATAACAAAATAAAAACAAATCGGCCACAAGAGGAGCACAATTTGTACCCATCGGAATACCAACAATTTGTCTGTATAACTTATTACCAAATCTGATGTAAATATTATCTAAGAGATATGATAAGGCGTCACATACATTCTGACATGACCAAAGACTATATCCTCTATATATTTTACGGTCAGTAGAAGTGAAAAACGCTTTCTTATCGTTACAGGCAATATAAAGGGTATCTTCATTATTGGAGAACTTTTTGAAGGCCCTCTCAATCAAATCAACAAGTTTTTCCTTTATTAAATTATGGGGTAATGTGGTATAAAGAGTAGAAAAATCATAAGTGGACAAACTAGTCGCACGGAACCCTCTTGACTTCAGTTTACTAAGTACCTCACCAGAATTTTTTATAGACCAAAACATATTTTTCCCTGACCTCTCATACACTGTCTCATAGTACCAAATGACACGAGATTTCACAGCAGTGAGGCAAGAAGTTAATAATTTAGATAATTCTGTAGTAGTACAAGAGCTAGAGTTGGCAATGAATCTAGCTTTATACGGTTTTTTATGAAGCTTAGGTAACCAATACATCGTAGGAAGTTTGTCTTGGCGTTCCTTAACGTTAACAGCAAACTTTAAAGGCAAATTATTTGAGTGGCTATTAACGACAGTCTTCTCATCTGTAAAAGTCTCTTCGTAAGCCGTGGTGCCGTTAAGTTCCTGCTTCAAAGTGTTAATATAGTGCATCCGACAAACAACAACAATGTTGTTTGCGGCCTTGTCAGCAGGAACCAAAACATACTTCCTATGAAAATCCTGGATACCCTGCTTCAAATATCTAAAGGAAGATTTAGGCTTAGGAGGTAAAAGATTAGTATTGTGTGAATAAAACTTTATACGTTTATCCACAATATTAAAGATACTTAGTTTCCATTTCTTTAAAGCGTTACTTTCAACACCCTCTCGTTTACACCAACGATTACCAAAATCATTTAATGCAGATGCAATTTCTTCCCTACATCTGTTGAAATCGATATGGGAAGGGAATCTATACTTAGGACCCTTAGAAACAATGTTACGAATTCTAGAATCCGGGATGATCTTCAAATTTCCAGTCACAACATGACCTGCTGATGGGTAAATAAATTTGGAATCTTTACAATCTCATGAATCAGGAGTATTAGCATCGATGTCAAGATCAGACACAAGTTTATTGAAATTAAATATGATACTTCTAATCGGTTTGTTATACTTATAACAAATAATAGGTGGTTCAGAATTTTGGAAATAATCAGGTATGGAAGATGTAACAGATTTATCCTGAAATATACTAGGTAAATCTATAAAGTCAATACCTTTGTTAATGAAAGGGATTTTAATGAAATTTCTTTTATGATTGATTTCAGAATCAATTAGTGGACGGAGAGCGTGTTGAGTATAACATCTAGTTAGAAGTGCCGCTTCGTACATTTGGTGATTTCTATCGTAAAACCTATTAGCCTCTATATCCAATTTGCGTAAGACTGGAATGGGTAGGGAACTAAGAATTGAAAGCATAGCATGTCGGCCATGTTCCAATAATTTTGTTGATAAATCATTAAGAGAAGTGTTAGATTTTTTGGCAGCACATCTTTTACGTTTATCATTTCCTTTTTGTCTTATACCATGAGATCTGGATTTACGTTTTCGAATTTCTAAAAACAAACCTATGTTTGAACTTCTTGTCCAAACTTATGTTTGAAGGTAAAATCACGAGTTTTAAAATGTCAGATTCTTAAACGTATGATAGAGATAGCAATGGCAAGCCAAGTGCACAATAAGTCTACAAACATAGGTTTGATTAATTGACGTCCACGCTAAACAGCTATGGTCATGTCGGGACCGTCAGTTAGCCTAACCACACTATTCCTGGGCAGGCTTAGACCTCCTAAGCGGTTAACCAGTACTAAGTGCACATACTTTCGCCAGTAACTGACAACTGCCCTTCTTTAATCAGCGGAAGGAGAAACGAAAGTATGTGGTCAGACCGGGTTTCAAACCCAGGACCTCTGATTTATGAGTCAGGTGCCTACCGATTGCGCTACGCGGCCCGGCCATAGGTTTGAAAATTACAAACCTATGTTTGAACTTCCAACCCAGGTTTGAAATTCTCTAACATATCGCTGGCCGGGTTTGAAAAGTTCTATCATAGGTTTTAAAAAAGACATTCTTAAACCAGTAATATAACCTTCTAACCTATGTTCGCAACAAACTATGCTTGCTAAGTGCACACCATAATAAAGCAAAAGTCGCCGAGTATGGTAAGCCAAGTGCACAATAAGTCTACAAACATAGGTTTTTAAATTACAAACACAGGTTTTTACTCAAACCTATGTTTGAAAATCACTATTATAGGTTTATGGCTTTCAATCATGGGTTTTAAAATCTCTATCATGGGGTTCAGAAAACCTGTGATTGTAAATTTAAAACCTATGCTTGAACTCGAAACCCATGATTGAAATTTATAAATCTGTGTTTGTAGACTTGTTTTGCACTTGCCAACCAAAATTTTGTCCAAACTTATGTTTGAAGGTTAAATCACGAGTTTAAAATATCAGATTCTGAAACCTATGATAGAGATTGTAAAACCCATGATAGAAAACCATAAACCTATGATAGTGATTTTCAAACATAGGTTCGAGCAAAAGCCCGTGTTTGTAATTTACAAATCTATGTTTGTAGACTTATTGTGCACTTGGCTTACCATACGGCGACTTTTGCTTTATTATGGTGTTTGAGTATATTCGGTGTGTCAGCATTTGTACAAGAAAGTATTGACTTTCCTGGCAGGTATTACCTCCAGTAGGGCTACTCTTGAAGAGAAAGAATATGCTCTGTCTGGGAGCAAATTCTTTCCTTTAAGAACAGCAAAACAAATAATCCCAGATCAGATTTTTTTTTTCATTTTTGTCGAAGACATAAGATTACTTCTCTATGTGACTATGAACAACTCTTGTTGATTACTTCTCTATGTGACTATGAACAACTCTTGTTTTACAACTAGAAGTATAACTACAACTGCAGTCAAAATAAAAGCCTCATGCTTCTGGGGCTGGGAAGACTTATTCAGTCCAGACAAAGACCCGATAGAAGATCAAAGAGCAAGACATATCCCAGCAAGCACATGACATTTATGCAACATTGCATCAACGTCAATATAGGAATCAAACATGGTTTTTCATGCATTAACTGCTTTTTATGCAATAATGTAGCGTCATGACGCTGGATCGACGTTGATGCGACGTTGCATCATTATTATGTTGCCGCTGGATAAATGATGAAATACCTTATTTACTGAAAGCACCATGACTCTTTTACCTTCGACAATATCTTTTAAGAGATATTTCTTGTTTTCACTGGGTATCATCTTTTGCAATTCTGTGTTTCAAACAGTGTTTGCTTCCCTTGATGATTACAGCATTTCAGAAAAGGAGGTCTGCTAATAAAAGCTAGAGAATTAAATTCTTCTTTTAGGACTATTTGTTTTCCTTAAAAAAAATCCATCCCAGTTGAGAAGGGCGGCAACAACGAAACCGGTATTCGCAATAAAGACACACTTAAACCTAGCTGCGATATTGTAGTTCCAACTATGCTGAAGTTACAATGTATGGTGGGTTGTTTGTGCCATTTCGTCTTTTTGCAGCGAAAAGACTCTATGCGAAACGAAAAGACGTCATGCGAAAAGACGAAAAGGCAAAAAAAAACATGCAAAAAGACGAAAAGACGAAATAATACCATGCGAAAAGACGGACCCCGCCACGTGAAAAGACGAAATTTCAGCGCGATAAGACGCCATTTAAATTTCGATATTGTTGTCTTTTCACATGGCGTCTTTTTGTCTTATCGTCTTTTTGCAAGGCGTTATTTCGTCTGTTCATCTTTTTGCAGTTTTGCATGGCGTCTTTTTTTTTCGTCTTTTTGCGCGGCGTTATTTCGTCTTTTCGTATGGCGTTGTTTCGTCTATTCTTCTTTTGGCATGCATTGGCAACTTTTTTCCTCAGCCCCATATAATCTAACTGTAAACGACGATATCGCGTGAGCTTGAAATAGCATTAAATTATATAGGACATTGACAGTTTTTCTCTTTTTTTTTGTCTTCCTTGAAAAAGAAAACGAAAAATGTTGTATTAGGTCAATAAAGTGCACTTTTTTAGCTGCACATAGATATTTTTTTCAAACTTTCAAGTTTACATTTATTGCGGTCATTTTTGCTCTGATTAATATAGCCATCATCTCCTAATTGTATATAGGAAAAATAGAGAAAATGAGCAAAAAGTTACTCAGTTTTTTACGTTTTTCTTAAAGCAAGGATCTAAAGTCAAAAATGTTGTGTTATCCTTATATTCTACACTATCTTACAAATCGTTTGATATATTTTGTAAGAAAATCAAAGAAATATTAGTGCGGTCATTTTTTACAAACTTAATACTACCCTACATCCAAAAACTGAATTTTCAGTACCGTGCATGACTATATCGAGGTGAGGAGAATTGCTGGGGACGGGCGTTTTTTCGTCTTTTCGCATGGCCGTATTTCGTTTTTTCGTGTTTTTGCGTGGCGTTATTTAGTCTTTTCCCGTGGCGTTATATCGTCTTTTTGCGTTTCAACTTTTCGCTTGTCGTCTTTCGGCGAAAAAAACGTTACGAAAAAAGACGAAATAACGCCACGGGAAAAAACGAAATAACGCCATGGCATTATTTCGTCTTTTTGACGCTTGGCGTCTTTCGGTGAAAACACGTCACGCAAAAAGATGAAATAAAGCCACGGAAAAACGGACGAAATAACGCCATGCGAAAAGACGAGAAAAACGCCCTGCGAAAAGACGAAATAACGCCTCGCGAAAAGATGAAATAACGCCACGAGAAAAGTTTTTTGGCGTGATGTTTTTTGTCTTTTCGCGCTGAAATTTCGTCTTTTCGCGTGGTGGTGAGTTTTGTTTTTTAGCATGGCATTATTTCGCCTTTTCATATATATTTTTTTTGTCTTTTCGTCTTTTTGCAAGGCGTCTTTTCGCCGCGAAAAGACGAAATGGCACGAACCAGCCACCATAACAATGCAATGCCCATTTGATGACGAAACAAGGCAAAATGCCTTATATTAGGCAAATCATTTATCTATGACACAATAGATCTCGAGGTATGTCATATTTTTGATGAGGAGGGATCGTGGCTAATGTCTACGACGGCCCAACAGGCTCATTTTTACGAAAGAGTACACAACGGCCATCTTAAAGAGGCCAAGCTCACTTTATGTCTACATTTAGTCAGAGCATAGTGTGTCCGTCTGTATGGGATAGTAAATAGGTAAGAAAGGAAATTAAAATCTGTATTATATTCTTTAACTATTTCTTCTTTTCAGTAAGTTTTGCTTTTCTTATTAACTTAAAAACTAATGAAAACTTTGTATAGGGAAAGTTATTACATGTAAAAGTAATAATCGAAATCTGGATATGAAAGAGAGAATACACGTCTTTGTACTAATTTTATCATTGACCTAAAATATGATCAATATGATCAGTGAAAGGAAAAAGCAGAAGAGGTAGAAAGAAGAAGAGGTCGGAGGACAATATTAAAGACTGGACATGAATGGACTTTGCCAGCTCAGCTAGGGCAGCTGAAAACAGGACAAGGTGGAAAGGGATCGTTTCAAAGTCATCTGTGTGTCCCAACGACCCAATAAAGTGATGGAATAGAATAGAAAATAGAATAGATGATCAGATGTTGCAGCTTTAATAGAAGTCTTGAAACAAATATTGGTAATCCACTTAAGAATGTTAAAAAAAGATGATACCGGGCATCCAAATGCGTGCATGATACCTAAATTTCGAAATAAAATCCTTCTTGTCTCTGAATATGTTCATTCGAAAAAATGCAGTCTTCGTGTTTCTGGCATTTTTTCTGTCATTGAGGTTGTCTTGTACATATATGTACAAGACAAACCCAAAGACAGAAAAAACAAGAAAGAAAGAAAATAGAAGCTGTTATATAATTGATTTTTATTTCAGATGAATATTACGAAAAGAAGTAATGATCAATAACAATATTGGTAGTATTACAAATATATACGAACAGGTTTAGTACGTTCCGATTTCCATTTTGCGCAGAGACAATTCCGGAATCGTCTTGCACAAGGTAAGTATTCCCACTTTGCGGAACAAAGTGAGAATTCCTATTTTGTGCAATACAATTCCAGAATCGTACAATTCTTACTTTGCGCAGAACATAATATATAAGCCATCTCCTGATAGTTCGTATTACGTGTACATATGTTTATCAGAGTCCAGTTGTTCAAAACTAATGAGACGTTAAAATTTCAAACGTATTGCACACAAAAACGCTGCCATTTTTCGGCAAACAAAAAACATATAAAGAGCTTTTGCATTGCTAAAGTTTCTCATATTTTCTCAGTAAAATATTAAAAATTGTCTCCCTCGTTTATTTCATGTTTTCAGAATCAGATATTTCAACAAAATTTCGTTAGAAAATATGTAATAGTCTCATAATTAACTGTACAAGTTTTGAGGAAATGCATATTTTTTTCGATAAATGTGAAATGAGAAATAAGCTTCAAATCAAAATGCAAATTACCTGTTTCCTCACGGCCCGTAAGAGTATCGATTTTGACCACGTGTGTCATGTGATCATGTTCAGGTATTTTTCTTATTCGTGTGCGTGATTGTGACGTATGAATAAATAATTTTGTCCAATAATGCGACTTCGAGCGCGGTCCGCGATCGTTAAAAATTATCTTTTTTTTTGTTGAAGTCACTTTTAGCGAATATTATTATCTAAACTCTATTTCAAATGTATAGTAGACCATGTGGGAGGTATTGCATGAAATATTTCATCAAAACATTTTTGTTATTATCATCAAGGGCGTAAATGTTTAAGAATTTAATTCTATGCCGGTACTAACAGACTTAAGGAATCCTCGGCTAACGACTTCGTTAACACTTTAAGCGCCAGGGACGAAAACAGCCGAATTTGCAAACAGCGTAGATTTTGATGAGGCGGCTCGTCATGAGCCGCCTCATCTAGATCTACACTGTTTGCCCTCTGATCTTTGACTTCTCAATATGAAATGTCCTGGACAAGGCATTTTTTTTAATTTTTGCGGACTTAAATTGTCGTCTTCTTTTTGGCGCTTAAAGGCTTAAGCTATGCTTTGAACAACTGGGCCCAGAATTACAATGCAAGGGAATGTCTCAAAATAAGTCGATTCCTACTAGTTTTTATCCCTATTCTTATCTGCCTCACTTATTAGAAGTCAACAACCACTGATTGATACATGTTAACATTTGTTGTAGATCCAAATATGAGTTTATATACCACCAAGCAGATTTTTTTGTAAGAGAAGTATCTTCTAAACTGGGTCTACCCCTGCACAGGGAAGTATTTCATTTACCATGTTTACAGCAAATGAATATACCGCCATGTATTCCCGCCATTGCTTTCAAAGGGGCAACTGTTGGGGTTAGGGTTATTGGCTCCCTTGTAAGAAAAGATCTACTCTTGAAGGAATTATAATTTGCTCCTTGGGGATCAACGAGTATATGACAAATTCTTTCCTTTTAAAATTAAAAAAATGAATATACCAGAGTTGGTTCTTTAAAGCTTATATTTGACCGCTTAAGCTGCCTCCTTTTGAAACAGCGGCAAACCCCTTTTAAAGGGAAATCACCATATAAAAACTGCAATTGAAATTTTGTTGAAACTTCACACAGTGGTAGAATATTATATGCTAAGTGAAAAAATGAAATAAAAAAATGGGGTCACCGTACTACTTTTTGAGATAACGCAGCGCCATCTATGTGCCTGTTTGAAACATGACTTTGTCTATTACGAACACTTTATCCGAGAAAATAGATGACCGATCATTTCGAAATAAAGATTTATTACCTCCTCTTTCTTGTCTCTTTGTTTGCCTATCAAAATTGTTCTCGTCGTATGTCTCATTATATAGGTTATTTTCAGTTATTAGTTTCCCACCATTTTCTATTATTGGAAAAAACGTGGAATTTCTTCAATATAAAAAGTTCCACAATTGAAATTTTTATATACTTTTGATATGGTGAAGGGATGATCCACCTCTAGTCTGGCTACAGACCCTATGTTCAATATATCCCCTGCAAAGGAACATAGGGTCTGGTTACTTGCATCTGAGATTTTTCCCAAATCTTGGTTAGCGAACTTTGCTGACCTTTTGTTCAGCCTTTCATGGTGCTGCAGTGGCAGATTTTTATGTAAGAAGCAATTTGAAGATGTAAACACAGATGGTCAATCTGATAAAGCTAATGTTCTGTGGCAACTTGTTTTTATAACTCTACAGGCTTTGAGAACAGGAAACTAAATACAATAAACCTGAACCACCAATTTTCTGTAATGGATTATTCTATCTTTTGATTTTGGACTGGTTCATTTTATAGTTGAGGGGGTGTTTAACAGGAAAAAATTAGTAAAAGCAAAAGAGTGTTTATACCTTTCCAGAGCAGTCTCATCATGGTCTACACTGTTTGCAGATTCAGGTTTGTCCGACTGATCTGATCAGTATTAGTAAAGACCTCCACCCCCACCCCACCCCACCCCCATCCCCCACCCCAACCCCTCTGTGTTTAGAGCATATGAAGCTATCTAAAGACAATTAATTCCTGAGCCCATTGATTTTTCAAAAAAAAAAATTCTACATTTAGGTTTTGGACTAATTCATTTTATGCTTGAGTGAGTGTTTTACAGAAAATTAAGTAAATGCCAAACACTGTTCATATTTCCCCTGAGCAGTCTTACCTGGGTCTACTCTGTTGAAACTTGTTTGTCCCATTTAAGAGAAGATTGACTGTGTGTTATCACAATGAAGCCTAGTCACCTAAGAATTATGACACATTGATTTGTTCAAATTAGAATAGGGAGAAACACATATATGTAGCTCATGGTTGAAGAATTTAGAATAAAATAAATTATCTACAAAAAATTCAAACACCTCTGGAGAAATTTTAAGAACAGACATTTAATACATCTACATTCAAATGTATAAAAAAACATATTTTGATCTGATCAGCACCAATCAAGATCCAATGCATACACGTCTGATTTAAGAGAAGTCCTACTGTCATGAATCATATCATGACTAGTGAGGACAGAATCTGTTTACATTGGAATGAAAAAAGTGATACAGCTGATCGCCTGTTATTGGTTTAAGACAGCTGGTCATAATGTAAATTTGCCACTGTATCAGATCTTCTAATATTGCGTTGTTTAAAATGTGGAATGGAACACAGTGGACTGGAATGGTCTTGTCCACCTTTTCCCATCGATTTGGAATTGCACTTTTACAGGAAAGAATTTTCTCCCTCTGAAGAAGTCATTTCTTCCTGAAGAGAACCACTGTTCCATGCTCTTGGAGCAATTGTAACCAATTTACAGTAGATTATGTCATCCATTCCATTCCATTCCATTCCATTCCATTCCAGGTTTTAAACTATACACCTAAAATTCACAGACAGATTGAGAAACCAAAACTAATTGATTTCTGAGTGTGATGGAGATAAAGATCTCTGCTAGTCTAATGGGCACTTTATGGCACTTGTAATGTTGCTTTTATTAACTCAAGAATTTGTGAGAAGAGTATCATATTGCAGAGCCTCTTCTGAAAGTTACCAGGCGAATCTGACCACCAGAGTAATATACAGATTCGACTGTAGCCAGGCTAATCCACCTCGTGCAAATAAGCAAATAAGAAATATATGTCATCGACCAAATATTCGAGTTATGGAAGGAAAACCACTTTTATTTCGTGCGGTTTTAATATAAGCGCGTTGACGTCAATGTTTTATGCGTTGACGTCGCTTTCTATTTGGCGCCATCAACGGCCATATGAATAGCGCTCTTACCTTTCGATGCTTTTTATAGCAATGCAATATAATTCCCTATTCAATTTCAGCAATGCTCTTATGCCTTAAACGTTATAGTCAATATGAAATTGTCGCCTTCAAAATTTTCTCGTATGCAGACAACACATTAATGAGAGAAATTCCAAGGACTGAAACTAGGCAGCATGTTTACATAATTACCGTAACGACATGAGCCAACAATAAAAGCTTAGATCAGCCTGTGCATTTGCTCAGTCTGATCTCCGCTTTCACTGTTTGCATGGGTATTTCATGACTCAAGCAAACCAAGTCCTTATTTTTATTTATACTTGCATTAAGTAATTACGAGATTCAAAACGCGCTTGCATTTTTCACAGCCTCTCTTTACCTGACATATAATTCCTAAAAAAATACACATCACCCGCCAAAAAATTGGCGCTCTCTTTTCCGTATAAAATTCTTCAGCCCCAATTTTGTCGTATTTTTTGTCCAGTTTTATATATTTACCATTTTTCTGTCGCAAAACACTTATACGTTTGTTTCAACAAAGAGCCCATGTTGTCTTCGAAAGTGACGTAAACGTTTTAGCGTTACGGCAAACGACGTCATGATAACCATAGCAGGAAACAATGACGCTGCGTCAAAATGTATGCGCATGAACATTGAGGCGATTTCCCTTTAAGAAGAAACTCGGCACACAGGAGAGTCCATGCTTAATTCTGAAGGTCATCTCCCTTTCTCATGCCATTTTCATTTTGTGTCCCTTCTCAATGGCGGTTAACTCTATAAAGAATTTTGTTCACAGGTTCTCACCATAGTTTCGTCATTGTAAATGACCGCGATTAGCAAACTTTAAGCAAATAAAACGTCCTTGAGTTTCACATAGAAACGGTTTGAAAAATTATCTGGGTCATTTTAGCTGGCAACTAAAATGAACACAAGCGTTGGGCCCCAATCATTGTCCCGCTTTTGTTTACATTGCATCGCTTAACGGGAACCAGAAAAGGAAAACTGTATTTTGCGCAGCGATTTGTTGTTTTCTAAAAACATGTTTCCCATACCTTTTGCCAATGATATGGATCAGCTTTTGCACAGCAACCTTCATTTTGTAACCGAACGTGAAGGTTGAAGTGCTTTCCGTAATGATTCGTGTTGAGACGTTTTTACCACTGATAGGCCTATGGAGACTAAAGTTTAACCTCGAGGAGGGAATTATTTTCTATTAAGAGTTGACCCCCTTTAAGAAGGCCGGTTTCGTACAGAAAAGCAAACATGAAACAAAGTTACAAAAGTTGAAAAACATGGTAGTAAACATGATGTACTTGTACAGTGAAGTCATCTAAATTCGGACAGCAGGTAAATTCGGACAGTGACATTGTTTCCTTTATATATCAGTTGTTTGGAATTAAAACAAAACTAACTGGACAAACTGTGAAAATCTTGATGAGACGGCTCATTATGACTTGACCCTATAGCCATAAAGCTTAATAAAATGGCATGGCTTTGACAACATCCACCTGGTTCCTCAAATCGTCCACATTTTCCTGTGTCAGTGGAAGGGTCTTCAGGACAGGGAATCTTGAAGACTGTCCAACAGCGAACTTCCGGAGGTCATCAAAGGATGTGACGTAAGCAGCGGAAGCATCCAGCAGATTTCCAACATCCTCCGCAGTTGGAACTAACCAGGAAACTTTTCCGTCGATCTTTTTCTGCAGGGGTTTGGCTGCCTCGAAAGCTTTATCAACAGCCTACAATATACATATCAGAAACACAGTGCTCCAGATCAGAAATTCTAATGGATAATTTTCAATATTTCTTCATAAAAGCATAGGCTATCCGGTGATCTCTCATTAGAACTGTCATTGTAGCTGTAATGTTCTTATTTGCACCTTTTGTTGGACTCAAGTAAAATACGTCCTGCTAGTTCAACAGTTTAATCTAGCAGGCCATAACATACATACAGTGTAAATCATGTCTAACCTAATTTAGGTAGTTGGATACTGAATAGAATATTGGTTTAAACATATTTTATTCGTTTTTAAATTGTAACATACATACATACATATATAGTATACAATACAATCTTGGGATTAAAACGAAAGCTGAGTGCTTATAAAGTTCTTCTATAATAGAATATTAGCGGGGCATTCAAAGCATTGTCTCAGCTAAATAACCCAAAGAGCTCTTAAACATTTCGATAAGAAAAATAAATCACGTTTTATTTTCCTAAAAATACAATATTTTGTATTTCTACTGTTACGACCTGGCAGTGGTAACAAAAAAGATGGAAGTAAACCAGCAACAAGCCTGTTTTTAAACTTAACAAAATTTATTTACTTGTACATCAAAATAAAACAGTCATTAATTAATCAAGAGAATACGTAATTAACGATACCTTATTTTAGTCTGAATGTCCCTCAGAATTTAAAACACAAGTCCTTTAATAATTTCTGATCCCAGAAGATAAAGTATGTATGAGCACATGAATATTTCCAAATCCAATATATTTAAATTCCAGTATAACTTATTTTACTATAGACTGGTGAAAGTTTTCATACAAAGACCTAAATGAAAATCTCTCCTCTTTATATAATATCTAGGAACATTCCGGAACTAACCAAAAATAGATCTTACCAAAAAGTACTCAATTCTGACATAATTTCATACCAGAAGATTCTTAATGTTTACAACAGAAAGGTCTAATATTTTCTCAGTACTAAAAATAGTTATTCCAGAATGTTCTAAAGTACAATGTAAACAACTTGTTTATTTCAAACCTAGTAAACATCTAAAAACTGCAAAATCATGGTAAAAGAAAATATTTACACCAACTTAAACACCATATTCATAACACTTCCCCTCTTCAAGGAAAAGAAAGTTTTATGAAATAAAGCTTTCTTTTGCCATATGACAAATTATGAAACAAAATTAAGTTTAATGCATGTACACTGTATATATATCAGTACTAATCCAGACATCATGTAGTAATAGCCAAATTTAGGCTCTTGAAAGTGCATCTGGGATAATATTATCTTTTCCTCTGATATGTCTGATGTCAAGATTGTACTCCTGCAACATGAGACTCCACCTGAGTAACCGCTGATTTTTGTTCTTCATTTTATGAATGAAGGTCAGTGGATTGTGATCACTGAAGACAACAATTGGTGTGACTGAAGAAGATAAGTACACTTCAAATTGCTGAAGAGCAAGGATGAGAGATAAACACTCTTTTTCAATAGTAGAGTAATTTCTCTGATGTTTGTTAAACTTCTTAGAAAAGTAACAAACAGGGTGATCCACACCATCATTATCTTCTTGAACCAAAACACTGCCTGCACCAACGTCACTAGCATCTACCGCCAATTTAAATGCTTTGTTGAAGTGTGGTGCTAAGAGAACTGGAGCACTCTTAAGTATGGCCTTTAAATTATCAAAGGACTTTTGACAGTCTTCATTCCAAATATATTTCTTTCCTTTACCTAGTAAATTTGTCAAGGGCTCTGCAATTACAGAGAAGTTATTACAGAACTTCCTATAATATCCTGCCATACCAAGAAAGCGCATCAGTTGTCTTTTGCATGTAGGTACAGGAAAATCCGAGATAGCCTCCACTTTAGCTTCTACAGGTTTAACCTGACCTTGACCCACAACATGTCCTAGAAATGTCAAATTTGCATGACAGAATTCACTTTTTGCTAAATTGATTGTCAATTTTGCATCACTAAGTCTTTGAAAGAATTCTCTGATAGTCTGTAGATGTAGTTTCCATTCATCGTTGAAGATGATTGCATCGTCGATGTATGCTTTACAACCACCCAGATCAGATGTCAAGCTATTTATAAGTCTCTGAAACGTTGCTGGAGAGTTTTTCATACCAAAAGGCATAACCTTATACTGATAAAGTCCATCTGGTGTAACAAATGCTGAAATCTCCTTAGCTCTGTCTGTCAAAGGAATTTGCCAAAATCCTTTCAGAAGATCAAATTTAGTAACATATTTGGCTTGTCCAATTTGATCAATACAGTCATCAATACGTGGGATTGGAAATGTATCCGTTTTAGTCACAGAATTAACTTTTCGATAGTCTGTACACATGCGAAAAGTTCCATCAGGTTTTGGCACCAGAATACAAGGAGAACTCCAGTCACTTTGACTTGGTTCTATAAAATCATTTTCCAGCAAATATTGAATTTCTTCCCTGAGATACTGTTGCTTCACAGGGTTCATTCGATAAGGATGTTGCTTCACAGGCTTTGCACCATCAATGTCAACATCATGAAAGATTCTGTCAGTCCTGGTTGGAATGTCCGGAAATAAGTGCTCATATTCAAGAATTAACTGTTTCAGTTCAAGTCTCTTGACTGAATCCAGGTGTGACAGTTTCTGGTCGAGATCCTTTAAGATGTCAGAATTCTGGAGTTTTGATGATGAGGGATCAGATTTTATAAAGTTCATATCCTCAGAGTCCATTTCAGATTGCTCTTGAGGGACAGAATTTACTACACTTATAAGTGAAAGAACTGAATTATCCCTATCAATGTACTTTTTCAACATATTAATATGACATAACTGTTTTGCCTTGCGCCTCCCAGGTGTGTTGATAATATAATTTACATCACTGAGCTTTTTGTCAACAGTGTAAGGGCCGTAATATCTGGCCTGCAGAGGTCTGCCAGGAATTGGCAAAAGAGCAAGTACCTTCTCTCCAGGTTTAAAATTTCTTTCCCTGGCATTTTCATCATAATGAAATTTCATTTTGTTTTGAGCTGATTTGAGATTGTACCGAGCAGCTTCACAGGCTTTTGACAATCTGTTATTGAAGTCAGAAACATACTGAAGCAAATTCAAAGAACTGTCATCATCAGAAAGAAATTTCTCTTTCAAAAGTTTCAGTGGTCCACGAACTGTGTGACCAAAAACAAGCTCAAATGGGCTGAAACCAAGTGATTCTTGTACGGATTCCCTAGCTGCAAATAACAGGAAATGAATGCCTTCATCCCAATCCTTTTCAGTGTCAAAGCAGTAAGATCCGATCATGTTTTTCAGTGTTTGATGAAATCGTTCTAAGGCACCTTGACTTTCAGGATGATATGCTGATGACCGATATTGCTTAATGCCTAATTTATGCATCACTTGCTGAAATATTCCTGACATAAAATTAGATCCTTGATCTGACTGGATAGATTTAGGGAGACCTACAAATGTGAAAAACTTCACAAGAGCCTTAACTATGGTCTTTGTCTTGATATTCCTAAGTGGAATGGCTTCTGGGAAACGTGTGGAAGCACACATTATGGTCAAAAGATATTCACAACCTGACTTTGTTTTGGGTAAAGGACCTACACAATCAATAATTATTCTGCTAAAAGGTTCCTCAAATGCAGGAATTGGCTGCAAATGGGCTTTAGGGATAGTTTGATTAGGTTTTCCTACCATTTGACATGTATGGCAAGATTTGCAATGTTTAGAAACATCCGATTTTAACCCTGGCCAGTAGAAATGATTAAGAATCTTGTGATAGGTCTTGTTTACACCTAAATGACCTGACAAGGGAGTTTCATGGGCCAAGTTTAAAATGGTGGTTAACAGTCCACTCGTCTTCTGCTGAGACATCAGGAGGACGCCATTTTCTCATCAAAATGTCATTTTTGACAGAATAGCAAACAGGAACCTGGGACATGTTATTTTCATCTAAAACCCTTTCAAATAAAGGTGAGATCTCAGGATCACTGTGTTGTTCTTTGCAAAGCTGTGACTTTGACAGAAGGTCATGACCTTTGTCATTTGAAAATGAAGGAGAGTGATCTGGGTTGGACACAGATGAGGTGTGAGTAAAGTCTGTCTGCATGTCAGACAGGCTGGGTGAAAGAGATTTTGAAATCTCGTCATTAAAAGACTGACCTATAAAAGTATCAGTTAAATCAATATCCTGATTCCCATCATTCAACATGGCTTTCTTTGCCATAGCCCTAGTGACATCACATGAAGGGTAAAGGTCAGGAATTTCCTGCTCAATGGGGTCAGGTGGTTGATCAACACAAGGTGTGTTGGTCAAAAGTGGATTAACCACAACCTTATCTCCTGCTAGGTCATTGCCTAACAATAAGTGAACACCTTTAAAAGGTAATGAAGGTCTAATACCAACAGCCACTGGACCAGAAATTAAGTCTGAGGACAAATAAATGTTATGAAGCGGTACACTAACAAATCCACATTCTACACCCTGAATAAGGACACTTGTCCCAGAAGAAGTCTTCTCGGAAAATGGCAGGGTATCTGCCAAAATAAGGGATTGAGAAGCTCCAGTATCTCGTAAGATAGTAATAGGGGTAGACTGGGCAAAGTCACAATTTAGTGACACAAAACCTTCTGATAAGAATGGTTCATAAATCTCCATAACAGAATCAGTCTCAGAAATTTTGGCCTGAATAGGAATTTGATCCTGAACACAAGACTGTGGCATTGACCGTAAAGAGGTAAGACCTGTGGGTTTTGGACCCTCTTGTTTTTCTCTCTTCCTCTTTAAAAGTAAGCATTCAGAAATTATATGTCCCGTTTGCTTACAATAATTACAAATACGCTGAGATAAGGGATTTTGACCTTTGTTTTCACCAGGGGGTTTTGGTTTTGGAGTATTTGAGGGACTGGAATTGCCAGATGGATTACTGGGACTGAATTTTGGACCTGACTGAGGGAAAAAGGTCTTTTTAGAAAAAGGCTTGTGCACAAAAGAAGTCTTATGAGTTAAAGCATAATCATCAGCCAAACGAGCTGCTCCCTCTAACGTTTCGACTTCCTTTTCATCTAAAAATGATTTAATGTCAGAATTAATGCACCTTTTAAACTCCTCAACAAGCATGAGCTGTCTAAGTTTACCATGATCAGAGCCTACTTTCTTTGACGAGCTCCACCTATCAAATAACTGCTCTTTTGTCCTAGCAAATTCAACATAAGTTTTGTCATTTTCTTTTCTACAGTTCCTAAATTTCTGCCTGTAAGCCTCAGGGACCAACTCATAAGCCTTAAGAATGACTTCTTTTACTTTGTCATAATCTGAGCTCTGCTCGAGAGAAAGTTGAGTATAAATTTCGCGAGCCTTGCCGATCACAACGCTCTGAAGAAGCAAAGTCCAATGCTCTTTTGGCCATTTCAAATTTTCAGCTACTTTTTCAAAGTGAAGAAAATATTTATCAACTTCTTTGTCTTGAAATGGAGGAACGAGTCTGATGTGTTTAGTAACATCAAAAACTTTGGTTAAGTCCAAAGGCAAAGATTTTGATTTAGTCTTGTCTTGTATTTCAATTTCTTTCATTCTAATTTGAAATTGTCTTTCTCTCTCTTTTTCTTCTTTTTCAAATTTTAATTTTTCCTTTTCTATTTCAATTCTTTCTTCCTTTTCTAATTTTTCTTTCTGCATTTCTCTCTCTTTTTCTTTTTCTCGTTCTTCCATTTCTAACCTTAATTTTTCATGTTCTAATGTTTGTTTCTGCAACCTTTCTTCTCGTTCTAATGTTTCAAGCCTAATTCTTTCCTCACGCTCAGCTTTTTCAATCCTTACTCTTTCTTCATGCTCCAATCTTAATTTTTCTATTTCAATTTGTCTTTGAATTTCTAATTCTCTCATCTGCAAATCAGTTTGAGTGACGAGAATGTGAGAGGTTGCAGAGGAATCATAAATTTCCTCATCAACAAAGAACTGAATCAAAATATTCTTAATTTCATGTTTCAACATGGACCTTTTGACTGAAGATAATTCATAATGTGCTGCAATATCCAATAAATCTGTCTTTTTGGCCAAGTTCAGCAGCTCCTGAGAAGGCGCAGCAATGAATTTATCAAGATCAAAAGACATGATAGCTTTTTGCTGGCTAAACTTATTTGAATAGCAAACAGTGAAAACTTTTTTTTTTGTAATTCAAAATTGTTTGATGCACAAGAAATTTCAATCCCGGACTCGAGCCCCCAATTTGTTACGACCTGGCAGTGGTAACAAAAAAGATGGAAGTAAACCAGCAACAAGCCTGTTTTTAAACTTAACAAAATTTATTTACTTGTACATCAAAATAAAACAGTCATTAATTAATCAAGAGAATACGTAATTAACGATACCTTATTTTAGTCTGAATGTCCCTCAGAATTTAAAACACAAGTCCTTTAATAATTTCTGATCCCAGAAGATAAAGTATGTATGAGCACATGAATATTTCCAAATCCAATATATTTAAATTCCAGTATAACTTATTTTACTATAGACTGGTGAAAGTTTTCATACAAAGACCTAAATGAAAATCTCTCCTCTTTATATAATATCTAGGAACATTCCGGAACTAACCAAAAATAGATCTTACCAAAAAGTACTCAATTCTGACATAATTTCATACCAGAAGATTCTTAATGTTTACAACAGAAAGGTCTAATATTTTCTCAGTACTAAAAATAGTTATTCCAGAATGTTCTAAAGTACAATGTAAACAACTTGTTTATTTCAAACCTAGTAAACATCTAAAAACTGCAAAATCATGGTAAAAGAAAATATTTACACCAACTTAAACACCATATTCATAACACTACATACAGTTTTTACACATTCTCCATCTAAATTCATAGCTCTACTCTCTAGTACATGAATGCACTTTCATTTCTGCAAATCATTATGATCTGTAATACAGGAGATCTGAAACAAACTGGTAAAAAAAATGAAGTGATCTTGATAATAAGTATATTATTGCATTTTTTTAATAAATGCAAAAAAATTGAATTTCTTGAAAAACGTCATGAAAAATATATTTAACCGACTAGGCAGGCTTATGCATATTATTATAGTAAAACTTATACATTAAAAAAAAAACATTTCACCGTTTCGTTTCCTAGAAAAACAATGTTTGAGTTCAAAATATTCCAAACACAGACTGCCCAAATTCTGCACCTACTGCAAGCACAGCCGGTCCTTGCCTTATTATTCATTTTCCTGTTATTCCGGTTCCACCATAGAGTAATGCCTACAAAGATGCGCAGATGGAATGGAAACTGTGAAAACGTTGATCATTCTGGTTCTTAAGGACAGTCTGATCTCGCTTTCCACTGTTTGTAAAGACCTATCTGCCCGAAAACTTAGGATCTTTATGGTAGACATTCTTGGTGTGTGTTATAACTATATATGCTCTACAGTTGAACGCTTTCACCATGAACAATAACTCTCTTTTGTTTTAACAAATAAAAAACAGAGTTATTCCGTATACAGCTACCTTAAAGTTAATACCTACAGGAGAGGTTAGCTTTTACTAGAAACTCTCACATAAGCTCTCTGACTGATACATTACAGTATCCGTCATTAGAACCGTCTCACCAAGACAATTCTTTTGCGGGTCACAGCATAAGTTTTAAATAAGAAAAATCAAGGGAAACAGGGATAAGTTTCCATATTTCTTCATGAAAAAAACATATTGTGACCCCTCATTAGAACCATCAAAAGAAAATGTCCGATATAAACAGAACTACAAATAGGGCCAATTACGTTCTACATCGTAGAACTAATCTTATATGGAAATCTGCAAATCAAAATTAAGCTACCGTATTATTCCTAGTAAACATCTCGGGGACGTTGCATGTTACAAAAGGGGGCGTTATTTAGAGCATAAAGAGTAGCAAACCAGCTATTGCCAAAACATTTCTAATGAACAGTATTAAGGTGAATGGATATACCTGCAGAGGAAACAATTCCACTATTTTCCTTTTTTTGCATCCCTTCTTAATAGGGACTAACTCTTACAGGTAAGAATTTGCTCCTCTAAGAGCAAATTCTTTCCTGAAGAGTAGACCCCATTTCAAAGAGCAACCTCATCCAGACAGGAACAAGAATTCAAGCACTTAAATATAAGTTTATTTTCAGAAAAAAAATAGTGGGCGTTTATCAGTGCAAAGGTGTTTATATGAGGTACACGTTTTGATACATAAAGTTATCAGACACTACAGAAATAATAGACATAAGCTTAAATCACAACCATCCATACGTTTTATGGATAATTATATTTATTCTCATGATTCTGATGAAAGTAAGTACCCACAACATGAACAACATAATTCCGATGAGGAATACAGAAAGGGGGTACTTTAAGGCCCTTTTTCTGCCCAAGAGCAAAATGTTTTATTTTCAGCTGATTATTAGCCTATAAGTTCCCGCTATACTGAATCAATAGTGGTTAAGCTCCGTAAGCGCTACTTTTGGAATAATGGGGTTATTAAAGTGGGTGGGGTAAATCAGCATGAACCAGGGGAGTCATATTATAAGCTATATTTCTCCTTCAAATTTAATGGCAGTCATATATACCTTCCTTTATAATTTAAAATAATCTCTTAGGTGACATCTTTTCTCAATTTCTACCTTTCAAAGTAAAATCTTATGTCTGCACAATTTCTTTTAGAGACACTGTCAATTTTCCGTAATTCTGGTACTTTGAATTGAATATATTCTACCAATAACTCTAGAACAAAAAGATGATTTCTTACCAAACTTACATAGGTTCACACTTTGGAGAGTGCAAATTGTTGATTAAATTTTGGTGTCCTTGACCTTCGTTTTAAGGTCACAGTAAGACTAATAATGTCAATTTTAAATCAGGTTTTTACCATCGTCTACACAGTAGCTCCTGAATTGATATGGAATCATGACCAAGGTGGCCTAAATTAAAAATTAGGAAGAGTTAGAGCACTGGTTATGATCAAATGACCATGACATCATCTTCAAGGTTAAGGTCAAGGTTAGACTAAACAGAGTTTAATCAAAGAGCTCACGTAGCTAGTAAGCAGAAATTTAACAAATATGTATGTTTCTATTAGTAAATCAATGCTTAATATGCATATCATGACCTTGGCCTTGACCTGAAGGTCACCAATGCAGTCAGGAGTTCAGTATTTAACAACAGACTTTTCTTTAACCTCTAAGTTTAATCAAGTTCTGTTTCATTATATTTGGCTAATGTTGACCTTCAGACCAAGGTAAAGGTCTTTCTTTGCACATTAAACATTGATTTTCAAATGCAAACACTCAGATTTGGTACATTTCTGCTGACTGATTGTGTGAAATCTACGATTAAACTCTTAGTCTAACCTTGACCTTCACCTTGAAGATAATGCCATGTCCATTTAATCATTACTAGTGCTCTGACTCTTCCTAATGTTTAATTTAGGCCACTTTGATCATGATTTCATATCAATGCAGGAGCTAATGTGTAGACAATGGTCAAATCTTGACTTAAAATTTACATGTCTTACTGTGACCTTAAAACAAAGGTCAAGGTCACCAAAATTTAATCAATAATTTGCACTCTCCCAACGATGAACGCATATTAGTTTGGTAAGAAGTCATCCATTGGTTCGAGAGATATTGTAGAATATATTGAATTCAAACTACCAAAATTACTGAAAAATGACAGTGTTTTAAAAAGAAATCCCCCCTCCCCCACCCCAACCCCCGATTCACCAAATTATCCTCTTAGGCTCATCGAAAGTGGGAGTCGATTTTCACGCATTCGTAATCACATAAATGTCAGTGTTGAAACAAAGAAAATGCATATTCAAGCATACTCATTCGGCTTTAGGACTCATGGAAGTCGAAATACAGTCAAACCTGGCTTAAAGGCCACAGCTGTTATGCAAAAGTCTCTCTTAATAGACCAATGTCTCATCCAAAGGTAGCATTCTCCGTTTAAACTGTATTTAATATTAGAGCATCTGCCCAAAGCGTGCAGGTTTGGTCTTGCTTATGACATGCTTGACTGTTTGTTGAGCTCTACCAAATTATACTGTACAAAGTAAGTAGGCCAACGTGACCAATTACAGGTGCCCGCGGGTAGTAACCATCACTTGCCTATCATAATACACCCGCCATATCTATGTATCAGTGGAAAAAGTCAGTGAAAATGAAAGTCCGGTATTTGAAAGTTTTACAAAGCTTCGGCTGAGGTCATCAAGTCGAAAATACCTAGTATTGGGACGTAATTCTGACTGAACAGATTTATGTACAGATAAAGAGTTCCTTCAAGAGCAGAGAACACTTGCGAAAGAAAGAAAATAGCCATGATAAAACCTGTATAAAGGTATATATTACATCTGATGATTGCATTAAATTTCAGGGGACCTATCACAACATAGTTTCTTTACCTTTTATCTGAACTATCAGCGCTATGAAGAATCAAAAATGAAAACATTGTCGCAAGAACTACTTACATCAGAAATTGGTCCAAGATATTTGTGGAAGACTGATTCTAGTGGAACCTCGATCCCATCCAGTGTTACTGTGTCGTCTTTATGGTCTTTCATCCAGTCGAGCAGTTTCTTGCTCAGATCTGTTTCCGTTTTAATAAGTGCAGTAATCGCTTTCACAACATCTAGTTTTCTCTGGTTTGACTTCTTCTTATCGCTGCCACCTTCTGCTAGTTTGACAATCTTAGACAGAGCAAGATTTACACCAAAGAATATGCCACCAATTGCAGCGGTCTTGCCAAGAAAGACTCCAAATTTCTTTAGAGACTCTGTCACAGAAAACTTCTTGAATTCTTCGACATCTTTACCTAATTCCTCTACATTTTCTTTGGCTTCGGCTACTTCTTCGTTGAACTCTTCAAGTTCTTCTTGTGACATTTCAGATTCTCCTTCAGCCGCATCGTCAATTCCTTCTTCTGAGGCCTCAATTATTTCATCTATTGCTTCAAATTCCATCCTGGAGTAGACAGTGACGTAAGCACAAAAAGTCCACCATCATTTTAAAATGATAGTGGGCGTTAGTGCTTACCTTACTTTCTTCTTGGACTTGTTGAAAGTAACGTTAACATAAAAGGTCCACCATCATTTTAAAATGATGGTGGACTTTTGGTGCTAACATTTCTTTCTACTGGTTGAAAGTAACGTTAGCATAATTTTAAAATAATGGTAGATCTTTTGTGCTAACGTCACTTTCTACTCATAACGAAAATGACCGGAAATGCCACAATTAAAGATCACAGGCTAAAAAAGGCACAGAAAAAGGAGTAAACAAACCAACAATGCTATATACAGTACACCACTTATGTAACAAAACACCGACAAGCTAAAGATTCAGTCCCACAGAGCTTGGGATCGCGGCGCGACCTCTCCGCTAAGAAAACTGACAATCGCAGATGGGTTGCAAATTTCGCGGTGAGGTTGTATTAAGGTCGCGACAAGTTCTTCGAGCGGTCGACGATCAAAATCAGTCGTAGCCTGTCTTTTCAGCATGCACAAAAGACCAGCCGCAACTGATTTTGAGCACCGACTACATATACTTGCGAAAAATATCGCCGATTGTACGGTGACTCATCGGCATCCGCCCAGTCTGATCTGGGTCTGCGCTGGGCTCACGTGCCACTTTGTTGGTTTTCTCATGTCGCGGCTCAATTTAGGTGTCCTATTCTTTTCAGAACTTTCACAACAATGCTGTTTCAATATTGTGTCTCACTGCATGATCAACAACTTCAGTCATACCCAAACGTGCACAAAATGTTGAAACGACACTGAACCAATGTTGTATCGACGTTGTGTGCCTTTTCTAACGTTCTGGAATGGCTGTGAGCTTAACCAAATGTTAAAGGCCCCATAGCTCTATCAGCATGAAATATTTTATCGGTAGGTATCGCTCCAAACTTCTCACTACAGTTTCGCCATTGATTATTATCGTGATTGACCGGCTGTGAAAAATTAAAACGTTCTGGAGTTTACCATAAAATAGATTTGAAAAAATTACTAGGTCATTTTAGTTGCCAACTAAAATGACCTACTTTCGATTTCACAAGCTTTATTTCATGGTAAAAACACAAGGTACAGGAGGTAAAAATACAAGGTACAGGCGTTTAACAGTTGATAAAAATACAATGTACAAACATGTTAAGCAAGGATCCCATTGATTGTGCCGCGGTTGCATTATTTCATTGCTTTACGGGGAGCCAGAGACGAAAATCGTATTTTTATGGAGAGTCTTATCATTTTATCAAAATACCTGGTTCCTTTTTTTTTGCCAGTTATATGATACAAAAAAGCACATCAACCGAAATATTTTCATTTATTCTGAAGGCTGTACAGGTTTCATAATAATTTGTATTTTGACGATTTTTACCACTGGTAGGACTATGGAGACTTTAACGAAATTTCCTTTATCATAATAATTATTGTTATTCAGCGGATAACGTCGTGTCAAAAAAATCGTATGACCACACGTGTAATAACACTTTGGTGCGTACATGTAACGTCACTGACAATGTCCGTGTCAACCTTGCGTTTTCTTATTGAAATTGTGCTCATTTTGAAGGCGAAAAAAATCACATGATAAATAGAATCTTTCACTCGTGGTCATTTGATATGGAATTTATGAAACTCGCCGAAGGCTCGGTTCAAAAATTTCATGTGAAATGACCACTCGTGTAAGATCCTCTATCTCTTACCTGTAAAACGTCACAGTCCGAAAGAATGGTACAATGCCTTGAAATGCAGGCTCGTGTGTCGTAAAACAGACAAGCCCTCCTGCTCTTTATAGCGCGCAAATATCCGGGTTATGAAAAGATAATTTTGACAATGCATGTATTAGTCATTTTACGTTATGCATTTACATGAATTAGTTGCACTTACAGACCTGAGTCAAGTTGTTCAAAGCATTGTTAAGGTCAAGTGGTTAAGTGTTTTCCAACTTTATAGCCAAATACACTGATATTTATTGTTGAAAATGAGTTGAAAATCACATTTTTCATGTGAAATTTTAACGTCTCGTTATCTAACGACATCGTTAGTTTGAACAACCGGGTCCAAGGTTTTTGTCATTAGTTAATTATATAATCCTTATCTGGCTAAGCTGTTCCCACTGGAACAATGTCCCTCGAATGTATATGGTATGGATTCAGAAGTAGTGTATTATTGTGCTTTTGAACCCTTGGAGAGTTGAGATTTAGAACAGAATTAAGTCAAAACATTTACTGGCCAAACAGACACCCCGCGGGCTCGCAGGGTTGAAATAAAGTAAAAACTGAGTATTGGGGCAGATAGGTATGAGCAACAATGTTTCCTATTCCATTTGCGTGATGGTTGGCTGGTTGGTTGTTTTGGAATTAACGGCTCTCTGAGACAACAGTATTTCAGTCTGTTTCAAGGGGTCTCCCAGAGAGGGAGAAAGAAAAGAGATATGATGGGTGAAAACGACCCCAACCGCGCCTATTGCAAGCACAGCAAGCCCTTGCCCTACTATTATCCAAATGAGCAGGACGAAGGACGCCCAGCGCTGAAAGGTACCCAGCACCATCGCCCGATCATGACCAATCCCCTCCCCCCTCCCCCTCCCTCCAACACACACACATGCATTACTACACTGTAAAACTAATCCGTTTCGGCGTCCCCCAGTTTCTAGATTTTTACGGCACTGTGCACTGCTGTTTCACCATTATGTCTCTGCTTGGACAATGTTACAACAATGACCGTCAAAGACAGTCTACCCCCCCACCCCACCCCCCCCCCCCACACACACACCCACACACACCCAGAGTGCACAAAATGTTGAAACAAAGCTGAATCAATGTAGTGTCAATGTTACGTGCTGTGTGTCAGGCAGAATTTTTCCCACCAGGCACACAACGTTGAATTAACATTTAATTAAAGTAAAAACGTTGAATCAACTTTGATTCAACAGGGGCGTAATCATGAAGAGAGAGAGAGAGAGAGTAAGAGTTTAGCATCAAAGGTATTTTATGTAGCCGTGTCTGTGTGCAGTTACTACTGAAATCGTGTCCAATTTACAAAATTAATATATGCAGGTGCGTGATGAAAATTGGAATACACACCTACGTATTTGCGTAGTATCAATATCGATTCAAGTTGTGAGCCCAGTGGGAACTCATCTGTAAAATTCCACAGACCGAAAGCATGAGCCATGTCTAATTTGCTTGCTTGCTTGCCCGCCCACTCATTACGGCGCGCAAATATCCGGGATCAAATTACTCTGGGTTATCTTTAAGTTTCAACAGCTTAAACGTCATATGAGCCGCGGCTAGAGAAAACCAACAAAGTGGTTATGCGGACAGCGCAGACTCAGATCAGCCTGGGCATCCGCCCAGTCTGATCAGAGTCTTCGCTGTCCGCATGAAGATAGCTTAGACCCTTAGCTACCCTTTAAGCGCTAAAGGAATACTCTGGTCAGACTGGGCGGGTCTTCAGGCTGATCTGAGTCTGTGCTGGGCGCGCAACCACTTTGTTGGTTTTCTCGTGTCGCGGCTCATATATGTTTTATAAGAACAGGATCTGATCATAATGTCCGGCAAATTTTAAAACATGGAATGGAATGGAGTGGAGTGGAATGGAACGGACCGGTCAGGATTATCTGCTGTAGTTCATTCTACTGCTCTTTCAGAAGGAGCAAATTCTTTCCTGAAATAGTACAGTCCAAGGTTATGGAAAAAAAATGTAACCAATCGCATTTAAGTAGTCTCATCATTTCCATTCCATTCCAATCCTAGGAGCCCCGGTAGCTCAGTATGTTAAGCGCTGGCCTACTGATTTCGCGGTCTCAGCTTCGAGTCCCATTTGCGGTGGAAATCTTTCCAACTGTAAAAAAGGTTCCATTGCACATAGCCTTTCATTATCACCCTACCATCGTCCCGATATGACTGAAAAACTGTTGAAAAGGACGTAAAATCGCAAGTCATCCATCCATGCATTCCATTCGAGATTTCTTACTATGCCACCATTTCCTGGTGACAAGATTAGTTGCATACATGATGATGCATACTTATCACAATATATATAAGTGCACACAGACAGAGCGTTTTCTACATAACCCCTAGGAGAGAGAGAGAGAGAGAGAGAGAGAGAGAGAGAGAACACTTAATTTTATGCAAAAAATACCCACAACAATGGCGAGACGGTTCTAATGAGGGGTCACAACTTATTTTTCTGTGGAGAAATATGTAAAAATTACCTCTAAGATATCTCTGTTACTCCTTCTTATCTGGACCCCTGGGACTGTTCAGATATCAATTTAACGTTGGTGGGGGTTGGAACTGCCCAGCCTTATAATTAAGCTACACCAAGTTTCTCTTACATCTCTACATTGTTAGATATACCGTGATATAACTAGAAAAGTGTGTCTACAAGACACAGTTTATGCTCCCGTGATGCATTTGCTTTGCTCTACCCCCCCCTCCCCCCTCCCCCCCCCCCCCCCCACACACACACACACACATCTTGGGCTTGCCTATCATATACTGATTTTTAAGGCCTGTTCAAGAATGGTTCATATATATCGAGCCAGTCATGTGGAAGTGGACGAAAAAAGGAGCTCCCAGGAAGAAACCACCAGGAGAAGGTAACCATCTCACTTGTGCTCCGAGCAGCGCTTTCATCCACTAGGCCACGAAAAAAACCTTTGACCCCGTGGTTAAGAATATGAAAGATTTTTTTGAAATGCATGCTGGATAAAAGCAACCTTTTTCTCTGTTTTATTTGCAAATACTATAAAAATGTCAGTTCTTTGCGCTCTTCACATCAAAATCTTGACTCTATGTGGAAAGGTGACGAAAGTTGGTTTTAACAGTTTTTCTCTTTTTCATTTCAAAACTTCCTTTAAGGTAAGGTGGGAGTAATTGACAAAACACATGATTTTATTCATACTTCCCTATATTGTACATTTTTAGCCCCTCTTTCAGAAAATGTAATAAAAAGGGGTTGTCGCCGTTTTCGTTTTCCAGATATCTGGCCTCGAAAACGGCAATTTTTCCTCATTTTCGACACGACGTTATAACGGCGTTCTACGGAAAACGCACTTTTTTGCACGTCTTTTTTGGATAAAAACCTTCATTCTGAGAGAACAAAACACATTTTTTTTCTACTAACACAGTATGGCCAAATGATAGAAGTTTACATTAAAGCAATAAAAATAGTAGGTCGCCGACTTAACTTTCGAGCTAAAGTGCATAAATTGCCCTGCGTGCTGTCTCTTTTGACTGAAATGTTAACGTCGCGCATGGTGACGTTAACATTACTTTACTTTTCGCGCCACGTATTAACCGTCGCTTACTGTAGGATCCCGACAAAATTTGTCTAGGACTTTCGTCACTCGTGATTTTCATCCTCGGGAAAGCGAATGTAGTACATTTTCTCTCAATGCATTAGCCGTCTTGGCTAACTTTTTCTTAAAAATGAAAAGAAAAACGTAATCGAAAACATTGCCATTATGTCCTGCCATACAATTTACCCGCATCTGAGTTGACGAACTCTCTGAAGCAACAGCTTGAGGGTGGGCTTCCACGTGTTATGACATTTAAACAATTCCCTTGTCCCTTGTCGTTTGTACAGTGTCAGCAAGTCAAGTTTTCCAGTACATGACCTGACCCAAGAAAGAACCTATAACATTTTGCACTGCAAATGGACGTTTGCGACTCTCTCACTGTCTCTCTCTCTGAAAATGACTTTGAAAATGCAGCTTGAATTCACTTTAGTGTCTAGTAGATAATCTGCATGAGAGAATCTGATTCTTTGATATACACTTGAAAAAAAATGAAGAAATGAAAGACAGAAAAATGAAAGAAAGGCAAGAAAAAGAAACGCTACATTTCTTTTAGCTTATTGACAGAACAGAGCGTTGAATTATCGTATCAACGTTGATAAAAGGTCCTGCTGCTATTGCATCGAAGTTGATACGGCTGTTCAAACGCTAGGAATAGTCTAAGAATTTTTAATATCACTGCAATGTGACCTAATTCTAATTGATTAGTATTTTAAATGTGGGTGGTATGATAACACCCCATTGCACACAGCCTTTCATTATAACATTACCATGGTCCTGATATGACTGAATTACTGTTAAAAAGGATGTAAAATCTCAATCCATCCATCCCTCCATCCATCTATCTGTCTGATAACATCGGAGGAGCCCCAGTAGCTCTGTAGGTTAAGCGCTGGCCTGCTGATCTAGTGGTCCCGGATTTGAGAACCGCTGGAGGCAGAAATCTAAAATGCATGGTCGAAGTGTACACAGTGATCTGACTTCTCATTAATTTCATTAGGCTGTGTGGTATGAAATGTGTAATAAAAGTATTGCAACAGCAGTTGCAACAGAGTTCTTTCGGATAAGACGCAGCCGTATAAGTAGCTGTATCGAGACGCATCGGCACGTATCGAAGAGGGAGCAATCATTATTGCGATTTTTAAACACATCTATATAATACCATCAAATGTTAGTTTGCAGATGAAAGAAGTTTTTGTTTTACATATGATTATGGTTTTATTTTTTGTTTAAGGGTTTTGGTGTATGACTGTCCAATATTTCATTGTCCTTAGCCGCTGAATAATTGGGTGATTTTGGAAATAGTACATGTCCCTGCGTCTTTCCGTTCGACTGTCACACTTTCGTTTCCATACTCTTTGAAGTTATTGTACTAAACCCGAATTTTCGAACAAGGATATCCTCCCTTGTCAACAATAATATCCTCCCTTGTCCTCAGTTTTATTGAACAGGCAGTGTCCTTATTTTGTCGGCTGGTTGGTTGTTTTGGGGTTTAAAGCGCCTTTGAGGTAGTATTTCAGTCTATAGGTGTCAGTGGCGGTAGGGCAGTAGGACTGGCGGGCGGGAGGGAGAAAAGCCAATGTCAGAAGTAAATAAAAGGATGTTTATATACGTATATTTTTTTTATCCTAAAATAACACAGACTTCCGTTCTTACCCTTTTGAAATATGATAGTCAATATATATGACTGAAAATCTGTTGAAATGGTTGTAAAACCACAGTGGACAACGCCACATGACTGTCACGCAACAGCAGTATGTATGTGTTGTATGGAAACACGTGTGCCATACGAATTCAGGGCCGTCGTCGACTTTTGAAAGGTGGTGAGGCCATGGAACGCCCCGAGTACCGAAGGCACGAGTGGGGAGAGCACGAGAGGGGTATCCCCCTAGCTCTCGAAAGGGGGTTCAGGGACCTCCCCTGAGGAAAGTTTTAGATTCATAATGCATTTTGAGACCAATTTCGCTTGTGAAACTCAATTGATTTTATGAGTACTTACCTCCCATGAGAAACTCTTTGAATTCAGGACGTCTCTAGAAGCGATTTTAATGCATTTTGAGACCATTTTACTTGTGAAACTCAAATAATTTTGTGAGTATTTGCTGTATTTCAAATGCTTACCCAAGCTTTTAAAAACTGCCAAGGGTGTTCTCCAAGTGCCGAAGGAACGAGTGGGGGAGAGCACGAGAGGCGGTTTCCTTTCTCTCGTAAGGGGGGTTCGGGGACCTCCCCCGAGAAAATTTTTGAATTCAGGACGTCTCTAGAAGCTATTTTAATGCATTTTGGGACCAAGGCAATGAAGGAATAACGGGAAAAAGTGGTCCGGCCAATACCATATTCAGCCGAATGAAAAAAGTGGTAAGGCCAATACCATATTCGGCCGAAAATGGGTCCGGCCATGGCCGGACCGGCCGGACCGCCCACGACGGCCTTGAATTTAATTTCGAAATCGGTGCGTCTTCAACTCCAGTGCGAATGTTGACTGATTTACTCTTCAGTTGATGAAATATAGAATATAAATAAACTTTATTACTTCTCTGCCTGAGATACTCAAACGAAATAACTTGAAAAATGGTGTATCACGGCGTCTGAACACCCTAAACGTAAAGTATTCCAAACAAACTTCCGTTCTTGCCCTTCCTCAATATGAAAATAATAGGGCCTACATATGACTGAAATTCTGTTGAAAGGGTTGTAAAACCACAGCTGTTCTATCCATTTGCCAAATGATATTCTCACGGGTGGTAAAGTTTCAAAGTGACCTCCACGGAGGTCTGTTCAAACACAATTTGACTATTTTCCGGTAGGCAATTTGAATATATCCTGTCATGAATTTTCGCGGTTTACTGACAGGGTTCAGACAAGATTTTTCTCGCTAGAAAAGGTATTCCAAAAACCGGAGAACATCATGCTATAGGTATATATATTACAGTTGTATATTGAGACCAAATCACATGGAGCAGTTTGAAGCGGTGTTTTTTAAATTACTTTTGTCCTCCAGGTTCAGTACCGAAAACGAAAATCTTGTCTGAACCCTGTCAGTGAACCGCGAAAATTCATGACAATATATACCTACCGGAAAATAGTCAAATTGTTTTTCAACAGACCTCCGCGGAGGTCAATTTGAAACTTTACCACCCGTGATTCTGTCGTCATGGAACAGAAGAATGTGTGATGTATGGAAGCACTTTAAGGCCATACGAATTTCGAAATTCGTGCATGTTCAACTCAAGGGCGAATGCTGATTATTTTATTGGAGAAGTTTAATCTCTTCTTTAATGAAGTATAAAATATTAAATAAACTTAGTTACTTCTCAAAAAAAAAGCTGCCTCACAGTGTCTGAACATTACTGCTTATATATACAAACTAATCATGTTCGCTACAGGCAAAAAAATCTTCAGGTTCTAGCTCAAAAGAGTTTTGATGTGAACACGGAAGTCTACGGGTACACAAAACAGGACTTCAGACATAGTTTAAGGTGATGATTTATTAAAAAAAATAAAATATAGTTGTGGCCCTGTAAGAGACTTTTTTTATTTTTGAATGTTAAATGTTGTCAGATCTACTTTTCCTATAATGTGGTGTTACCTAAAATTTTTGGAGAGTGGAAAACATCGTATACCCAGATCTGATTGCTCTTCTAATCTGGGGCAACACTGTCTAGGTATGCTTGTCCAAGTACATTTTACGGTAAGAGTTTTTGCGTGTCGCTGCTGCTGCAGAGGCGGATCCAGAAATTTTGGAAAGGGGGTTCAAATAAAGTGAGGAGGGGGGGGTCGATTTGTGCAGTTTGATCATTTTTTCCTGAAATTCCCCATGAAAATGAAATAATTAAGGCTTATATACGCCTTGGGAAGATCATCTGAAAGCAGCGGTTCATAAAGAGCCTATGGCTAAATTTCAAATGGTTAGATCAACTATGGTTTTACAACCCTTTCAACAGAATTTCAGCTATATATATTTACTTTCATATTTCAAAAGGGTAAGAACGTAAGTTTGTATTTTATGAAGTAAAAATAGTTTTGATTCTTGCGGGAATTCGAACTCGGTCCGCCTAATTATTATCCCAGCGCTTAACCAATTGAGCTACAGAGACACATGCCACGTGTAATTTAAATTAAATTATATAATATATCCTTTTATTTATTTCTAACATTGATTTTTCTCCCTCCCGCCCCAGTCCTACACCCTTACTCCCACTGACACCTCCACTGACACCTATAGACTGAAATACTACCTCAAAGGCGCTTTAAATCCCAAAACAACCAACCAGTCGACAAAATAAGGACATCGCCTCTTCAATAAAACTGAGTACAAGGGAGGATATTATTGTTGACAAGGAAGTATATCATTGTTCCCAAAGTTGGGCTTATTACAATAACTTCAAAAGTATGGACATCAAACGGAAAGACGCACGAACGTGCTCCATTTCCAAAATCACCAATTATTCAGCGGGCTGAGGCCAATGAAGATTGGACAGACATACACCAAAACTGTTAAACAAAAACTCAAACTTATAATCATATGTAAAACAAATACTTTTATCATCTGCAAACTAACATTTGATGGTAGTATATAGCTGTGTTTCAAATTTGGGAAAATGATTATTCCTTCTTCGATACGTCCCGATGCGTCTGGATACAGCTACTTATACGGCTGCGTCTTATCCGAAAGAACTCTAGTAGTAACTAGCTATCTTTTTTGAAGTTTCTTCTCTACGACACTTTCTATTTCTTTTTTAGTTTCATCCAGCGCTCAGCCCCTTTGCATTTTGTAATCAGACCATGTAGTACATGTAATCACAGACGCGAATAATGTTGACGCCATCTTGTTTTTCTCAGACGGAACGTTTGACGTCATTACGTAACGTTGCGGCGCTGAATTACTCCCACCTCACCTTCTATTCTATCTTTATCAAAAGGATGTCTATCGAGGCTGGCGTCTGATCTGGGTCTGCAATATTTGTCTATGTCTTTTTAGCTCACCTGAGCCGGAGGCTCTTAAGGAGCATACATAATGCCTCAGTTTTTCCTGTGAAAAATGGACAATCTATGATCATCTATGTCAACCATTGCTAAGGGATATCTTTGGGTAGTTTCATCAATCAAACTTACTCTAGATTCCTTTCCCGGTAACTGATCATTAAAAACCAAGTTTCTACGAACAACAAACCCCGTAAAACCTGTGTCCCTTAACGCTATTACAGTCTTACCATTAACCGTACTCTGTGCTGTGGGTTAGCTTGCTCTTAAAGGCCTCATTGCTATATCAGCATGAAACATTTTATCATGAGGTATCGCTGCAAGCTCCTCAGAATAGCTGCATATAGAAATAGGCTCGAGGAATTACTGCACATGGGTCAGGATGGAATTTCCGTTGGGCGCCATTTGTCACGTGCTCTTGAAACATCTCACGCCCCGGCCGAGGATCGAACCCGGGACCCTTCGATCTAAAGGCAGACACTCTACCACGTCGCTATAAAAGCCGGCTTGTACCGCAAGGCAGTACAAGTGTATATATATACCTAATTACCTACATCCTGTGACATACAAACATAGGCTGGATAGTCATTGGGGGTCCACGCCTGAATATTGTATTTTTACAACTTTATTCAATTTAATGGAATCGAAAGTAGGTCATTTTAGTCGCCAACTAAAATGACCCAAACAAGATTTCATACCATTTTCATGTGAAGTACAAGGGTGTTGTGTTTGTTTAAAGCTGATAATCATGGACATTTACAATGACGAAACTATTTTGAGGAGCTTGCAGCGATACCTCATGGTAAAATGTTTCATGCTGATAGAGCAATGGGGCCTTTAAGATCAAGCTAACCCACAGCACAGAGTACGGTTAATGGTAAGACTGTAATAGCGTGAAGGGACACAGGTTTTACGGGGTGTGTTGTTCGTAGAAACTGGGTTTCTAATGATCAGTTACCGGGAAAGGAATCTAGTGTAACTTTGATTGATGAAACTACCCAAAGATATCCCTTAGCAATGGTTGACATAGATGATTATAGATTGTCCATTTTTCACAGGAAAAACTGAGGCATTATCTATGGAAAATACGTTGTACGGCATTGTTATTGGAAATATTGATGGGTCAAACTTCCTGATATGTCTCATTTTTCAGAGGCATCGGTGACTAGATCACAAAGTAAGCAAGGTGAAGTGGTTTATAGGAAACTTAAGGTTCCTGATCAGATCATTAGTAAAGATAAAGAGGCATTGAGGCAAGCCTAAGCTTTTGACCCAAAGATGAATGGGATAAGGCAAAGAGTTGAATCTGGTAATGTGGCTATTATTCATGGATTGAATCGAACTGAAACTAAGTTTGTACGTAAGAAAGATTTTTGTATAGACAGTTTAATAACATTGCAACTTGTTATCCCGAAACCCTTCTATCATAAAAATAGAAAATAGGTAAATAATTGTTAAATGTTTTTCATATAATTTGCTTAGTCTATTGTAACACGTCTGTTGGTCTAAATTATTTAGTTCAATAAAGATAGCTGAGTTGCCATCTATTTGGGAAAGAGCTGCTGACTCGGCTTATCACTTGTAATTTATTGTTTGTTGGGATGTCCTTGTCAATCTTTCCCTTTGATGTTGGGGATAGGGTTTGGGATCTGATTCAGTCAGTTCCTGAAGTATGGTTACTCTTTAAATTTGTAAGAAGGTTTGTGAGGAGGTGTTAAGTTTGGCTCACGAAACCTTAATGTCTGGTCATTAAAGAAAACGATGGATAGAGTTTTAATTGAGTTCTTTTGGCCTGGCGTATGTGGTGATGTGGCTAGATTTTGTAAATCTTGTGACATTTGTCAGAGAACTATTCAGAAAGGTCGTGTCACTAAGGTACTTTTAGGAAAAATACCATTGAATGACAATGATAGATTAGCGACGAGATATCCCGAGGCGGTAGCGTTACCCGTTACGGAACGCGTAGCCGAAGCATTGGTTGAAATGTTTCGTAGAGTTGGCATACCCGATGAAACAGATTGGGGAAGTCAGCTTACTCTTAAAATTTACTGCTTAAATTATGAAAGAAGTAAGCAGGTTGTTATCAATCCAGCAGTTAACAACGACGCCGTATCATCCTATCTGTAACGGTCTTGTAGAGCGATTTCACGCAACGTTAAAACAAATGCTACGTAGGATGTGCGCAGAACGTACGAAAGACTGGGATAAATATCTCCCAGCACTACTTATGCTGTAAGAGAGGTTCCGCAAGAGTCATTAGGATTTTCTCCGTTCGAATTATTATCCGGACGTAACGTTAAGAGCCCTATGGCAATATTACGTGAATTGTGGTCTGAAGTGGTACCTGATGAGCAGGTTCTATCGACGTACCAATACGTAATTGAGTTAAGGGAACGGTTAGAGCAGACATGTAAGTTAGCGCATGATAATTTAGAGAAAGTGCAAGTAAAACAAAAGGCTTATTTTGACAAACGCGCTGAATCGCGTAAATTTGACTAGGGAGATAAAGTACTGTTATAACTGCCGACTGACAGTAATAAGTTGTTATTGCAATGGAAGGGTCCATATGAAGTGGTCGAGCTAGTTAATAGAATGGACTATAAAACTGACGTCAATGTCCTCGTGAGTACGTATCATGCTAACATGCTGAAACACTATGTTGAGTGTCGTAGTGTACCGTCACATTGTTTATTGTCGGCTGAGGCAACATAGTCGGTTGATGACGATGATACTGAAGAATTTTCTCTTGATGATTGTGCTTTTTCGACAGCAAAGGAGCCGGAAACTTATAATGATGTCAGTATTTCAGATACGTTAACGTCAGAGCAACGTTCTGAGGTGAGGTTGAAGCATCAATAAAACAGTACCCGGATATACTGTCGAGCTTACCGGGCCAAACTGATCAAATACAGCACGATATCAAATTACTCACGTCAGAACCAATACGGACAACCAACTGACAACTGCTGATTCAAGAAGGGCAGTTATCACTTACTGGTGAAAGTAAGTGCACTTAGTACTGGTTAACCGCTTAGGTGGTCTAAGCTTGCCCAGGAATCGTGTGGTTAGGTTAACTGACCGTCCCGACATGACCTTAGCTGTTTACTGTGGACGTTAAACAATAACACAACAACAATACGGACAAAAGGTTATCCTATCCCGTATAAGACGCGTAACGTCATGGAGACGGAGATTCAGGATATGTTAGATTTAGGAGTAATTGAGGCCTCAAGTTCTCCGTATTCATCACCTGTAGTCCTAGTTCCGAAGAAGGACGGATCAGTTAGATTCTGCATTGACATCCGGAAGCTATATAAAGTGACGAAATTCGATGCAGAACCAACGCCAAATATGGAAGAGGTTATCAATAAAATGTCTGGACAAAGGTATTTTACTAAGATGGACCTATGTAAGGGTTATTGGCAAGTCAGTATTACGGAGAGGTCTAAACCTTTAACAGCATTTGAAACTCCTAAGGGTTTATTCCAGTTAAAGACTATGCCCTTCGGTTTGGTAAATTCGGGAGCCTCTTTTGAAGATTAATCCACTCTCCCGAATGTTGACAGTTATGTTGATGACGTGGAGATTCACTGAAACATGGAAGGATCATCTGACGTCATTACGTCAAGTGTTGGACGTGTTTTAACGCCAGTCAGCAAAACAACAGTATTTAAGGTAAATATGGTAACAAAACATTCACGGAAAATGCTCGCCGTGTTCCGCATGGATGATTCATGTAATGGGTCTTGTTAACGTCTTTAAAATTTAAAGAGTAACTACACTTCAGGAACTGACTGAATCAGATCCCAAACCCTATCCCCAACATCAAAGGGAAATATTGACAAAGACATCCCAACAAACAATAAATTACAAGTGATAAGCCGAGTCAGCTGGTCTTTCCCAAATAGGTGGCAACTCAGCTATCTTTATTGAACTAAATAATTTAGACCAACAGAGAGGTTACAACAGACTAAGCAAATTATACGAAAAACATTTAACAACTATTTTTACCTATTTTCTATTTTTATTATAAAAGGGTTAAAATGAGAACACAATAAATTAAACAGCACCGAACATAAAACAAATGCAACCGCAACGAAAGTACCGCCTTGGGACGGTCAGTAATAACTACTGGGGGGTTTTAACCGGTTTTACTGGGCCCAAACCTTCATTCGCACCCTCCGCCGCGGTGCACACAATTAGTTGGTAGTTCGGTTCGTATGGAGGTCCCCTAACTCATCAGAGAGTCATCACGGTCAACAGTTAGAATCAAGAAAGGACCGTGATGAAGCAAGGATGAGGACTCGACAGCCAAAACGTGTTGAGACACCTGGATATCCCTGGGGCGTCAGCAACACCACTGGAGCAATGGAGCAAAAGAAGACCACCAGTTTAAACCCGGTAGGCCAAGAAACAGATAAACATCCGGCCCCAACCAACTAATATATAGCTTTATGTAGGGGCCATCATAGAGTCTGAATCCCGACCCACCGGCGTGCAATTAAAGCGGACAGCAAAGTTGTCGACCGTGATTGGGTTAACCACTAAGCATGCAGACTGTCGCATTACATCTATGTAATAGCCAATGCATTTAAATCGTATGATAATTTTCTTAAATTGATCAGGATTGATCAAAATTGACCAAAACTGTTCTATTTCTTAATACAGTGAATTTCCATCAGCGAAATTATAGCATGGGGGGTAAAACTTTTTTTAGAATTTGTTTTTTCGGATTTAACATTCATTTAGACTCAGTTTTTGTTCCTGGGTTGATACAGATAGTTTTTGTGGGCGTAGGACATCCTTTGACGAAGTTCCCACAAGTTTACCTGTTTAAGTTATGCAAGAATTGGTATATTAATTATAGGCAGTTACTGTACTTGAGATAATAATATTTTAAGGCGTAATTTTTTCATGCTATTGGTGAGATGTTTAAATTCTAAGATTTGTATAAAATCTCTCGATTTCAAAGCGGCTTTAGGAGTGGCTACTTGTGTTAATGACGGAATATACCGAATACCTAGCTTTTGTGATCAGAACAGAAAGGTATATGTAATATAGTTTTATTAAGAATATGGTTGGCTAAATAGTTTTGAATAATTTAAGATTTTAATCATGACTTCCTGATTTATCTCTTGCCAAGCATATTCAGGTTGAGAGAACTTTATTTTTCTCATATTAAGTGGTATCTATACAGTATGTGTTTTAAGGTGAATCGATACAGTGTACATATTAAAATTGCGCTATGCGTTACTGTTGTATGATATATTGTATTTTAAGGGAATGGTTTGGAATACATATTCATGTGTGTTGCGGTAACGTACGTCTATTTGACGTCGAGCGACGTCCAATGCATTCACGTTACTACGGCGTTAGTACATGTACATGATTTTGATTAGTTTCTTGTATATGTGACTTATAGTATTGGATTGATTTGTAATGAAACATATTTACAGACTCGACCTCAATCAACGTCATTTGCATGCACCGCATTAAGGTTTATTGAATGTATTTAACGGTAGCATTTGGTCGTCATACATTTGATTTGCATACACTATACAGCGTAATATGATATGACATCATTGGCGTCGTGATGTCAGATCAAACGAAATGTCATCCAAATGTATGAGTGATAGTTGACAAGGTATTGATAGTATCTATTGTATAGCATATGGTCGTACGCTTAGTTTGCAGAAGTTGACTTAATAGGCGTGCAAGTTAGTTTTTTTTTGTAATTGTCTTTAACGTAAAAAGACATTTGTTTTGATCAGTCATGTTTTATATGGGTTATGTCATGGTAATACCTGTTGACGTCAGTATAATTCTCGACAATGTTTTGACGTCAGATCCTTCGACGCATAGGCGTAGTCTGGTCTTCGTTTCCTCATAATTTCATTTTATTAGCACGATTTGAGCTTTTTTATCGCGTGCACGAGGTGTTTAGTGACACGGCTGGCGTGCGCGCTTTATGCTCGGTATTTACCGGGGTCGTTGTATGGCTTTTCCAAGACAAGCCCAGGTCTTACGTATTGTTATTGCAATGTATTAAATGTGAGTTTGTTAATTTTAGGCATCTCAAGTCAGACAGTCAGATGGTGCGACTTTTAGCCACTCATCACCCGGTAGAACATCGCTCTAGATTCATCCTCACCCGGGTGCCTGATTAGGATGTTTCTATCATTACACATCCAATATTATAAGCCTAGCAGAGGCGGGCTATATTATGAGGACGATTCAACTATATTCTTGGTAATTCAAAGGCCAAGCAGAAGTCCGTAAGACATACGGATTATCTGTGTCAACACATCCTTTTACATGTTATCACTACATATATATTCTACAGTACTTGGTTTCGTGGGGGTGACCTGAAATAGCTTTTCCGGCAGTCTACGTTAAAAGGCCTAACTGTGATTTGTTTTATTTATTTTCTTATTTTTTTTGTTCAGATTATTACGCTGAGCCGAGTACGGGGTTGGCATCAATCTGTAGTTGATTGTGTCATGTACATAAATCAATGAGATTTAAAGCAAACTCACTACTCAGACCAGCAAAATGAACTGATCTAATCTGTGTGTTATTGTATAAGTTGTGAATGGTGTTGTTTGGTAATAGAAATTTCATTATATAAATCAGCAAAAATTCTAACTCTGTAAGAGTTTCATTGTTGAGTTGCCGTACATTGGTTGATTACGCCATTAACCGGAAATCGCCCACTGCCATCTTGGCGGCACATGAAGCTCTACAATCCCGCGTAGAGTTTTCTGTGTATTACAATCCAATATAGCTGCCTTTTTGGCCAAGTTCAACAGCTCCTGAGAAGGTGCAGCAATGAATTTATTGAGATCAAAGGACAAGATTGCTTGTTGCTAGATTACAAACAGTGAAGACCTTTTAATATGATTGTTTGGTGTACAAGAAATTCCTATCTCGGACGACGAGTCCCAATTTTTACGACCTGAAAGTGGTAGCAAGAAAGATAGGAGTAAACCAGCAACCAGTATAAACGCGACTAGTACCAAGATTATTCAAATTATGACCTTGGGTTGACCTTGACCATTTTACGGCAAGGTCAAAATTGCCTTTTTAGTGCTTTTATATAGGAAAATGCTAGAACATAAGATTTCATGAAACATATTGAAGTTTAAGGCTTTTAATTAGTATATAGATTTATCTAAATGAGTAAATGAAGATTTATGAGTACAAGAGGTCAAGGTCATTCTTTGATCTTTAACCAAGAACTCTCATATTTTGACAATTTCAAACAGTCTCCTCAAAAGCCACTGGGCCAATTGAAACCAAATTTTACATAGTCTCCAGGGTATGAGGGAACGAAAATTTGTTCATACGGTCTAGGTTACATAACAACATGGCCGCCATGCCCATATATGGTAAAAACCTTTGATATTCTTCTTCTTCAGAACCAATTAACTGATGCCTTGAAACTTGGTATGTAGCATTGGGTACTCGAGTACTATCAAGAATATTCAAATTTTGACCTTGGGTTGACCTTTATCTTTTTACGGCAAGGTCAAATATGGGAAAATGCTAGAATATAAGATTTCATGGAAAGTTTTGATGATTAAGGCCTAAAAATTTGTATATGCAGTCATCTTAATGAGCACATGAAGATTTGTGAGTTCAAGAGGTCAAGGTCATTCTTTAACCTTTGATCTCTCATATTTTGACAATTTCAAACAATCTCCTCTAAAACCACTGGGCAGATTGTAATTTAATTTCATATAAAGACTCCAGGGGTTGGGGGGATGAAAATTTTCAAACGATCTAGGTCACATGACCAACATGGCCGCCAGGCACATATATGGTAAAAACTTTTAAAAACCTTCTCCAGAACCAATTGACCGATGGCCTTGAAACTTGGTATATAGCATTCGGTACTCCAGTATTATCAAGATTGTTCAAATTATGACCTAGGGTTGACTTTGACCATTTTATGGCAAGGTCATATGGGCAAACGCTAGTACATATGATTTCATGCAAAGTTTTGAAGAATCTGGCAAAAAATTGGTAAATGCAGTCACCTTAATGGGCATATGAAGATTCATGAGTACAAAAGGTCAAGGTCAGCTTGACCTTTGACCCTGACGTTTCATAGTTTGACAATTTCAAACTTCTTCTTAAAAGCCACTAAACCAATTGTAACTAAATATCATACAAAGCCTTCAGGGATTGAGGGAACAAAAATTTCTTCAAATGGTCTGGGTCACATGATCAACATGGCCGTTATGTCTATATATGGTAGAAACCTTTATAAATCTTCTTCTCCAGAACCAATTGATCGATGGCCTTGAAACTTGGTATGTAGCATTAGGTACTCCAGGTATTTCAAGATTGTTCAAATGATGGCCTTAAGTTGACCCTGACGTGTTTTAGGGCGTAAGATTTTATGGGAAGTTTTGAAGATTCTGGCCTAAAATTGGTATATACAGTCATCTTAATGAGGTCATGAAGAACTATGATTACAAGAGATCAAGTTCATTCTTTGGCCTTTGACCCAGATCTCTCATATTTTGACATTTTTAAACATTTACTCAAAAGCCTTGGGACCAATTGTGAACACGTTTCATATAGAGCCATCAGGAGATGATTGAACAAAAATTTGTTCAAATGGTCCAGGTCACATGACCAACATGGCCGCCATACCCATTTATGGTATAAACCATTAATAATTTTCTTCTCCAGAACAAATACAACTATGGCCTTGAAACTTGGTAAGTAGCATGGAGTACTAGGGTACTACCAGGACTGTTCAAATGATGACCTTTGGTCTACCTTGACCTTTTTGCGGCATGGTCAAATATGGGAAAATGCTAGAACATAGATTTCATGGAATATTTTGAAGATTGTGGCCTAAAAATGGTATATATGGTTGTCTTAATGAGTACATGAAGATTTATGAGTACAAGAGGTCATTGTCATTCTTTGACTTTTGACCAAAGACTCATATTTTGACAATTTCAGACATAAGAAAAGGCCACTTCGCCATTGTCTCAGGTGAGCGATTCAGGGCCTCATGACCCTCTTGTTTGTGGTTGTTGTTGTTTTGCTTCGGCCAGAAACAAACCGGTGTAGTAATCAAATGCCTCTGAAGCCCTGAAATGACAGATTCTATCAGAATGATGAAATCGCGCGGCTAAATCTAGAAAAGTAACCCATCGGCCAGCATGAACGACTGTCTTATCAGAGTCTCCCTTATTCTTATCTGCAGACTATGCATCATGAAGACTATACCTCACCAGTTTCTACTCCACACCTGTATCCTCTGCATTTAGAAACCTTGATTTTGGGGAGCCCATCATCTAATGCTGATTTCTCTCTTAGGAAGCAGACAACACTGCGGGATGATATATACGATTTTGCCATTATGCTATGTTTGAACCTATCAAATGCCGCTTAAGTAACTTATTAGGCCAAAGGTCAGATAATAGTGCCATTCTAATTTAGACACTGTACAGGTGTAGAAGTTTGTAAATTCGTCTTTTCTTAGTGAGAATAGTTAAGATTAATGAATAGCTGCAAAATAGATTCTTCTAGTTACGACATCCAATATAAGGGGTTTTTCATTTGATTTTTATTTAAGAAATAGATCAGCTCTAGCAATGAATTGTTGAGTAATAATTCACTGTTTGGAGGTCAGTTGTAAAGTAGATCATATCACGAGCGCGGAGCTCGAGTGATATATCTACTTGCAACTTATCGACAAACAGTGAATTATTACTCAACACTTCAATGCTAGAGTAGAACTATTTTGATTCTAACACTCAAAAACTCCGAAAAACTATTCTTTTCATTCAAACTCTTTCATCCTTACAGCGAGCGCGTTCATGCTCCCGCCAATATTCTTAACTGAATCTAAGATAGATGTATATTTTTATGGCGAGTTTAGGAAGAAAATGAGACGTAACACCGTCTCAAATTTCGAAACGTCACAAAATTACGTCAGTAATTGCAGTGACGTCAGCAATTAGACGCATGCGCTCCGAAACAATGAATTGTTGCAGAAATTAACACGGTAACTTTCCATTGCTTCTATAGGCGCACTGTGTTAGAATTTTCTTCAGAACTTCCTGTAATTTAAGGAAAACAGAATATGCCCTGACTAGACGCTGTTTTCCGCAATACTTCTTCTATTAGACGATATGCGTAAATTTTATAGATGCTTTTAGCTTACTGCGCACAAATTCAGTTACCGTAATGACCCCAAATGCTGGAACAGCCGGCGAAGGCCCAGATTAAAGCAGGGGGTTTTTACTACGCACAAGTTCACTTGCCGTAACGTCAAAAAATGCTGGAACAGCCGGTGTGGACCCAGATCCGAGCAAAGTATGCATTTGTATATTGCTTTGGCAATAAATCAGTCTAGACCTTGAAGAATCAGTCTGAAAGACAGTGGAGATCCAGATCAGGTTTCATGAAATGTAAACTCTAGAAGGCAATAAAATGAAATTATTACAGTTTTTCCGCTGTTGAATATTGTCTTTTGACGTATATTGAACACAAGGAAGTATACACGACATTCAGTGTTATCAATAACTGGCATAGCGATATACACAAATTCATGCCATACTATATTTCATTTCGGATGTACATCCGTATTTGTCGGTGAAAAACAGTTCCAATATTTTGCCTACGACAGCTAGAAATGACAGATAGAATCTATCATAAAAAATCAATCTCGCTCTGATAGCATATCGCAGACAGATTTCTTGTTCAAATTGGTTTACATTCTTTAAAGTTTAAAAATTGCTTTTATATAATCGAGACCCGGATCTAGATCAAAGTTAAACTGAAACTGCCTTTCGGCAAAACAGTAGATAAATAAATCCCGTAAATATTCAAAACTGGGACATTAACATGATAACCATAAAATGAAACAGTCTTGGTAATCTAAAAAGATACAGAACAAGTAGCTCACCTGAGTCCATTCAGCCTCAGTACTCTAGGGTAAGTTACTCTAAGGCAAATTGGACACAAAGGTGGTATCATACCTGTGACCCTCAGGGTGGAAAACAAAAAGACAAGAATCATCCAACCTGGCCCAAATTTGAACTGGTCCGATATTTTATAGCTGTCCTAGATACTTGCAAGTTTAAAGAAGTTGCAGTCAAAACTAAAGATGCTATGGCCCGGACAACATTTTCCTGATTATAAGTCTATGGGACCTTTTTGTTGCCATGGTATCCCCAGTTTTAAACCAATCTGCCCCAAACAATATTAAATCAATCCCCCCTAACAATGCTACATAGAAAATTTGATCAAGATTGGCCACTTACTTTAGCAAATATTAATGCTTAAAAGTGTTGACGTACGACAGACCAAGGCTATACTATAAGCTCACCATGTGTGCCTTCGGCTCAGGTGAGCTAAAATAGCAACTGTGACCTTGACCTTAGAATGCTGAAATGCAAACCTGTTCAAGCTATTTTCATACTAAACATTTGTGTGAAGTTAAATCAAAATCGGTCCATAAATGAAGGCTCTAGACAAAGTTTTTCTAAAAATAGCCACTGTGACCTTGACCTTGATCCCAGGACGCTGAAACGCAAACTTGTCCAAGATATTGCCATACTTATCAATTGTGTGAAGTTAAATCGAAATTGGTCCATCAATGAAAGTGCTAGTGCGATGACAAAGTTTTTCTATAAATAGCCACTGTGACCTTGACTTTGATCTCAGGATGCTGAAACGCGAGCTTGTTCAAGATATTGTCATACTAAACATTTGTGTGAAGGTTTTAATCAAAATGGGTCCATAAATGAAGGCTCTAGAGCGATGACTCAGTTTTTCTAAAAATAGCCACAGTGACCTTGACCTTAACCCAAGAATGCTGAAATGACAACTTGTCCAAGATATTGTCATACTTATCACTTGTATAATATCCAATTGAATTCAGTCCACAAATTGAAGGCCCTACAGCGATACCAAAGTTTTTCTAAAAATAGCCACTGTGTCCTTCACCTTGACCCACTTACACTGAAACGCGTTCTTGTCCAAGATACTGTCATACTCATCACTTGTCTGAAGTACAATTGAAATCATTCCATAAATGAAGGCAATAGAATGATGACCAGACAACATTTTCCCAATTATAAGTCTAAGGAAAATATTTTATCGTTCAAGGGCAAGTAACTCTAAAAAGAATGATCCAACCTAGCCCAAATTCGAACTGATCTGAGATGTTTTAACTGTCCTAGACGCCTGTAAGTTTAAAGAAGTTGCAATCAAAAATGAAGAAGCTAGGGCCCGGACAACATTTTCACCATTATAAGTCTATGGGAAAATATTTATCGCTCAAGGGCAAGTAACTCTGGAATGAATGATCCAACCTAGCCCAAATTCGAAGTGGTCCGAGATGTTTTGACTGTCCTGGATATCTGCAACTTTGAAGAAGTTGCAATCAAAAATGAAGAAGCTAGGGCCCGAGCAACATTTTCTCCATGGTAAGTCTATGGGAAAATATTTTATCGCACAAGGGCAAGTAACTCTGAAAAAAATGACCCAACCTGGCCCAAATTCGAACTGGTTCGAGATGTTTTGACTGTCCTGAATACCTGGAAGTTTGAAGAAGTTGCGATCAAAAATGAAGAAGCTAGGGCCCGGACAACATTTTCTCCATTGTAAGTCTATGGGAAAATATTTTATCGCTCAAGGGCAAGTAACTCTGATAAAAATGATCCAACTTGGCCCAAATTCGAAGTGGTCCGAGATGTTTTGACTGTCCTGGATACCTGGCAAGTTTGAAGAAGTTGCGATCAAAAATGAAGACCGTAGGGCCCGGACAACATTTTCCCCATTATAAGTCTTAGGACCTTTCTGTTGCCATGGTAACCACAGTTTTAAACCAATCTTTCTCAAAACTATATCCAATCAATCCCCTACCCCAACCATGCTACACATAAAAGTTGATCAAGGTTGGCCAGCTACTTTAGCAGATATTAATGCTTAAATGTGTGGACGGACGATGGACGACGGACCTAGCTTATACTATAAGCTCACCTTGTGAGCCTTCGGCTCAGGTGAGCTAAAAATGGCAATAAGCCGCTGATAATACTGCACAAAAGGATATGTCTTACTATGGTTTACATATCAAAGGAGCTGTCTTATCCGGGGCCTACATCTTCAAAGAGCTTTCTTATCAGAGTCCACATCCGAAAGGAGCAGTCTTTTCAGGGGCTACGTCTGAAGAGGGCCTGTATATTTTATTCATCAAATTTAAAATACAAGGTACAGAAGAAATATTCATCTGTTCCATATAGCTCAGTTCCTAACTAACTAGAGTCTTAAAACTTGCTCAAAAGATACATGTACATCTGGGGAAGATCTACTGCAAGCAGCGATGTATATCGGGCCATGACCTAAATTTAAGGGTTGATTGAACATAGAAAAAAATACCTATTGCGTTTAGCTCAGTTTCTAAGTAACCGCAAGGGCTAGAGTCCTTAAACTTGCTCCATAAATACGTCTGCGGAAGATCTACTGAAAGCAGCGATGCATATTTGGCCATGAGTTGACTGAAGATAGAAAAATATTCACCTGTCGCGTTTAGCTCTGTGTCTAAATAACCAAAACAGTAAGAGTCTTCAAACCTACTCCATAGATACATCTGAAAACATCTAGTTAGAATTAAAATCTTAAAAAGTTCCTTCAAGAGCAGAGAATACATACAGAAGTAGGAACATGGGCCAGACTACGTAGTTTCGGCTAATAAAGCCTCGTCAGTGACCCTGACAACATCTGGAGACGAAACCGGAAAAAAAGCATTCTGTAATTTCTTAATTTTAATCGGGCAGTCGATTCAAAGACTGATTAGTTTCAAAAGGATCCAAATAATATAAAAGACGATGATTTAGAATAATGGTCTTCATCGACCTCAAATTTTAGATTTCTCAGAATCTATCCTCTGATCTCAAAGGATGTAAATAAAATATAATCTGCACTATGGATGATGTACGGGGAGACTTTTTACGGCCTCCACACGGCACAACACCAGCTGCAGTGAGGCAAAATTAAAATCTTAAAAAGTTCCTTCAAGAGCAGAGAATACATACAGAAGTAGGAACATGGGCCAGACTACGTAGTTTCGGCTAAAGCAGCGATGCCTATTGGGCCATGACCTATATGTCACGGTTAAATGAACAGAGGAAATAAGATTCACCTGTTGCGTAGAACTCATTTTTTAAGTAACCGCAAGGGCAAGAGTCCCTACAGTTGCTCAAAAATACGTGCGGGGAAGATCTACTGAAATCATCTATGCATTTGGGGCCATGAGCTACATGTTACTGAATGGATAAAATCACCTGCGAACTCTGGCGCGTTTAAATCAGTTCGAAGTAACCACCAGGGCTAGAGTCAACACAATTGCTCAATAGATTCATCTTCGGACGATCTTCTGGAAGCAGCGATGCATATTTTGCTATGGCCGGTATGTCACGGCTGATTGAACAAAGAACAAATTTCACCAGTTGCGCTTAGCTAAGTTTCAAAGTAACCACAAGGCCTAGAGTCTTCAAACGTGTTCCACAGAAACGTCAACGGAAGGGTAGCTGAAAGCAGCGATGTACATCGGGCATATACGAGGTATATCTCGTATTTCATGGTTGATTGAACATTGAAAATATATTCACCTCTTGCGTTTAGCTCAGTTTTCAAGTGACCGCCAGAGCTAAATTAAAGTAATCAAACTTCCTCGATATAAACGTTTGAGGAAGTTATTTTTGAAAGAAGTGATGTATATTGGGCCGTGACCTATATTTCACGGTTGACAGAACATAGAAAAATATTCACGTCTATGGAAGATCCACTGAAAAGCGCAATGCACATAAGGTCATGCCCTGTAATTTACGGTTGACTGAACATAGAAAATATTCACCTGTTGCATTCCGCTCACTTTCTACGTAACCGCAAGGGTTAGAGTGTTCAAAATTGCTCCATAGATACATCTGGTATTAACTGTTGATTGAACATAGAAAAAATATTAACTTGTTGCGGTTGGCTCAGTTTCTAAATAACCGAAGGTAGATTCTTCAAACTTGCTCTGTAAAGCCGCCATAATTCATTGACTTTGCCTTATATCTTGAAGACTATTTGATATACGATCATGATTTTTGGGATAATGATTCAATAGGACCCGATGTGTGACCTCAATCTAACAGAGTGTCACAGTGACGTATATATCATAGTCTAGTGAGTTTATCTTATATCTTGAAGACTATTTAATGTATGAACATAATTCTTTGGGATAATGATTCAATATGACCTGATGTTTACCTAAAACTAACAGTAGGTCACAGTGACCTAGATTTCATTGTCCAGTGATATTGCCTTATAACTTGAAGACTATTTGATGTATGAACCGGAATGCCTCAGTATGACCAAACGTTTGACCTCACATTAACAGTAGATCACAATGACCTTTATTTCATGGTCCAGTAATTCCTTACATCATGAAGACTATTTGATGTATGAACATGAATGCCTCAGTATGACCAAAAGTTTGACCTCACACTAACAGTAGATCACAGTGACCTATATTTCATGGTCCAGTGATTCCTTACATCTTGAAGACTATTTGATGTATGAACATGAATGCCTCAGTATGACCAAAAGTTTGACCTCAAACTAACAGTAGATCACAGTGACCTATATTTCATAGTCCAGTGATTCCTTATATCTTAAAGACAATTGGATGTACGAATTTGATTGCTTAGGATAATGACTCAATACTGTTGCGGGCCCAGATCAGCCTGCCAAGGGCTCCACAACTTTGTCAGGACCTAAGGTGGTGCAACATATAGTTTTATGGCTTCAGCTGGGCTGGACACATTGTTGGTGGAAATGGAATAATACAAAGACTTCTTTTCAAATATTAAGAATCTATTAAGAGTCTCTTTTTTCTAATTTATTATTAAGGAAGGCCAAAGATTTCCTTAAAGTCCCCATTACTCTATCAGCATGAAAAATCGCTGCAAGCTTCTCACTATAGTTTCGCCATTGTAAATGACCGTGAATAGCCAGCTTTAAACAAATCAAACGACATTGAGTTTCTCATAAAAAGGATTTGAAAACACAATAAGGTCATTTAAGTTGCCAACTAAAATGACATACTTTCGCTTTCATTATGTTGAATAAAATGGTAAAGATACAATGTTCAGGCGGGAGTCCCAATCACTATCCCGCCTGTGTTAATATAGCATTGCTAGATGGGAAACTAGAACAGGAAATTGTATTTTGTGGAGCGATTTCTTATTTTTCAAAAACTTGCTTCTCTACTTTGCCAGTTATATGACTCAATATATGCACATCCGACCACATTTTATTATCAAACCTGGAGATTGAACCGCTTTTTGCAATGATAATGTGTTAGACTGTTTTACCACTGATAGGACTATTGAAACTTTAAAAACATAACAAAGCCTAAAACATAAATACACACAAATTATAATCTAGTTTATTATCTGAATTAGTATCCAAAGACCTGTTAAATAATTGCTTGTTCTGATCAAATTTACACCCAAAAGCGGCCTATTACACCCAAAATGCAAGTTTAGAACAGCCAAATTTTAAGTTTCCCCCAAATTGTAAGTTTAAATCAAAATGCAAGTGTCACCAAAATTAAGTTTACTAATTACATTAAATTAACAAGTCACTAATACTTTATCACATGCACAAATTATATCCGAAAACAATAATCAAGCAGAAGTTTGTTTACCACCTAAATGAATGTAAGTAACCAGAGGCCATTACACAATGCAGATGGCATCCAAACAAACTTGATTATTTCAATCTCAGGAACAGGTCGAAATCTTATATTATTTGTATAAAGATGAAGGAAGAAAGGTATCTTGTAGTCAAACTATAATCCAGTGCCGGCCAACCTCGCCAGTAGGGTATTCTAATAGAGAATGAGAGAGAAAGGCTTTCATCCAAATCTCAAGCTCCATCCAAAATGTAACCTGTGACTGGTTTGAAAGAAAATTACTAAAATGTATTATTCAGAGACGTCTTGCAGGCATTTCTATAGTTCTTCCAGGTCTTGGTGATAGTAACTGGTCCAAACAGAATCAATCAAACAAGCTATTTCGGTTTTAAGTGGATATCCAAATAGACCAGTGTCTACTAGGGCTGGGACGGGTAGAGAATTTGTACCCGGGTACCCGAGTTCCTATTACCCGCGGGTACCCGGGTACCCATTACCATAGTATTTTGATCATCGCCAAGTAGAAAATATACTTTTAGAACAAAATAATAAGTGAGGCATCTGTCATTTTCCAACGTTTTCATAGATATGAAACTGAAGAAATCTTGTTATTGTATGATTATATGATGAGAATAACACTCTTGTCTTAAACATATAGCGTGGGAAATTTTCTGTATGAAAATGTTCAATACACTTCAATAACAATTCTACATAAAACCACAAATTCGTAACGCATAAGCACGTTTTGTTTCGCAAAGTCACGCTCAAAACGTACCAGTTTTAAATAAAGCATTTTTTCTATATCCCCGACCTATGTGTACATGGTTTGCAAACTGAAGGAGTTCAATGATTACACGTACTTTATACGTCATCATTTGCGTACAAAAACTGGCCAAAGTCACTAAGTTTAAAAGGCCGTAATTCGGTCACTGACCGCCCCGCTCCCTCTCCCCAAAGATTCTCATAGAGAGAGAGAGACAGAGAGAGAGAGAGAGAGAGAGGAGGGCCTCATAAATCGTATTTTCACTTGAAATTAAAAGAAGAGACACATATTGCAAATACCCCAGATATATACATGTACATATAGTTTATGAGTGCATTGTAAACTAGGCTATCTTGATTAAAATTAAATTGTCAGTTTTATAGTTTTATTAAATATATGACCTACAAGACTTGAGATTTATCATGCATCTACTGCAAAAATCACCTGATGACAAAGGTATGATAACATGACGTGATATCATTTCACTTTAGAACTGCGCTTGCGCGAATGTTAGCAGGCGATGCTAAAGAAGCAATCTCTGAAGACGATTGGCTTCAATCTGACGTTGGCCATGATAACAGCGTTCGATTGGTTAAATGACGCCACCGAATTACGTTACAACGCATTCGCGACGTCAGCAAGTTCGTACAAAATGCATTTGCTTTTCAGTTGTTTGACTCTTTACGCCGTTAAATCTTCTAATGATGCATGATAAATAGAAAACCATGATAGTGTCTTTGGATATCAAGTTTTTCAGGCTCGACCAGAAACACGTCGGACTGGCTCGGCAAGCCTCGCCATTCCAACGCTGTTGCTAGTCTCGCCTGATAAACTCGATATCAAAAGAAACAAACATGGTATTTCCTATATAAGCGTAGCCATAGTTCCCATAGTCCTACCAGTGGTAAAAAGGTCTAAACACAAATTCGATTTGAAAAGCGCTTCAAGTTCCACGTTTGGTAATAAAATAAAATTTCATGCGCATGCACTGAGTCATATAAAAGACAAAAAAGAGTAAGGGATGCATGTTTTTTTCTTGGTTTGAAAAATGAAATAAATAAACAACGACAAATCGCTCCTCAAAATATAATTTTCCAGTGCTGGTTTATTGATAGACATATATAAACAATGGCGGTACAATGAATGAGGCCCCACCGCCTGTATATTGTATTTTTACCCTTTTATTCAAGTTTATGGTAATTTAGTTGCCAACTGTTTCAAACCTCTTTCTGGAGAAACTCTAGGTTGCTTTATTAGTTCAATGTTCAAACTATGGTGAGAAGTTTGGCAGCAATGCCTCACGATAAAATAGTTCATGCGTACAGAGCAATGGGGATCTCAAGAGGTGTATGCCCAAGGAGATGGTCTCTACAGGCCTAAGAGCTTTCGACCAAATCCCATACCATGTGTTCTGTACATATAACATTGTATTTTATCAAATAAATACTGTTTAAACCAATTACCACTTACATATTGTCAAACTGTGACACGATAGAGGGGCGGTACGATAATTGTTATTGAGATTACGCATGAAATGTTTACGATGCTTTTCAAACTTTGATTAGAGTGCTAAAAGTCATGTCGTGCAGAAGCAAAAACCTCCAGGCTACAGGTTGTTTTGCTTGTTCTTTGAGAAGGAAGCAGGCGAGCGATTACTTTTTTTGTGATCTTAATACATATATACTTATAAGGTGCGTTCATATAGTATGTGAAAAAATGCGGTATGAATAATCTGACCTACTCATATAGCTAAGATTTGTTGATGACAGTTCTACCAGTGGTAAAAAAACTTTTTTAAAGCTTTCAATATTTACGTTTGGGGATACAATGTGGGTTGATTTGCCTAAAATGAGCCATATAGCTGGCATAAAACATGTTTAAACAAGAATTATCAGAAGACAATAAAACGCGACTTTGCGAGAGCTTGACTTTAACAAGCACAAATTTAATAATTATCATATGACGTCGCTGTTATTCAGTGGATAACGTCGCGTCATAAAAATCGTATGACCACACGTGTAATAACACTTTGGCGCGTACACGTAATGTCACTGACAACGTCCATGTCAACCATGCGCTTTCGTATTGAAATAGTGTCTGGCTTAAATGCGTTAAACTCCCATTTTAAAGGGTAATATGATAAACAGAATCTTATACTTGTGGTCATTTCATATGAAATTTATGAAACTCGCCGAAGACTCGTTTCATAAATTTCATATGAAATGTCCAATCGTGTAAGATCCTCTATGCACAACACTGGCCAAGTGAAAAGAGATCAATTGCAGTGTTAAAATAAACAGTTATCATAAGAAAAATTCAAACCTCTAAAATATTGCATAATATATGGCAATATCAACGAACAGTAAAATGTAGGTCACAGTCACCGAGATGTAACGTGAGGTCAATCACTGTGTCTGAATGTACCATTTCACCAAGTATAATAGAAGTCAATGAAATTGTTTTAGACATATTGGCTTAAATCACTGGACAATGAAATATAGGTCACACTGACCTACAATTAGTATGAGTCACTCACAGTGTCAGCCCAGACCATGAACACGAGTATAATGTTAAGTCATGAAATAGTGTAAGAAATATGAGCTATAATCACTGGACCATGAAATATAGGACATGCTGACCTTCAAAAAAGATAAGATCATTCATAATGCAGCCCAAACCATGTCATGCAGTATGATGCAAATCCATATAATAGTGATAGATATATAAGGCAAATACACTGGACCATGAAATAGGGATCACACAATCAGTATGAGGACACTAACAATGTTAACCAAAGCCTTTGAATGAAGTATAAGTATGTTCCATGAAATAGTGTTATAAAGTATGAGGCAAAATCGCGGAACCATGAAATATAGGTCACTTTTACCTACTGTGAGTTTGAGGTAAAAAATCCGGGCATTATCGAAAACAGTCATTTTCGTAAATCTGAGAGTCCTAAAGCAAAACTGCAAAACCGCTGGACCATGAAATATAGATCACTGTGACCTATTGTTCTTTGGGTCGTACTTAGTCATTTAAGATATAAGGCAAAATCACTGGACCATGAAATATATGCCATTGTGACCTAATGATTAGTTAAGGTAAAACTTTGCGTCATACTGTCATTATCTTTAGCATTCATCTACAACATCAAACTGTCTTCAAGATAATAGGTAAAATCACTGGAACATGAAACAGGTCTCTGTTACTCACTGTAAATGTGATGTCAAACCTCTGGTCATACTCAGTCATTAACCAAAACAATCGTGTTTGTACATCACACAGTCTTCAAAAACTCTTCAAGATATAAGGCAAAATCACTGGACCATGAAATATAGATCAATGTGACGTACTGTTAGAGTGAGGTCAAACTTCGGGTCATACTGAGTCTTTATCCCAACCAATCATGTTCGGACAACAAATTGTCTTCAAGATAAAAGGCAAAATCACTGGACCATGAAATGTAGGTCACTGTAACTTACTGTTAGTTTAAGGTCAAGCATCGGGCCATACCGAGTCATTATTCCAAGCAATCATGTTTGTACATCAAACAGTCTCCAAGATACAAGGAAAAATCACTGGACCATTTAAGGTTAAACTTTGGGTCATACTGAGACATTATCCAAAGCAATAATGTTCATAACCCAAATAGTCTTAGAGTTATGATGCAAAGTCACTGGACCATAAATACAGCTCACTGCTCGATTGCATCGCTGATATCAGTAGATCTTCCCCAGATGTATCTTCGGATAAAGTTCGAAGACTCTAGCCCTTGGCACAGCCCAGATGGGAAACACCACAATCAGATTGATTACATCTTGGTGAGGAAACGCTTCCGATCAGGAGTCAACATCCATAGGACGAGGCGTTTTCCTGGAGCAGACACAGGAAGTGACAATGACCTGGTGATGATGACCGCCCGAGTTCGTCTGAGGAAGGCTAGAAAGCCAACCCAGCCAAGACTAAAGTTTGATCTTGAGAAGTTAAGCGACCCAGAAGTAGCATGTACTTTTTAAGCAACAATAGGTGGGAAATTCGCACCACACATTGGTCTGAGGGATGATGACATGGACATAGATACCATGATAACCACCTACAATACAGTAGTGACTAATGCAACCAGTGAGATACTTGGGAAGGAACGCCGTAGGAAAAAGCCCTGGGTCACCAGAGATGTTCTCGACCTCTGTGATGAGAGGAGAAATTTGAAGAAGAAGCGGTATGAAGCGGGAGGAGCAAAAAAATACAGGGAAGCAAACAAGAGGATTCAGAAGGCAGTGAAGAAAGCTAAGGAGGACTGGATAGTTAGCCAGTGCAAGAAGATCGAAACTTACCTGAACAAAAACAACAGCAAGAAAGCATACCAGCTGGTGAAGGATCTATCTTCAGAGAAACAGGGTAGATCCACAACTATCCAGGACAGGTCTGGGAAATGCCTTACAGAGGAACAAGAGATTCTCAGCAGATTGACAGAATATTGCTTAGAACTATACAACCGTAAGACTTACGGTGACAATACGGTTCTGGACTGCAATCAGCCCCCAGAAGAAGATCAACAACCGATCCTTCGTGAGGAAGTTGAGATTGCAGTAGCAGCACTAAAGAAGGGGAAGTCCGCAGGAGTTGATAATATACCAGCAAAACTTGTTCAAGCTGGCGGGGAGACCATGATTGATGTTTTAACAGATATCTGTAACAGGATCTGGAGAACAGGAGAATGGCCTACACCATGGACTCAGTCGCTGATTATTACACTCCCTAAAAAGGGCAACCTACAGCTCTGCCAGAACTACAGAAACATCAGCCTCATCAGTCATTCAAGCAAAGTCATACTGAAAGTCATCTTGAACAGGCTAAAACCACAAGCCGAAAAGATAATCGCTGAGAAACAGGCTGGATTCCGAGCAGAAAGGAGCACCACCGAACAGATCTTTAACCTTAGAATCCTGTGTGAAAATTATCTTCAACATCAGCAGAATCTTTACCATGTCTTCAATGATTTAAAATAACCTTTGACAGGGTATGGCTGGCAGCCTTATGGGCCACCATGCGGAAGTACAATATCAGTGCAAATCTGTTGGCACCATTGAACAGCTATACTACAAGGCTACAAGTGCAGTCCTGATAAATGGCAGCACAGGAGAATGGTTCAGAACAATAGTTGGAGTAAGACAAGGAGATTAGTGCTGAGAAGACAAAACTGATGACAAACAGCTGCTTCAAATACCTTGGAGCAATTGTCTCAGATGATGGCTCAAAACAAGTGATTCTCTCAATGATTGCAGAAGCCACTTCAGCTCTCACCAAGCTGAAACCAATTTTGGAGAGATAACAATATATCTCTTGGATCAAAGGTGAATCTCATGTGCTTCCTTGTCATTTCCATATTTCTGTATGCCTCTGAACCCTGGACATTGACAGCAGAGTTAGAGAAAAGAACGCAGGCCTTTGAGATAAGATGCTACCGATGGTTACTGAACATTTCGTACAAGGACCATATAAACAATGAGGGGGTTCACAGAAAGATCCAAGCAGCCATTGGAGAGCATGATGAACTCCTGACGCTGGTTAAGAAACGGAAACTAAGGTGGTTTGGCCACGTCTCAAGGTCTTCTGGTTTAGCAAAGACGATTGTACAGGGCACAGTGAAAGGAAAAAGAAGAAGAGGTAGACAGAAGAAGAGGTGGGAAGACAATATTAAAGAGTGGACAGGGATGGACTTTGTCAGCTCAACTATGGCAGCTGTAAACAGGACAAGGTGGAAAGGGATTGTTTCGAAGTCATCTGTGGTGCCCCAACGACCTAGTAAAGTTATGGGATAGAATAGAATAGAAAATAGAATGCCCCTTTCAGTAACTAAGAAACTGAGTTAATCGCAACAGGTGATTTTTTCCTATGTTTAATCAACCGTAAAATATAGGTCATCGCTGTTTTCAGTAGATCTTTCCGAAACGTATCTATAGAGTAAGTTTGGAGATTTTAGCCCTTGCAATAATAAAGAAACTGCGCTAAACGCAGTAGGTGAGTATTTTTTCTATGTTCAATCAACCGTGAAATATAGGTCATGGTCCGATATGCATCGTTGCTTTCAGTAGACTCTTCCTCGACGTAACAACTGAGCAAGTTCGAAGTCTCTTGCCCTTAGATTTCTTAGAAACTAAGCTAAACGCAACAGTTGAATATTTTTTCTTTCTTCAATCAACCGTAAAAATTAGCCCAGGGCCCAGTATGCACCGCTGCTTTGAGTAGATCTTCCCCAGACGTATCTATAGAGCAAGTTTGAAGATTTGAGCCCTTTCGGTTCCTTAGAAACTGATCTAAACGCAACAGGTGAATATTTTTACAAAGTAAAAAGATAGGCAATGATCAGGAATAAAAAAAATCAAATCCCACATTCCACTCTTAATAAACCTATAGGGAAAGAAGCACATACACAAAGAAATTGAAACAAATCCACGAAAGATATGCACTGTAAACCGAATGAGCAGCTCTTTCCCAAACAGACGGTCATTCAGCTACCCCAATAACAGTATCAACAGCCATTTTTACCTATTTCTTTTATTTCAACTTCAAAACAAAATAAAATAGAAAACAGATTGAGAAGCAATACAGGCGACAAAACCGTCAGAGATCATAGACAAGCGGACACAGCACAATATAATACATGTATTAAGGAACCGCAACAGAAGTACCGCCTTGATACGGTCAGCAAAAGCCAGGGGTTGGTTAAACATGTATTACTGGGCCCAAACCTCGTCCTCTGCTTCTGGAGTGGTTTGCAACATTAAGTGAGCTGTTTGGTCCGCAAGAAGGTTTCCTAACTAATCAATGAATCATCCCCGGAATCAAACAAATCACGGATAAGGCCTATGATAAATCAGAGATGAGGACTCAAAGGAAATAACGTATTGCGACATCAGGAGACACCTAGGAAGCTAGACAACACCACTGAAATAACGGAGCAAAAGAAAACTATCAGTTAAACCCCGAATAAACAAGCAACAGACAAGGCAAACTCCGGCCCCAACCAGCTATATTAAGAAACTTTGTGTCGGGCCCATCACTGAGTCTGATGCCTGACCAACCGTCGTGCAATTAAAGAGGGAAGCAAAGTTTGTAACCATGATTGGGTTAACTACTAAACATGCAGACGGTAGCATTACATTTATATTATATCCAATACGTTTGTAACGAACCATAATTTTCTTGAACTGATCAGGAGAATCAGACTTACCTACATTTGTTTTTAATTTATAGACTAAGTCACCATTAAATTCTGGTTCCGATAGGCCCTGTTGCGCAAAAGACTGTTTAATCCGACATTGAATTTAGAAATAAATTCTTAGTGTCGGCGAAATAATTTTGAAAATGCTTTTTGAAGTTTATGATATTTATAGCCCTGCTGGAGAAGCTTAGCAGTTAAAATTTTATTACGGGCATTGAAGTCAGTCACATGACTAGACACTCATAAGAGTTGACCATCCAAAAATGGAAAATTTACAATGCCAAATCAAAGTCAGCGCGTTTATCATAAATTTTGGATGAAACAAATCCATTCGAAACAGACAAATGTTAATCCAAACAAATGGGGATTCAGTATCGGTTGCATTTGCTTTGTTTAACTGCAGCTCAGGTGGATAAATTTGATTCACCATGCCTTCAACGTAAGGATTGTCAATATTTAAAAGATTATCTAGATATCTAGATGTAGAGTTAAAAGCTTCAATAATTTCAGATTGTTTATCATTAGAAAGAGAAGGCATACAATCTCTTTCATAGCAAAAATAAAAACAAATCCGCTACAAAAGGCACACGCGCACTAGAACGAGCGCGCGCACCCGGACGCCCACGAAGGGTGGTGTTGTATAAGCTCGTCTTTGCTTTTCAAAGTCGCGCTAAAACTGACAAAATGCTCTACATGCTACAGTTTTAATTTCTGGTCTCCGTAGAGCAATGCAACATAAACAAAGGCGGGCCGGTGAATGAGGACCCATGCCTTTAATTTGAATTTCACCATATTTATAGTCAGGTTTCACGGAATGTAGGCATATTTACGTACACGAAGTATTATTTACTAGACATTGCAGAAACTGCGCGTGACAGGTGAATAACTTTTTTTCTGACAGTTTTTCGTAAATATATCTGCACTGACATAATATTTTACAGATCTGTTTTTAAAATGATACTGGGCATATTTCCTTTTATCTAGAAACTTTATGACGCTGAAGATGCAATCACCGTGTTAAACTGTTTTATTCTGTTCTATTCTATCCCATGACCTTACTAGGTCGTTGGGCCACCACAGATGACTTCGAAACAGTTCTTTTCCTACTTGTCCTGTTTTCAGCTGTCATAGTTGAGCTTGCAAAATCAATCCCTGTCCACTCTTTAATATTGTCTTCCCACCTCTTCTTCTGTCTACCTCTTCTTTTTCCTTTCACTGTGCCCTGCGCAATCGTCTTTGCTAAACCAAAAGACCTTGAGACGTGGCCAAACCACCTTAGTTTCTGTTTCTTAACCAGCGTCAGGAGTTCATCATGCTCTCCAATGGCTGCTTGGGTCTTTCTGTTAACCCCCTTAGTTTCCGTTTCTTGACCTGCATCTGGAGTTCATCGTATTCTCCAATGGCTGCTTGGATCATACTGCGCACCTGCTCATTGATTATACGGTCCTTGTACGAAATGTTCAGTAACCTTCGATAGCATCTTATCTCAATAGCCTGCGTTCTTTTTTCTAACTCTGCTGTCAAGGTCCAGGATTCACAGGCATACAGAAATATGGAAATGACAAGGGAGCGCATAAGTTTCACCTTTGATCCAAGATATATGTTGTTATCTCTCCAAATTGGTTTCAGCTTGGTAAGAGCTGAAGTGGCTAGTGCAATCCTTGAGAAAACCTCCTGTTCTGAGCCGTCATCTGAGACAACTGCTCAAAGTTATTTGAAGCTTGTTACGGTACCAAGCTTTTGCCCTTATACCTTGATCTCCCTCTGGATGCCATTTGCGCTGTTCGTCAACAGTTTAGTCTTCTCAGCACTGAACTGCATCTTATACCTTGTGCAGGTTTGGTCGAGACGTTCAACTAGAGCTCTTCCTCAGCTAGAGCGTCTGTGTCATCGGCAAACCGCAGATTGGTAATGTTTCTGCCGCCTATGCTAACCTTTCCGTCATGTTCTTCCAGAGCATCAGACATGATGCGTTCGAGAAAAATTTTGAAGAGAATGGGTGACAGAAGACATCCTTTTCTTACTCCAACAGTTGTTCTGAACGATTCTCCGTGTTAAACTAAAGAGAAAAATTCTCAAGAATTGACACAACTGAATTCTAGATCCAACCCAAAACACCATGTGGGAAAGAGATAACACAAAGCTAGTCATCACCAAAGACGACACCGGCAGCAGCCATTTGAACAACCATTTTCCATGCAGGTGGTCAACATATCTTATGATTTGCTGTTTCATGCAGATAACTCTCGTGGTCTGTGTGGGTGTGTCGGTGGGTAACGTGTTGTTGCTGTTCGTATAGGCAACCTCTCTGAAGGCTTGTCTATGTATAGGTTTTAATATTTTTCGTCCAATTATATGAACAGTAATATTATTTTTTGTCGATTTGTCAGTTATACAAATAAAGTGTGTGTGTGTTGGTGTGTGCTTAGACCTCCTAGGCGGTTAACCAGTACTAAGTGCACTTGTTTTCACTAGTAACTGACAACTGTCCTGCGAAGCAGAGGCGAGATATATTGCTTTTCCGGTGTGGTCGGCGGCGGCGGCGGCGAATTCTTTTGTCGAGTTTTTGCGTTTAGGTAATTTTCTCAGAAACTATAAGGGCTAGAGCCACTAAAATTGGGTCATGCATACATCTGAAAAAAGTATAGCTGAAAGCCATCATCATTGTTGAGTCTTGACCAAAATTATACGGTTCATCGACTTTGCAATTTTCTGTCAAGTTTTAGCGTTTAGGGTCTTTTTCTCAAGAACTATAAGGGCTATAGCCATGAAATTTGGGCCATTTATACATCTGGAAGATTAAAGCTCATAGCGACCATCAATACTGGGTCTTGACCTAAATTTACGGTTCACTGACTTTGCAATTTTGTCTAGTTTTCACGTTTAGCTCTGTTTGTCAAAAAGTATAAGGGCTAGAGCTACGAAACTTGGGTCACACGTACATCCAGGAGAGTAATGGTTAAAGCTGGTTAAAGCTAGTCAAGTTTTCGTTTTTAACTCTATTTCGCAAGAACTATAGAAGTGATTGAGCTCTGAAACATGGGTCATGCAAAAGTCTGGAAGAGCAAAGCACAAAGGACCAGTCTCTATAAGGCCATTTTCATGGCTAAAACCGATTTTCTTTAAACTTTGTATACTTTAACTTATATGTATTGACTGTCTTATGGTGCAATACCAGATTGTTCGGTTCACTGGTTTTCGCTGTATGCACGATTTAAGTGGGTGGGGTAATTCCACCCCATTAAAAGTATAGTTACAAAAATGCTATTTTTTCTATTCCAAGTTCATGCTTCAAAATGGTGGTTGCAATAGGAAAAGTACACTTCTGGACTTAAAAGATGATGACAATATTGTTCTGAAATTCATACCAGAATAGAGTTTATATTCGCTTGTAAGATGTACCCCAATTTCAGTATTTTTTGTTCTCCGACTTTACGAAAAACCACAACACGTTCACAGTTTTCAAGATTTTTTAAAAATCTTTTGCTATTATTATGTTGATATAATAGTCATTGCAGGCATATGTCAGAATTCATTTTATGATCATTAATATGAGAGTTATCTCCCCACGAAATTTGATTTTGTCCGTTTTTCAATATCAGCATGCATTTGTCATTCCATAGTACTCCAAACTCCATTTGGAAGTTGATAACACCTTTTGATGCAAATATTTGTTGATAATGCCCCCAACTTCGGCATATTGGTTTGGGCCTGTCCGTCCATTCGTCCGTCTGTCCGTCCGTAACGCTTTTAAGCAGCTTGAAAACTCAAGAACACCTAATGCTAGGATCAACGGAACAGAAAACAGTGAAGCCAAACCAAGCAAGATGCACATTGATTATGTAAAAGATGCTGCTGTTGACACATGGAGTACGTCTAGCCATTCTGAAGAAGATGAATAATAACCAGCGTAAAAACACGAATGGGCCAAAAGGACTTTAATTTAAGCATTTAGCATGAGTTTAATGAGGTTGCAAAAACTAAGCAAACCCTGCTTGTAAGTCATTGGCAATTTGTTAATTTTCCAGATGCGAGGTATCCTTTTTTCAAATTACATAAAATATGACATCGTCGCATGCAAAAGTAACTCCAATGCCTACAAAAACTAGAAAATGTGTTTATGAAACAATATGCCCACAACCTTATGCTTGCCTCTAAAGCGGGTTCATCCCATAATTTATAAGTCAGAAAGGGGTATTAACCGGTTCATATACATCTTAGTCTGTAACTGTATGCCAAATATAAGGAACAAAGCTTGAGCAATTCTTTGGATGTTTTGTTCACAAGCTCACTTATTTTTCATGTACATGCCACACATAAAATTTCAAGTCCCTATCTGTAGCGGTTCTTGACGGTATGTACAGGTACTTTTATACCATAGGCTTCAATGCACTAAGTCAGAAAAAGGGGCTTGACTCGGTCAAAAATCAACATTTTTTTTTCAACAGTTGATCAGGTCATCTACACCTTGGACAATGTCTTCCTGCAGAAAATCATGATCCTAGCATCACGGGCTCTCAAGATATATTGTTAACAAGGTTCCATAGGCTTACAATGCACTAAGTTGAAAAAGGGGCATAACTCGGTCAAAAGTTCACGATTTTTTTTCAAAAGGTAATCAGGTCATCTACACCTTAGACAATGTCTTCCTGCAAAATATCATGATCCTAGCATCAGGGGTTCTTGAGATATTTTGCTAACAACGTTCCATTGGCTTACAATGCACTAAGTTGAAAAAGGGCATAACTCGGTCAAAAATTCACGATATTTTTTCAAAAGTTAATCAGTTCATCTACTTCATAGGCAATGTCTTCCTGCAAAATATCATGATCCTAGCATTAGGGGTTCTCGCGATATTTTGCTAACAAGATTCCATAGGCTTACAATGCGTAAGTTGAAAAAGGGGCATAACTCGGTAAAAATTCACGATATGTTTTCAAAAGTTAATCAATTCATCTACTTCATAGGCAATGCGTTTCCTGCAAAAAATCATGATCCTAGCATCAGGGGTTCTTGAAATATTTTGCTAACAAGGGTCCATAGGCTCACAATGCACTAAGTCAAAAAAGGGGCATAACTCTAGAAATACATGACTAGTGGAAAAAAGAAAAAATACGTGTCTGCTTATTTTTCATGTAGATGTCACATAAAATTTCAAGATCCTAGCATTAGGTGTTCTTGAGTTTTCAAGCTGCTTAAAAGCGTTACGGACGGACAGACGGACGGATGGACGGACAGGCCCAAACCAATATGCCGAAGGTAGGGGCATAATCAACAAATATTTGCATCAAAAGGTGTTATCAACTTCCAAATGGAGTTTGGAGTACTATGGAATGACAAATGCATGCTGATATTGATAAACGGACAAAATCAAATTTCGTGGGAAGATAACTCTCACATTAATGATCATAAAATAAATTCTGACATATGCCTGCAATGACTATTATATCAACATAATAATAGCAAAAGATTTTTAAAAAATCTTGAAAACTGTGAACGTGTTGTGGTTTTTCGTAAAGTCGGAGAACAAAAAATACTGAAATTGGGGTACATCTTACAAGCGAATATAAACTCTATTCTGGTATGAATTTCAGAACAATATTGTCATCATCTTTTAAGTCCAGAAGTGTACTTTTCCTATTGCAACCACCATTTTGAAGCATGAACTTGGAATAGAAAAAAAAAAACATTTTTGTAACTACACTTTTAATGGGGTGGAATTACCCCACCCACTTTAATCGTGCATACAGCAAAAACCAGTGAACCAAACAATCTGGTATTGCACCATAAGACAGTCAATACATATCAGTTAAAGTATACAAAGTTTAAAGAAAATCGGTTTTAGCCATGAAAATGGCCTTATAGAGACTGGTCCTTCATCGTCACTATCGCCAGTAGTCCGACATTTTTAAGTTCTTCGACTTTGCATCTATTGCCTCGAGTTTAGCTTTTGTTTTTTAGGAATGATAAAGATTAGAGCCATGAAATGTGGAATATGCATACATCTGCGACAGTGAAACTGAAAACTGTCATAAATGTAGCATCTTGGCCGAATGTAAGGATTCGCTGACCATTCAAAAGGAGGGGTATCAATAAAGTGGGTTTTCTGCACCTTACCAAGTTTTTTTAATTCATGGTATACTCAGTGTGTCTAGTTTATTGAGCCATATGTGACTTTAGTCGGAAAGCCCTAGTTACTGAGCTAGGGGTCCACATAAGTGGGTTGGGTAGTTCAACATGGTTTTAGTCTGTCTTGTAAAAATATTCTTATTTGTTAGAAGAGTATAACAGACAGACCGTGTTTGATAAAATGATTAAAAGAACATCTGAAATGTATTTCCATATCATCTTATTTGGTTCAATTTCAACATATGTTGTCAAAAAAGCTTTCTTTTGACATTCAGCATTTTTTGATAATTTTGTCCTCTTTTTTCAATATTTCTTGAGATCATTGCTAAATAACCTGACAAGTAATCATCAAAGTCATGTCAAGAAAGGACCTTGACCAGGACAATTGGATGATATGACCAGAATTTTACAGTGACCTAGTGTTCATGGTTGACTGAACACATTAACTTGCTTGGAAGATGGTTTTCATTCAATTTCATAACATAACTTTCAAATTGGTCAAATTGATATCTTATAACTGCTATATTATGACTCACACCCCCAACACTAAAGGTTAGGGAGTACATATTGGCTTCAGTGCGGATCTCGTTGGCGTTTGCGTCTGTGTCTGTGTCAATTACATGTATTAAGTCATTCCGTGACCTTGAAAATAAGGTCAAGGTCACTCAAATCTGATCACCTCATAAGCTTGTCGTAATGATATACCCATGCATTGCATGCAAAATTGTGGATTTGCGCTTATTGTTGCAAAGAAAAAATCGTAGGTATACAGGAAATTATCACGCCTACGCCGACGCAGAAAATTTAAAAGTTTAAGACCTTCTATGACCTTGAAAATGGGGTCAAATTGACTTGTCCCAATTGTATATCCTAGCAAGCTTGATCAATTGCACGGCTGCATGTTTGGTAAAATTCCACACGTTGATTCAAGAAATATAGTGACTTCAAACTGTCACGCCGACAACGACACAGACGCCGACGGGATTCGCACTGAAACTAATACGTCTCCCTTCATCATAATTATGTGGTGACTGCGGTAAAATTTGGCAGTTAAGACATTATTTTTACCAAAGTTGTATATTTCTATGTATAAAGTTGAATGAAAATCATCTTCTAAGCAAGAATATGTGTTCAGTCAACCATGAAAACTAGGTCATGCTGATATTCTGGTCAAATCATCCGAATGTCCTGGTCAATGTGCTTCAATGACATGCGTTTGATGATTACTGGGCGGTTTATTTAGCAATGACGCCAACAAATATTAAAAATAAAGGACAAAACTATCCAAAAAAATGCTGGCTGTCAAATGATGTCTATTGTGACATTATATGTTAAGATTAAACCAAATAAAATGATACAGAATACATTTTAGGAATTCTGTTAAGCATTTTGTTAAGCGCTGTCTGTCTGTTATACTCTTCTACCAAATGAGAATATTTTTACAAGACAGACTAAAACCATGTTGAATTACCCCATCCACTTCTGTCAGCTCAGTAATTAGGGCTTTCCTACCATAGTTACATATGGTTCAATTAACTAGACACACTTGAATAAACCATCAGTAAAAAAAAAGAAAACTTTGGTAGGATGCAGAAACCATCTTATTGATACCCCTTTGCAATGTGTTAGCTGATTTGGCTCTGTTTTGCGACAAAACACCGGCAGGCGAGACACCGCATTCCGCGGAATTCTTGTCGTCGTTATTTTTATTTTGTCTGTTTAGGAGAAAAGCGAGAAACAAACCGCTTCAAAATTAACTTTTTCCCTAGTCGTTTTAAGTGCGTATAATACTAATGTAAATATAGTTTGCACCTAGAAAATAGTTTTTAAATCCATTTTAATGAGTGAATAAAAAGAAACTGCGATTTGAGAAAGCCCCTTGCAACTGCCGTCGGATTGACGTTGCGTGCAAAATAGCGATACACTAGCTCAAAAAGTGACGTCAAAGTGTGACGTCAGTTTCTTGATTTGACGTCCTCATACCAGTAGCATAATGTCAGACAAAAAAAGCTATATTTCAGACCTTTGGGAAAGAAATTTAGCCCAACATTGTCAAAAGCTGCAGTTTGCTACAGTGAAAAAATATAAATCGAATCAGTCACTAGTGAATTGATACATTTTTTCATTGTAGAGAATATCACTTTTATTTGTTCTAGATACGTATTGAATTTTCTGCTAAATATAAAACAAATACATTTATTGTATGACGGCATTTTCCACAGAGAGGGAGAAAGAAAAGATAAAAAGAGAAATGACAGGCGCGAGAAAAAATATCCAAACAACCCCCGCCCGCACCTACTGCAAGCACGAAGGCCCTTAGCCTACTGTTAGCCAAGTTACTAGGACGCCCTGCATGGGACTGAACGTTATACACTGTAAAAAAATTCGGTAGATTTTACGGTTCAATATCTGATAAACAGTTGCTAGTCCATTTCCCGTTATTTTCAACGGGCGCCTGTAAACATTTGCAGGACTCATCATGCAGTGCAATGTAGAATTTGGTAAACTCCGTTCATTAATTCTGAAACTTGGGTTTTCACTGCTCATACTTGTATAATCTAATCAATCCGCATAAGACTGTGCATAGTGATAAAGCTCGACTTCTGCCGATTTCTCATAAAGGTCTCATGTATCTTAGCCTGGCGTCTAATGCTGCAGTTACATGTACGAAACAGCAAATTTAAAAAACCTGTCCGCAAACTAAGACCATTTGATGAAAATTGACAGCCTAAAGTCATACATATTCAGATGCACTCAACGCGGCTATCACGCTGGTCATTTGGGTAATAACTTTTGTCCCTCCAACAAAGTCACAGGAATAAGAAAAACAGGCGTTTTGAGGTCCAGCTATTTTTTGATACAGAAAAAAAAAGTTATTACATAAGCTACATTTTTCAGCTTTGACAACTTTGAATTTTAAGAATGAAAATCAGACCCAGTTTCTTTACCATATTTTGAACACTTGTATTTGTTTATGTCGTATTTACTCAGGAAATTATCAAAAGTTGTATACAAGTTAACAACGGGACAGTTATTTCATTCGACTCAGGAGCGAACTCCAGGCCCCATAATTTTCCTGCATTTATCTGTTTCTTCCTTTCTGTCATTTTTCTCATGGTATCGTTTCATGCAAAAATGTGGCATAATGTATCTGCAAACAGAAAAATCCCAGTATGTCATTTTAACCGGAGATATAAATATTGATTTTTTGAATCTAACTAATATTCAATTGCGGGACTGTCTGTCCTTATACAGTTTAAACAATGTTTCACAGATCCAACGAGAATTAATGAACAGTCATCAACTTTAATCGATCCGTGTTTAGTAAGTGACGCTTGTATAGTGTTGGATTCTGGAACTATGGCTGTTAGCGATACAATAAGCGATCACCGAGCTACATACGTTTCGATTGAAATAGATTTTAATCTGTCGAGCTCCTACTTTCGTGACGTTTGGAATTACAAACATGCAGACTATGAGATGCTTAACGATATAAGAGCCATTCTCTGTAATAACTAAAATTTTTACATAGGGCCGTGGCACGCATAGTCACCGATTTTGCTCAAACTTTCCTATATTACTTATTGTGACACAAAAACAAGAAAACAACATCAGTTTCATTACAAAGCAAGCCCGTTGCCATGGCAACAGCAGCTATACATTTTGGGAAAAAATGTGCTAAAAAATATCCTAAAATGGACAATTTTTCAACAAATAAATTAACTTTCAAATGCATGACAAGCTCTAATTTCTTTCTACCTACAAATAACTTGTTCCCACTAACTTTAAAAAAGAAATTGAAAAATCATTTGGAAAACCTCTGTGGTCATCAGGCTCAAGCAAAGTGGGTGGGGGTTTCCATATATGGCAAAAATCCAATTTCACACATCTTTAAGGACATTTCTAGAGTTCTTGCAGCCTCGTTAATATATGTGTGCACCGTGCACCTACATAACAGTGTTCTGTGAGTATGCTTCTGGAAAAAAATGCTTGGGAAAGTATACTTCCTGAAGCGTTACCATAGCAACAATAAGTGTACAGTTGCAAAAAGCAAGTTCTTAGGGTTACAGTCCTTGTAATGTCAAATCATCATAGTTTATGATCATATTTGTTTCTTAATTTTGAAACTCATTTTACAATATATTTATCTTCTATAAACTATGGACATTTTGTTGGTTTCTTTTATCAAGGTCAAGGTCAAGGTCACGGAAACAATAAAAACTGTTAAAAATGCATATTTTTTCATATTATGTGTTCTGTATCAGCCATATATTGCAGCAATGGCTTTGAACCTGGTCATTATCTGAAATATTACAGAAGCTTTCAAATACACATATAGTTGGGTTTACTCAGGAAGCTCCAAGGTCAAGGTCAAGGTCACACAAACAAGAACAAATGCTTCAAATACATATTTTTTTTAAACATTTTGTGTCCTATATGAACAATTAATTGCAGCAATGTCTTTCTATTTGGAATTTATTTAACATATAACAAAAGCTTTCAAACAACCAACTTTCCTCCAGAAGCATCCAAGTTCAAGGTCAAGGTCAAGGTCACAGAAACAAGAAAAATACTTAAGTGCATATTTTTCTCATATTTTGTGTTCTGTATCAACAATTTATTGCAGCAATGTCTTTGTACCTGGTCTTTATCTAACACATTACAATAGCTTTCAAATACACATATAGCTTGTTTCATTCAGGAACATCCAAGGTCAAGGTGAAGGTCATAAAACAAGAAAAAATGCTAAAAATGCACATATTTGCATTTTTTTTTTGTCATATATCAACAATATACTGCAACAGTGCCTTTGCAGTTGGCACACATTAAATATGTTACAAAAGCTTTCAAACAAACAAATTTTCTTCAGTAGCCTCTAAGGTCAATGTCAAGGTCAAGGTCAGAGAAAGAAGGAATAAATGCTAAAAGTGCATATTTTTTTCTCATTTTTTTATGTTCTGTATCAAAATATATTGCAGAAACGTCTTTGTACCTAGTGTTTATCTACTATATTACAATAGCTTTCAAATACACATACAGCTAGTTTCCTTCAATAAACTCCAAGGTCAAGGTCAAGGTCACAAAAACAAGCGAAAATGCTAAAATGCATTAAATTTCGGTATTTGTGTCATATATCAACACTACATTGCAGCCATGTCTTTGCTGTTGGTCTTTATTTAGTATATTACAAAAGCTACCAAACAAACAACTTTCTTTCAGTGGCCCCAAAGGGTGAGGTCAAGGACACAGAAACAAGAGGCCATGAGGCCCTGAATCGCTCACCTAAGCAATTGGCCAAGTGGCTTTTACTTATGTCTGAAATTGTCAAAATATGAGTCTTGGGTCAAAAGTCAAAGAATGACCATTACTCATAAATTTCCATGTACTCATTAAGACACAATATATACCATTTTAGGCCATAATCTTCAAAACTTTCCATGAAATCTTATGTTCTACCATTTTCCCATATTTGACCATGCCGCAAAAAGGTCAAGGTAAACCAAAGGTCATTATTTGAACAGTATTGGTAATACTCCAGTACTCCATGCGACTTACCAAGTTTCAAGGCCATCGGTCTATTGGTTCTGGAGAAAATAGTATTAAAGTTTTATATGATAAGTGTGTATGGCGGCCCTGTTCATCATGTGACCTGGACCGTCTGAACCAATTTTCATTCCCTCAACCCCTGGAGACTCTGTATGAAAATTGGTTTAAATTTGGCTTTTGAGGTAATGTTTGAAAATGTCAAAATATGAGAGACCTGGGTCAAAAGTCAAAAACTGACCTTGACCTCTTGTAATCATAATTCTTCATGACCTCATTAAGATGAGTGTATATACCAACTTTTAGGCCAAAATCTTCAAAACTTCCCATGAAATCTATGTTCTAGCATTTTCCCATATTTGAACTTGCTGTAGAAAAGGACAAGGTCAATCAAAGTTTATAATTTAAACACCCTTGGAAGAACTTGAGTACCCGATGTTTCTTATCAATGTTTAAGGTCATTGGTCAATTGGTTCTTACGAAAAAAATTTTTTAAGGTCTTTGCCATATATGGGCATGGCGGCCATGTCCTGGATCGTTTGAACAACTTTTTGTTCTCTCAAGCCCTGGAGGCTCACAAAATAATTTTGGTTACAATTGGCCCAGTGGCTTTTGAGTTGATATTTGAAAATGTCGAAATATAAGAGACATGGGTCAAAGGTCAAAGAATGACCTTGACTTTTTGTACTCATAAATTTTCATGTACTTATTAAAATGACTGTATTTACCAATTTTAGGCCTACTCTTCAAAACTTACCATGAAACCTTATGTTCTAGTATTTCCACATATTTGACCTTGCCATAAGAAAGGTCAAGGTCAACCTAAGATCATCATTTGAACAATCTTGGTGGTACTTGAGTACTTTATGCGACATACAAAATTTCAAGGCCATTGGTCTATTGGTTCTGCAGAAGATTTTTGAAGCTTTTTACCATATATGGGTGTGGTGGCCATGTTGGTCATGTGACCTGGACCGTTTAAACAAATTTTTTATCCATCCCAGTGGCTTTTGAGGAGATGTTTGAAATTGTTGAAACATGAAAGAAAGAATGACCTTGATCTCTTGTACTCATAAATCTTCATGTACTCAGTAAGATGGCTGTACACACCAATTTTTAGTCCAAAATCTTCAACGGTTTTTAAGATATATGTTCTAGCATTTTTCCATATAAAAGCACAAGGAAGCAAATTTGACCTTACCATAAAAAAACAGTCAAAATGAGCCCAAGGTCATAATTTAAACAATCTTGGTAGTACTCGCTTACCCGATGCTCCATACCAAGTTTCAAGGCCATCTGCCTATTGGTTCTGGTGAAGATTTTTAAGGGTCTTTATCATATATGGGCGTGGTGGCCGTGTTGGTCATGTGACCAGGATGTTTGAACACATTATCGTTCCTAAGACTCCTGGAGCCTGCATATGAAATTTGGTTACAATCGGCCCAGGGTTTCAGAGGAGAAGTCATTTGAAATTGTGGACGGACGACAGATGTACGTTGGACAACGAATCCTACCTATACTATAATCTCCCCTGGAGCCTCTGGCTCAGGTGAGCTAACCAGATGACCATTGGTTCTGTAGCTCACATGAGTCCATTCACCCTCAGCACTCAGGGGTAAGTAACTGAAAGGTAAATTGTACAATATGGCCTAATTTCAACTTTGACTGAGTTGTTATGCTTGTCCTAGTTAATATATTAACAAAATTGATGAAGTTACAATAAAAAAAACCTGTTTGTAAAACTTTATGCCTAAATATTGCAGTAACACAGAAATAAATGCCAATTTGCACTTTTCCCAATACAAGTCTATAGAAACTTTAAAATGCTATAGCAATAAACCACGTGAGCAACAATAAAAAAGAACAATATTTATGTAGTGGCTGATGTCATAAACATGTATGCAGAGAATCAGCTTCAACCCCTATATGTTATTTGTGGGAAAGATTTTTGTATATTGTTTCAAAAATTTTCCTTTATGTTGCCTTGGCAACGAATCGAATTCAGTGATTTGGACAAAATTAACATGAGTCATAGAGGACTACTCATGAAACATTTCTGTAGAAAAAAATCCAAATAACTGCAGTTAGGTAGCAAAAAATTGCCAATTTCCATTTCTCATTATAAGTCAATGGAAACTATAAGTTGCAATAGCAGCCTAACTGCTAAAGCAGTTCCCATGAAAAACACTAATTCTATAGAGGCTAGTAACTAATATCCTTTCTGTAAAGTTTTAGCTTTATTGGCCACATAGTTTCTGCAAAAATGATATTTTAATATCTTTTCTATTTTTTACCATTTGGTTGCAATGGCAATCAGCCAAATAATGCAATTTGCATAAATTGAATGAGGGTGGTTGAGGACTACTCTGGGAACATTTCGATAAAATTTTGTCAAAATACCTGCAGTGACATAGCAATAAATCCAAATTTACTATTTTCACATTATAAGTCAAAGGCAATTTTAAGCTGCAATAGCAACCAAACTGCTGAAGCAATTGCCAAGGAAAAAAGTACTTTTATAGAGAGAAGTACTAAAACCCTTTCTGTGAAGTTTCAGGCTTATTGGTTGCATAGTTTCTGAGGAGATGATGTTTGAATATTTTTTCTATTTTTAACCATTTGGGTGCCATGGCAACCAGCCAAATTGCGCAATTTACATAACTTTCATGTTATTGATAGAGAGCTACTCAAGGAACATTTCCGTTAAAGATTTGTCAAATCATCTGCAGAGAAATAGCAATGAATGCAAATTTTCAATTTTTCCCATACAAGTCAATGGAAACTGTAAATTACCATAGCAACCAAAGTTCTGAAGCGATTTGGATGAAAAACAGTATTATTGGTTCCCCCTGCCTATAGATGCTAGATATGTAATTTGGTAAGAATGAGCCTTGTCGCTTAAGAGGAGATGTATACTAAATAAAGACCAAACACAAATACATTTTCTACATTTAATTTTGATACCGAACACAAAATATTAACAAAAGGTGCATTTTTAGCATTTTTCTTGCTTTTATGGCCTTGACCTTGACCTTGGAAGTTTCTGGAGGAAACAAACTGTACATGTATTTGAAAGCTATTGTAATATTCCAAATAAAGACAAAGTATAAATACACATTCTGTATTTGCTGTTAATACGGAACACAAAAATATGAATGAAAGGTGCATTTTAGCATTTTTCTTGTTTTTGTGACCTTGACCTTGTAGGTTAATGGAAGAAACAAGCTATTTGTGCATTTGAAAGCTATAGTAAGATATAAAATAGGGGCCAAGTCCAAAGACATTTGCTCTATTTAGTGTTGATAAAGAACATAAAATGTGAGAAAAATGTGCATTTTAGCATTTTTCTTGTCTTTATTACCTTGACCTTGGAAGCTACTGCAGGAAACAGGCTATATGTGCATTACAAAATTATTGAAATATATTAGATTAAGATCAAGTACACATACATTTTCTGTATCTACTGTTGATACAGAACATAAAATATGAACAAAATATGCATTTTTAGCATTTTTCTTGTTTTTGTGACCTTGACCTTGGGGGTTACTGGAGAGAACAAGCTATATGTGCATTTGAAAGCTATTGATATATACTAAATAAAGGCCAAGAAGAAAGACATTATATAAATTTACTGTTGATAGAGGAAAAAATATTAACACAAATGTGCATTTTTTAGCATTTTGTTGTATTTGTGACCTTGACCTTGACATTGGCTGTTACTGGAGAAAGCCAGCTATATGTGTATTTGAAAGTTGTTGTCATTCACTAAATAAACTCCAAGTACAAAGACAGTGCTGCAATATTTTGTTGCTAGAGAACACAAAAGTATAAGGAAAAAAACGCATTTTAGCCATCTTTTCGTGCTTCTGTGACCTTGACCTTGAACAGAGAAACTAGCAATATGTTGATATTTTATAAAAGACCAATTTACTATTAAGTGTATTTAAAAATTTAGGAACACATATATTAATAAGATATGAGGATTTGACATTATAAGTATTATTAAAAGTAAAAAGTATGCAAAGACCAGGAACTGAAACAATCAAAATCCAAATCCAGCCCTCAAACCATAGTTGGAAACAACTAAGATTACAAATAATCAAGATACAGAGAACATATGGTCAACCGAGTGAGCAGCTTGTTCCCAAAAGGTGGCCACTCAGCAACCCAAACCGAACCAAAAATAATAAGAACATACATAAGGTAAAACATCACAGAAACTCTGACACGGTCCACTTATTGTTGCTATGGTAACGCTTCAGGAAGTATTTTTTCCCAAGCATGTTTTTCCAGAAACTTATTCTTGGAATGTTGCTTTGTTAGATGAAGCTGCGCACATATGCCGGTATGGATGCAAGAATTCTACAAATAACCTTAAAACTGCCTTAAAACAGCCTTTCGCAATGTAGCACTACCCCCACCCACTTTGCCCAAGCCTGATGACATTACAAGCATTCCAAATACAATTCAAAGTTTTGGTGTTGACTCAAGGTGAACAAGACATTTACATATAAGAAGCATTCAGAGTATGTCATTCTTTTTCTAATACATAAATTTGTCAGAAATATGTCTATTTTAGTACAATTTTTACCTTAATTTCTGACAAAATATTCAACAGCCGTTGCCATGGCAACGGGCACATGTAGGAAATAAATCGACATGGTTTTCTTGCTTTGGTGTCACAATAAATAAATAAGGAAAGTTTGAGCAAAATCGATGACTATGCGTGGCGCGACTTTTTAAGTGGTTACAGAGAATGGCTCTTAATAGAACAATATGACTGGAATTCTTTGTTTAATTCTTCTTTAAATATAGATGACGCATGTGAAAGGTTTACACACACATTTTTGAATTTATGTAAAAGTTGCATACCATTAAAACGTGTCTTAATTCGGGCAAACGATAAGCCATGGTTTAATTTTGATCTTCGATATAATATACGAATACGAAACAGGCTAAGGAAGAAATTTTTAAAAACAAGTAACCATTCTGATAAATTATTATATAAAAGACAAAGAAATAAGGTTAATAACATGAAAACATATGCCAAAGCAAATTTTATATCGAATGTTGCAGACACGATTTCAAACCTTGAGAATAGTAATACGAATAAATCTTTCTGGCAGTTAATGGGCAGATTTATGGGGAAAAATTGTAAATTTAAAGAGTAACTACACTTCAGGAACTGACTCAATCAGATCCCAAACCCTATCCCCAACATCAAAGGGAAAGATTGACAAAGACATCCCAACAAACAATAAATTACAAGTGATAAGCCGAGTCAGCAGCTCTTTCCCAAACAGATGGCAACTCAGCTATCTTTATTGAACTAAATAATTTAGACCAACAGACGGGTTACAACGGACTAAGCAAATTATATAAAAAACATCTAACAATCATTTTTACCTATTTTCTATTTTTATGATAGAAGGATTAAACTGAGAACACAATAAATTAAACAGCACCGAACATAAAACAAATGCAACCGCAACAAAAGTACCGCCTTGGGACGGTCAGTAATAACTACTGGGGGGTTTAAACCGGTTTTACTGGGCCCAAACCTCGATTATAATACATCCCTTGCGTTCAGATGATTCAAGCTATGCATTTTCTAACAAGGAAAAAACGAATTTATTAAACGATTATTTTTGTGGTATTTCATGTATCGACGATTCGAATATAGCATTACCAAATTTTGACAGACGTACCGATGCAATTGTCCCGGATATAAGAATATTACAGTCGGAAGTCCTGGATATTTTACGCACCCTTAAAGTAAATAACGCGTCTGGACCTGATGGAATCAGCCACATGATGCTAAAATATACGTGTCACACAATATCTGCACTTTTAACTAAATTATTCAATTTGTCGTAACGGTTACATGTTTATCCGAGGTTATGGAAATCTGCTAATGTCATGCCTCTTTTTAAGAAAGGCGATAAGTCAGAAGTTGGCAACTACAGGCCTGTCTCGCTGATAAGTTGTGTAGGCAAATCATTTGAAAGAATCATATACAAGCATGTTTACAACCATATTGCAGACCATTCATTATTGTATAAGTATCAATCTGGGTTTCTCCCTGGACATTCAACTGTACACCACTTAACTGAAGTCGTGCATCATGCATGTATTGCTTTAGAAAACTACGAAACAAGTTGTCATGTATTTTGTGATATATCAAAAGCGTTCGACCGAGTATGGCACAAAGGTTTAATTTTAAAATTAGAAAAGTATGGTATTATCGGCAACCTTCTAGTATGGTTTAAAGATTATTTATCAAACAGGCATCAAACGGTATTCATTAATGGGGTATACTCGTCTGAGAAACATATTTCAGCTGGCGTCCCGCAAGGGTCAGTTTTGGGTCCGCTTTTATTTTTGATTTATATTAATGATATAACTGATAACTTAACCGGTATGGCACGTTTATTCGCGGATGATACTTCCCTTAGCTTCTCCTCAACTAATTTAGCTGAAATCGAGAGAGTTGTTAATAATGATTTGACTATTTTGAAAGATTGAGCAACTAAGTGGTTAATAACTTTTCATCCTCAAAAAAACAGAAGTCATGCTAATTTCAAACATATTTAATGCTTATAATTTAGAACTTAAATTCGATACAAATATTCTTAAAATTGTAGATGCTCATAAACATTTAGGAGTAGTTTTATCATCGAACAATAAATGGACCAAACATATAGATTTAATAATTGATTCAGCATCAAAGCAAATAGGATTTCTATAAAAACTTAAATATAAACTATCGAAAGAAACTCTTAACAGATTATATCTAACGTACATTCGACCGCTACTAGAATATGCATCTGAAGTTTGGGATGGATGTAGCGCTACTGACTCCAATAGGGTAGAAAAAGTTCAGCTACATGCAGCTCGTATTATAACAGGTCTTCCCATCTTTGCGTCCTTAAATTCTCTATATTTCGAAACCGGTTGGGAAAAACTCGACGAAAGAAGAAAAAAAAAAAAAAAAGCTAGTACTTATGTACAGAATGGCCAACAACGAAGCGCCCAGTTATTTAAGCGACTTACTTCCAAACACGGTCATTGCAGCTAGCACCTATAATTTAAGAAATAGTTTAAACTTCGAAATTCCATTTTCTAGATTGTGTTCAAATGAAAGTTCGTTTTTTTTTTCCGTCGACTTTAACACTTTGGAACGATTTACCACTACATATTCGAAACAGCTTGTCTGCATCCCAATTTAAAGCAAATGTTAGAAATCAACATCTGAAACCGCCAAATTATTTATACGTTGGAGAAAGGAAATATAATATCTTACTAACACGTTTGAGGCATAATTGCAGTAGTTTAAATTCTGATTTATTCAATGTCAATATAATAAATTATTCAATTTGCAGTTGCGGTGCACAAACCGAAAATGTCATTCACTTTTTCTTTGAATTTCTTCTTTACACACAACCAAGAAATACATTGTTAGACCAGTTAAACCCAAACTACCTAGTTACATTGGATTTGCTACTAAATGGTAATATTATGTTAGATTATGACAAAACACACGTAGATTCAGCTGATTACCGTGTCGCATTGTTTCCACTCTTGCTTGTTTTGTCTGCTGTATTGGAGGACGCTTGCGCTGTTTTGGAGCCACTCAAACAAACACATAGATCAATTTCATTGCTTTTTTCATTTCTTACTAGATCTAGTTTTTCTTCTCATGGTTTCTTGTGTTATAACGATTTATGTTTTGTTTGTATAATTATGTCTATCATTCGCCATTGTATCCTTTCAATATTATAGTTAAATGGATAAGGAGAAGACGATCTAATGTTGTAATAACTTGTGTCTGATCCTTTTGTATGTTATGCAATAAAATATGTTACATCTTATCATGGTACGTCTAGACAACCTCAAATTTCACATGTAAGTGATAACTGGAACAAACAGCAGTTTCAGAATATAGACTCCCCACTTTGAATCATTTATTTGTTGTCTGCTTTATATAAAAACTGCAAAATTAATTAGATTCAGACAAAGTATGAATGTTTAAAATCTTCTGATATCCACCTACTGTAATTTCCCACCAGTTTCAACATTTTTTTATTTTCATCTGCCGTTTCCATGACAACGGAAAGAAGAATCGCAAAACAAAGTATAACTTTTTCGTTTTTTGATACACCCTTTCATTTGAAATAAGTGTCATGAAAATCCCTTTCAGTGCGTGGACAAAATATTTTGGTGCTTACAGAGAATTGATGTTAAAAACTTGAACGTAAAACTTTAACATGAAAGTCTGTGACCTAGACCTATAGGTTATGTCAGGGTTGGGGATGGTGCTGAATTAAATTAAGGACAAATATCTATCATATCAAATATCATTCAAAACAATCAAAGGGTTTAGAAACTATGAGGTCTTAAAAACTTTAATGTAAAACTTTAACATTTTGCTAAGGCCGACGCCGCCGCCAACGCCAACGCCGCCGCAACTGCCAACGCCGACGCCGGGGGTAGTGCAATAACTCTTCCTGAACTTCCTTCAAGCGAGCTAAAAGGGCCTATCTATTTATATATTTGTATGAATATCTTCTCTGGATGGGTAGAGTTTGTGTGTGTGTGTGTGTGTGTGTGTATGTATGTGTGTGTTGTACTAGTATATGTGTGTGATGGGGTGGGGGAGGGTCACGTCCTGTCGGTGTTCGTATAGGCTACATCTGTGTTTATGTGTGTGTATTGGGAGGGGGGTGTCTTCGACTTCCCAGCCACACACCCCTGTCACAAACAATGAGTAAGTTACCCCACCCTCTCGCGAAAGGTAACTCCAGCGTCAAGCAACCAGTGAATGAGAAATCGGAGTTAAAAAAGAATGTTGGTCGTTTTAGACTTAATGGCTCTGAGAGAAAATACTTCAGTCTATATCGAGCTGTCTCCCAGAGAGAGAGAGAGAGAGAGAGAGAGAGAGAGAGAGAGAGAGAGAGAGAGAGAGAGAGAGAGAAAAAATGAGATGAGAATAAATAATCCAAACAACGCCATCCCGCTTCTGCTGAAAAAGTACAGCTGGCCCTTACCCTACTATCATCCAACAAAGCACCTACGCGCCCATAGCATTGTGCTACATAATTATATTACAAAAATACACCTTACGTCGGTGCAAAAGCAATGCGGAAGTAAAATACATATGAGAAGGCGGTAAGAAAAAAACTATTTCATTTTCTTTTATAAAAACAAAACAAATGAAAAACAGGCTTAATTCTAATAATTATGTATGAGACTTAAGTAAGTAGACATATGCTGGAAAATACAGGCGGGTTCCAGTGTACCAAAGTATCGAATATTTTCAATTTTCGATATCAGTTCTTCGTAGGCCTACATTTTTTAACAAGCTTAAACCTGATAAGAAATAATAAAACACGAAATGTTACGGCGTGTGACAAAAGCCCTTGAAAGCCCTTTAAATAATTTCTAAAGTACAAGCCCAGGGCCCCTACGTCTGAGTTTTAGCTCTCAAGTAAGTGAATTTTGATTAAAAAAACTAGAGTAAGTGAGCAGGGGCTCACGTATACCCCCGACCAGCGCCACCGCCTAATGAAACCAACCTTATACATGGTATGGACCTAGAAGTAAACTATAAAAGAAGTTAAAGTAGTGACTAGAAGTCACCTATCAAATGGTTTCATCAAAGTAAATTACAAATATCAGCAAAGAGTGCCAACTCAACATAAAACTTTAATGTAAACATGTAAGTCTGTTTCCATGACCTTGGTCAGCAGCAGCATCCAGATGATGTCAACTAATCTGCATGAACACATAGAAGTAAACCTATTCATATATCAAAAGGTTTCATCAAGGATGTTTGAAATATAAACAAAGCATGTAAACTTAACGCAAAACTTTAACATAAATATACAAGTCTGTGACCTTGACATTTGATAACTCAGCAGGGAAAGAAGGTTGAATCAACCTTGAACCAACATCGATTCAACGTCGTGATGTTGAATAAAGGTTGAATCAAGGTTGATTCAACCTTGTGTGCCCAGCGGGAAGCAGTTAAGAACCTATAGGTAAACCTAGTCAAATATCAAAAGGGTCCATCAAAGGATATTGGAAATATAAAAGAAGAATACAAACCTAACACATAACTTTATTGCAAATGTTTAAGTTTGTGATCTTGACCGTAGGTCAGCAGCAGCATCCAGATGATGTAACAATTATTTTGCATGGACCTAGAAGTAAACCTAGTCATATATCAAAAGGTTTCATCAAAGGATGTGGGAAATATAAGCAAAGAGTATAAACTTAACGCAAAACTTTAACACAAATGTACAAGTCTGTGACCTTGACTTTTGGTAAGCAGCATCATCAAGATGATGTCAACTACTCTGTATGAAACTTAAGGTAACCCTAATATAATATCATAAGTTTCCATCAAAGGATATTGGAAATATAAAAGTAGAAATTAAAATTAACCCAAAACTTTAACGCAAATGTTTAAGTCTGTGACCTTGACCTTAGGTCAGATGCAGCATCTAGATGATGTTAGCTATTCTGCATGAACCTAGATGTATACCTAGTCATATTTCAAAAGGTTCCATCGAAGGATATTGGAAATATAAGCAAAGACTAAAGACTTAACGCAAAACTTTAACGCAAATGTTAACGGACGAACGAACGGACGAACGGACGGAAGGACAAAAAATCTATATACCCCTCGACGTTCTTCGTTTGTCAGGGGTATAATAAACGTAATTATACCGAATTGAGTTCGACAGACGCATGTTTCTTCATTTTTAGAAAAAAACATAATTTAAATATAATTTTCTGAAACTTGCAACTGATGATAGAAGTAATGAAAGCCGCTTCAGATGATGAAAATGTGGCCCCATTTGGGTTCTATGACCCTGCTCCATGGCCACATACATGTATAAAATAAATAAATAGAGGATATTTGACTTTTTCAGTGTAAGATCGATTTTTATTTCACCGAATGAACACCAAAAGCAGTATTTTCACGAGTGGCGAAGCCACGAGTGAAAATACCACTTTTGGTGTTCATGAGTGAAATAAAAATCCATCTTACACTGAAAAAGTCAAATTTTCTATTTCTTTTATGCTTGAAAATCGCAATAATTCTGTTCATTTAAGAGCGTCAGTCGTCACGACAGAATTACAACTTTTTTTCTAGTCGTTTTGCGTCAAATTTGATGCTTCCAGCGTGTTTATTCGGTATGATATTGGTTGTAAACTTAGTTTGCAACTAAAAACTAGCTTCAAATATCATTTAGATAAACAGATCTCCAAAAATTTGCCAAGAAAGAATGCCGACAGGAGACTTAGGCGGCCTGACGTCGCGTGCAGTACTAATGTTACGTTGGCGCTTTAAGTGACGTCATTAGCGTCGTAATGACGTGCAAACATGCGTGACGTAATTTTTGTCAAGCTAGATAAGATTTAGCCAATTAATCAACAAAAAACTTGGGTCTATTTTACAAAAATCCTATTTCTGAAACAGTGAAATCGAAAGTGATAATTTCACTGTTTGAAACAGTGAGATTATCAGTTTCGATTTCACTGAGAAATCTCTATAATTCATTGAAAAGTATAAAAGAAATCAACAAAAAAGGACGAGTGAAATTAGTTTGCAGTGGCGGGGTATCACGCAGTCATTTCCGATACTTTTATTACCAATTTATGAGAACGAAATTATTTCATTTAAGTTGCTAACTTAAATGGCCAAAACCATTTTCAAAACTTGTTTATGTGATCCTTAAGGCTGATTCATTTGTTTAAAGTTGGCTAATCACGATTATAACAATGACGAAACTATAGTGAAAATCTTGCAGAATTATGTCACGATAAAAGTTTTCGTAACTGATAAGAGCAGAGGGGCATTTATAAGGTGTCAGTCATTGCTTTATCAGTGGTAAAATATTTGATCGTGAGGTATCGCTGCACGCTCCTCACCACAGTCTCATCATTGTATATGATAGTAATTTGCCAACTTCACGTAAAAAAGTTAAAATACTTAGAATCGTTATGATAATATATTGTACCCACCTTTACTTGATAATAACGTGTGAGTATAATTATCCCCTCGCACAACAAAGTTGTGGAGGGGATATAGGGTCTGTCCCGTACCTTTGTACGTATGTTCACCTTTTGTCATCGCTCTATCGACCTCATTTATTGAGCGATTTTGATATAATTTAACACAGGTATTGAGTGTGACTTAACTTCATATGAGTTTGCGTTTCACGGTGTTAGGATTAAGGTCAAGGTCACAGTGACTATTTTTAGAAGAAAAAAACAAAAAAAACTTTTCCTCACTCTAGGCCTTCATTTATGCACCGATTTTGATTTAACTTCACGCAAATGTTAAGTATGAAAATAACTTCACGCAAATGTTTAGTATGACAATATCCGTTTCAGCGTTCGAGGATCAAGGTAAAGGTCACAAAAGCTAGTTTTAGAAAAATCTTGTCATCGCTCTAGCGCCTTCATTTATGCACCGATTTTGATTGATCTTCACACGAATGTTAACAATTACAATATTTTGGACAAGTTCGCGTTTCAGCGTTCTTGAGTCAAGGTTAAGGTCACAGTGGCTATTTCTTTAGAAAAACACGGTCATCGCTCTAGCGCATTCATTTACACTGTATGCACCGATTCGATATAACTTCACAAATGGTAAAGTATGACAATATCTTGGACAAATTTACATTTCAGCTTTCCAAGGGCCTAGTTCAAGGTCGTAGTGGTTTTTTCAGAAAAAATGATGTCAGCACTCTCACGTCTTAATTCATGGACTGATATTGATATAACTTTATACAACTGTTAAGTATAACAATATCTTGAACAAGTTTCGTTTCAGCAATCTAGGGCCAGGGTCGAGGTCAAAGTGGCTATTTTTAGGAAAATTCTGTAATCTCTCTAGCACCTTCATATATGAACCAATTTTGAGTTAACTTCACTCAAATGTTTAGTACAACAATATCTTGGACAAGATCGTATTTCAGCGTTCTGGGGGCCAAGGTCAAGAAGGTTGCAGTTGCTGTTTTAAGAAAAACTTTGTCATTGCTTTGCAACACCCCCCCGCACCCCCCCCCCCCGCCTACACACACTCATCTGCAGACCAATTTTAATATACTTCACACAAATGTTTAGTATGAAAATATCTTGGACAAGTTCGCGTTTCCATGGCCTGTGGTGAAGGTTAAGGTCAGCGTTGCTAGTTTTACAATGTTAAATTGGACAATACCTTGGACATATACATTAGCAAATGAGTATCCATGCAGTGACGAAATCAGTATGATGAAGGGTCCAGGCGAGGGGATTGTATCGATCGCGGTGCCTTGTTAAATGAAAAAGGAAGTCACTGACAGCCTGAAAGCAGCAGGGATTCTAATATAAGTCTCGCAAAAAGACGAGAGTGCCGAGATGACCCTAAATCGCTCACATGAGGTAAGGCAGCTTTTGAGAAATTACACAATTGATATATACCCTATAGCCTTCACCTGGTAAATTATTGGAAGTGAATAAAAGTTTCATAGCCTTCCTGTTATAGAAGCTGACTCAAAGTGTACTCGTCTTGGGTTAGGGTTAGGGCTCTCACCCCTGCCCCACGTCTTGTTTGGTATCATATCAAAAGTCATGATAAGAACTGTAAAAGCAGTAGACTTAAGCTGATCTAATCGTACTCCAGTAGGGCAGACTGAGACATAACGCATGGCAATTGTGCGAAGCTATATTGAAATCAATCAATAAATGAGCTAGGACAAAGTCTTCCTAAAACTAGCAACCTAACCTTGACCATGGCCTTTGCAGCATGAGAAGTGATATTCTCCAGAATGATATTATCATAGGTTTAAAAAAAAAAACACTGATCCATAAATAAGGGCAATAGTGCAATGACAAAAATCCTTCCAACCCCACGCTCTCCAACCCCGCAGACAAAATGTAACCCCTGAAAGGGTTTAAAAAAGAGAGAGAAAGAAACCGCTACCTTGACTTTGACCCTAACATGCCATAATGTACATTCCTTTGAGACATGGCTATACCAAATATTTGTGAGAAGCTACATCAAATTTGATTCATAAATAAAGGAGCTAGAGCCATGACTAAGTTTTTCTATCAATAGTAACTGTGACCTTCACCTTAGCCTCATACTCATACTTAACATTTGTATAAAGGTGTATCCCATCAATCAGTAAATGCAAGAGCTTTAGCTTGAACAAAGTTTTTCTAAAAATAGCGAATTTGACCTTGACCCTAGCACCAAAAGATTAATATCTGTTCAAAGTATTGTAATATCCCATATTTATGTGAAGTTATATCAAAATCAATCCATAAATAAGGGAGATAGAGTGATGACAAGAGTTTTTCTTTTTCTTTTTAGCTTTATAGAAATAGCAACTGTGACCTTGACCTTTTCCCTAGCACCTTGTAACAGAAACTTATCCAAGATATTGTCATACGTTATATTGTGAAGTTATATATAAAATCTATGAGGGCGTTAGAGCAATGTTAATGGTTTTCAAAAAAATAGCAACTGTGACCTTGACCTTAGCATCTTAAAAGGCCAACTCATTCAAGGTTTTGTCATACCCAATACTTGTGTGAATCTAAGTTAAAATAGGTTCTTAAATGAGGTCACACAGTGAAAAGAAGATTCTAAAAGTTTCTATATTTGAGTATATGGAAAACGGGCCTGACCCCCATAAGCCCCCACCTCCTCCCCCTTCCTCCCTCTGGCGACCATGCATTTTAGCTAATTCACATACTTAGAATAAAGTTTATAGAACATTATTTTAGCAAAGTTTCTGCCAAATTATTTTAGAATTTGACAAGACATGTTTGTGAAGATTTTTTTTAATATTTTGCTTATTATTTTTTATTTTGTTCCCACAGCAATCAGAATTCTAAGTGGATTCCAGATCTTTGAACAACTTTCAGTCAATACCACTAATGGATCCTTTCTGTGAAATTAGGTTAAGACTTGCCAAGTGGTTTAACGTCCAATCAATACCACGAAAAGACCTTTCCCGTGAAAATTTGTTACGACTGGCCCAGTAGTTTAGGAGCCATCCTAAAAACTTACCATGAGCACAAATATTAGCGCTTTGTATTGAGTTGAGCTAATCAGTTTACATACTCACACTTACGAAAAAACATAGATAAGCCTTTGCAATACTAAATATTTTCATATTCACTTTTCAGTTGTACAATGGATCCTAGCGGCAAATGTATTAAACTGGGCATTTCGTCGTTCGTGGATGCTCGTCTGATCACCGAATTTAAAGCAGAAAATTCATTGAAGGCTATTGAAAATCTGCAAGAGTCGCTAAATTTCGGATGTTTAGAGTCTGCTTTCAACCATACGAAAGCTTTCTTAAAGTCTGCCATTGACCGAAAGAAATTATCAAGCCTCAGCGCATACAGAGAAATACTTTCAAAAGACGAAACCAACCTTAATGCATTACATGAATTAAATAAGTTTGGAGGCGGGAAAACAGAAAAGCAAGCCAGGAATAGAAATTGTAAAGAAAAGATGCAAACATGTTTTAAAAAGGAAGCTGCTATAAGTACGGCATGCCTGGAAATAGGATTCGCTCTTCAATATTTAAATGAAGAGGTTCACACAGTTCCTTTACTTCAGAAACCGATTTTAAACCCTGATGAGCTCAAGTTTAAAACAGATGATGATATAACTGTCCACTGCAAAACAACGTCTATGAAAGGCGTCAAAAGAACATCAGAAGACGGCTTTCTCGATACATGTATTGAAGCAGTGATATATCTGAGAGAGGGGTTACAGCGCCAGGTTACGCTTAAAGAAGATAATCAAGCCCACGAAGGTGCTCAAGCTCAAGAAAATGCTCAAACTCAAGAAGATTCTAAAGCTCAAGAAGATGCTGAAACTCAAGAAAACACTCAAGCTCAAGAAAACGCCGAAGAAAATGTTCAAGCTCAAGGAGATTTTGAAGAAGATACTCAAGTTCAAAACGATGGTCAAGTAGATGCTCATGCTCAAGAAAATGCTGAAGAAGATGCTCAAGCTCAAGAACATTCTGAAGAAGATGCTAAAGCGCAAGAAAATTCTGAAGAAGATGCGAAAGCTAAAGAAAAGGCTGAAGAAGATGCTCATGCTCAAGCAGATGCTGAAGAAGTTGCTCAAGTTCAAGAAGACGCTCAAGCTCAAGAAGAAGCTAAAGACGATGCTCAGCTGATCTGGAAGTTTTTCTTAGCTAAAGCATACAATCGACTGGTTGACAAAGTTTGTTTTATTTCAGTTAGCAAAGAGGAATTACGCAAATGGGGTTTGGAAGCTATCAAGTTGTTTTGTGAGGTAATCAACGGAAACGAGTCTGTCCTAAAAGCGAAAAGCTACGCCTATCTAGGACAAATGATCTCTACGAGAAAAAAAATTCTTGGCGAGCATGTTCCAGAAAGTTTCAACTCCTATACACATATGAAGAAAATTTGGGAGACACCAGCTGCAGCTTTTGATAAAGCACGATCGAATTCAGAGAAGGACGATACAGTTTTAGTTCGCTACGGAAACTTCTTGTCACAAGACATAGACGGCATAGACGAAGCAATTGAAATTTTAACCGAAGCTATAGAACAAAATGAGTTTTCCTGGTTTCCGCATTATTGCAGAATGATTGCATATAAAAAGAAATATTCCAAACAGAACGTAGAAGCAGAAAGAAACAATGACTATTCAGTTCTGGACTGTAGTCTTCTTGAGAAGGCTAAACGAGACGGCAAATTCTGTTTAAAAGTAAACCCAACAACACAAATAATGGTGGAGTACAGTCGCATACTTCACTGGCTCTCAGAAGTTCCAAAGGAATACAAAGGTCGAGCACCTAAAGAAATCGACGTAAACGGAATCCGAAAAGCTATAGACGTTTTAGATAAACCTACAGTTATGGAGTCTGGTGTAGCTACTGCTTATAAGGAAAGAGCCAACTGCCATCACCTTATTGGAGAATTTGAAGAAGCCATACTTTACATGGAGGCGGCTGTCTATTCGAACCGGATACTTGGTGGGTTTGGTATTGGCTTGCCTGTAGTTTTTAGGCAGTTATGTGCTTACTCTATGGAATATGTAGAGACAAAACTAAATTCAACTGATGAGGAGAAAAACGTTTGTTTTGCGATTAGAAGATTAAAAACAGTAGTCACATCTTTATTAATGTGGTATAGAAAGCTCTTGAAAAATGAAGATGCAAGACTGCTAGATCGAGATGACCAACGTCCGAAAGAAAGTTTTACAGAAACGGAAAAAGAAACATTAGGCAAACAAACTGTTGAAGAAACAATGACTGAAAAAGCAGTGAATAAAGAATCAAGAGAACTACTAAAAGAACCATTAGGAGACAAAGAAAAGGTAACTGAACCGCTTCCAAAGGAAGATGAGGAAATAGTTATTACAGATGATGAGATAGAAAATTTAAAGGAACCACTGAAAGTGATTCACGGACATTCAACAATAGGTCAAGAAACAGCAGAACAACTTAAGCAGCCATTGGGAGACAGAGAAAATATAAAAGGACATCTACCAAAAGAAGAAGAGGCCGAAACAATTAATGAAAAAAAAGCAACAGATGAAGAGATAGAAACTTTAAAGAAATACCTGACAGCGATTCACGAAAATGAATGTAAACTGCTGAAAAATGATAAAGATATGACTGATAAACTCTTTATTGATGGATTGTTGGCAACTTATAATCCCAAGTGTTTGATGGATGAGTTGGATAGACACATAGAAAGCTTAAAATATGACAAACCAATATTATGCAAAATGATTTGTAAGAACAAAAAAAGTGTTGCACACAAAATGGTTCTCACGGCATTGAATACTGTAAAAGATCGTATCGACGCGTTTGTCAAAAACCAGAAATTCAGCCAAGATCCAACAAGTTTAACCTTAAACCTAAGTATAATCGAGGATTTTGTGAGTCCTGAGTCCCTTTCAGCATCCTTTTCAGGGAACGATGCACCATTCAATCAGGCAGAAAAGCAGTATGATTTTATGGTTCTTCATGCAGACGAAGATAAAGAATGGGTGGCTTGTTGTCTTCTTATTCAATTAGAACACAGCAAAGTTGGATTTAAAGGTAGAGTTTTATTTTCAGTTATGAAAATATAATTCTTGTGCTACAGGAAAGAAATAATCACAAAACGCATCCCATCAAAGAAACTGAAGAAGACATATTCAAGGGCTAATGGCAAAATCAAACGACGGTCTCTTAAAAACTCAAGACAAAGAAAGTATTTGACGTTAATTACGGTGTATTTTTATGCCCCCAACTTCGAAGAAGTTGCGGGGACATATTGCTTTTGGGTTGTCCGTACTTCCAACCGTCCGTTCGTGCATGCTAGAGTTTTGAAATTTCACATATGGATTCCTCTTCAAAAAAATAGCTGACACGTGTTTATTTTCTTGGTCGAGTTGTCTCCCTTTTTGGAGTTATGCTCCTTGAGAAAAAAATCAAACTGAAACCTTGTGAGCAGGATATCTCAAAATGTATTTTAGCAAGAGCCTTGAAACTTTGCCAATTTATTAGGGCTGATAAGTAGATGAAGTGATAAACTTTAAAAACAAATCGTGTATTTTGACTTAGTTATGCCCCTTTTTAACTTAGTACATTGTAAGTCTATAGAACCTGTCCATATCTTAGGAACCGTGCATGCTAGAGTTTTGAAATTTCACAAATGGATTTGTCATCCAAAAATAGCTGTCACGTATTTTCTTTCTTGTCCGAGTTGTCTCCGTATTTGGAGTTATGCCCTTTGAGAAAACAAAACAAACTGAAACCTTGTGAGCAAGATATCTCAAAAAGTATTGTAGCTAGAGCCTTGAAACTTTGCCAGCTTATTAGGACTGATGAGTAGATGAACTGAATAACTTTGCAAGCTTATTAGGACTGATGAGTAGATGAACTGTTTAACTTTTGAAACAAATTTGTAAAATTTTGACTTAGTTATGTTCCTTTTTAACTTAGTGCATTGTAGGCCTATGGAACCTGTCAAGCATACCATATCTTAGGAACCGTGAATGCTAGAGTTTTGAAATTTCACATATGGATTTGTCATCAAAAAATAGCTGACACGTTTTTTTTTTTCTTGTCCGAGTTGTCTCCGTATTTGGAGTTATGCCCTTTGAGAAAAAAACACAAAAAAAAAAACAAAAAAAACTGAAACTTTGTGAGCAAGATATCTAAAAAAAATGTAGCTAGAGCCTTGAAACTTTGCCAGCTTATTAGGACTGATGAGTAGATGAACTAAATAACTTTGCCAGCTTATTAGGACTGATGAGTAGATGAACTGAATAACTTTGCCAGCTTATTAGGACTGATGAGTAGATGAACTGAATAACTTTGCCAGCTTATTAGTACTGATGAGTAGATGAACTGAATAACTTTGCCGGCTTATTAGGACTGATGAGTAGATGAACTGAATAACTTTTGAAAAAAAAATCATGAATGTTTGACTTAGTTATGCCCCTTTTTCGACTTAGTGCATTGTAAGCCTATGGAACTTTGTGAACACAATATCTCAAAAACCCCTAGTGCTAGGATCATGATTTTTGCAGGAAGATATTGCCTAAGGTGTAGATGATCTGATGAACTTTTGAAAAAAAATCATAAATTTTTGGCCGAGTTAAACCCTGTTTTCGACTTAGTGCATTGAATCCTATAGTACAAAGATACCCCTCACATACGGTCAGGGGTAGGTTGGGTGGTGCGATGGTGCTGGGTATAACTTCCAGTGCCGGGGCGTCCTATTGATTTGGATGAAAGTAGGGCAAGGGCCTACTGTGCTTGCAGTAGGTGCGGGTGGGGGTTGTTTGGACGGGTTCTTTCTCGTCTATCATTTCTCTCTTCTTTCTCCCACTCTTTGGGAGACGGCCCGATATAGACTGAAATACTGTCTCAAAGGCCCGTTAAATTCAAAACAACCAAAATATACGGTCAAGAACGATAAGAGCTAAGAACTTGAACTCTATACACATGGTCAGGTTGGAAAATAAGCGAATTAGTGTTTTTCTTTTTTTTTCCATCTGTCTTGTTTTTTCCAGAGTTATGGCCCTTTCTCGACTGAGCCTGTGGGACCTTGTGAAAAAAAAAGATCTCAAGAACCCTTGATGTTAGGATCATGGATTTTTTGCAGGATGACATTGCGCAAGGTGTAAATGACCTGATTAACGTTTGAAACAAAAAAACGTGAATCTTTAACGGAGTTATGCCCTTTTTATAACTTAGTGCATTGTCAGCCTATCGAACCTTGTGAATAAAATTTTTCGTGAGAGCCCCTGACACTAGGATCATGATTTTGTCAGGAAGATATTGCCCAAGGTGTAGATGACCTGATTTACTTTCGAAAAAAAAAAGTAAATGTTTGACCGCGTTGAGCCCCTTATTCGAATTAGTGCATTAAAGCCTTTGGTACAAAGGTACAAACATTATGGGATGAGCTTTTTTTAGACGCAAGCATATGGTTGGGGGCATAGTGTTTCATAAACACATGTTCTAGTTATTTTACTGGCTTAGAATAAGTGCCGTGATCCATCGTCTGATACACCAAATAGAGGCAGCTCAAATGAACGGTTATTTTGTCGGTTCTATTCATGAAGTGGTTCACATCTTATATCTATATTCATAACCCTATATTTAAGAGTCGGCTGTTCAGATGGGTCACAACATTATTCATGCAGATTTAACACAAATATTCCAAATATTTCAAATTACGATCGTCAAGAATTTCCGCTAGAGCTCTGATAGCACACTAATGTCTTGCAACCGAAGAAACTCGCTTAGACCATTATTGGTGAGTTTAGTTGGGTTTGAAACTAGCTTTTTACCGTGATGTGACGCTTTATTTGTTATTTGCCTATTAAGGGTTGTATTTGTCGTTCTGTATCTCCTCATTTTGTGTAAGTTGGGCAACTAGGGCAAGTATATAAGTTTAAAATTTTAAATAAAAGCAGCCTTAGTAATCTCTCAAACTGCTTTCTGAACGGGTTCATACTATACTGCAAATACTATCTGAAATAGGAATACATTCAGCCTGATGTTGTCAATTTGTAAAGCAAACAGAATGTATTTTTATGCTGTTTACCATTTAACTTTCACTTAATTTTAATAAATTCCTAGAAATTGCACAAGTTTATGCCACTACAATACATGATTTATTTAGTCATTTACGTTTACAGGGTTTCTGCCGGAGAGAGATTTCAAACATGGCAAGCGAGTTCTATATAACATTGCAGAAGGCATTAACAAGAGTAACAAGATTCTTCTAGCCGTATCGCCCGATACCCCGACCAGATTCTATGAAGATCTTAAAAACGTGGAAGTCTTAGGTTGTTTGAATCTTTTCAACAGGGATCAAAAAGACACGTATGTCCTAAACAATGGTTCTGAAAGAATTCCAGATCCGTTACATTGCTTTGATGTGATTGATTGTAGTGGACTGCCGTTCAACTTGAATGAAGTGCGGAAAGTGTTAGCGGACACGCCATCTGCAAAATGCCACCAAAGACCGCTAGGTAAGGTATAGCATTTTGTGCAAAACAAGTAGTCATAATTTGTGAAGACTCAAGCCTTAAATAGTCATCCTTTGTGGCGTGAGAGCCTACTCCTTTGTTGAGCCAGTTCGGCTACATGTTTTAAAGTATATGAGCCACGACACGAGCAAACAAACAAAGTGGTTTTGCGCCGAGGGCAGAATCAGATCAGCCTGGGCGTCCGCTTAGTTTGATCAGACTCTTAGCTTAGCGCTCAAAGGGTAACTGAGTGTATAAGCTCCCTCCATGCGGACAGCGAAGACTCTGATCAGACTGGGTGGAGCCCAGGCTGATCTGAGTCTGCGCTGGGCGCACAACCACATTGTTTGTTTTGTCATGTCGCGGCTCATATATTTGTTGAAATAAAAAACTGCTGATTTCGCATACCCATCTAACACTTTCAAGTCATAAATTTGCTTTAAATATATCTAAACCCCCAGTAGTTATTACTGACCGTCCCAAATGTACTAGTCTTTAATTTTGCATCAAGAATAAAAAGTCAGTTGTATACTTTCCCTAGTTTTTTACGAGGGCAGTGGGCTAGCTGCGTCTGAAAAATAAATGAATAAATGCTTCATTGGAATATGCACATATCATCATTTGAAAGTTGAGGATGGTCTACGGATACCGTTTATAGACTCCGCCTACAGCACATATAGTCCACAGTAAAATAAATAAATAAATAAATGAATAAATAAATAATAAAACATGGAAATATTTAATAATAAACATAAGAAGGTGTGTGCGCATATGCTATGAATTTGTTAATTTAATTGTTCACACAAGTAAAATGTTCTGTTTTCATCACCTTCATCAGTAAACTTTATCTGGCTGACCTCATCCGTGGGAACAAAGAATTGCTAAAAAGCTACATTTGAATGGTCTGGAATGAATAAAATGGACTGGATAATTTACTATTTTCTCGCAAAGGTTGGGTTTCGTACAGAAAAGAATTCGCTTCCTCCGAGGGAGTAAATTCTTTCCTAACGAGTGTTATCATAAATCAATGAGATATAGTAAAGGAGACGTCCCTGCCAGTCTATTCTGTTCCATTCCACTCCATGTTTTAAAATTTGCGGCATACATTGATACAACCATTAAAGTGTGTAACATAAAATATTCATGCATAAATAAAACACCTTAAATTATTCGAAAGTACAGCTGCTACACTTGTTAACTTCATTTGTTTTAGAGATAACTAATTTCAAACAAACAATAGGTCAGTGATATCAAAGTGAAGGATATGCATCCCTGTCCTTTATGATACCACCCCTGCCCCCACCCAACCGCCCCCCCCCCGCAAAAAAAATAATGATAATAAAATAAAATAAAAATATATAAATAAATAAAAATGCGTCAACCAGTTTTTTTTCCTTTACATGAGTTTTTCTTAACGTAAGTTAAACAAGAAAAATCTTTCAAGAAAGATAATCGTCGCAGATTAAATGGAAAAATGTTTTGTAATATGTCTCTAGTTAAAGAGTTGACAATAACATTCCTGAATATGACTCATGTGAGCTATGTAGGTAGGCACCCACAATCGTAATTTTGGTTTAAACAATATTCTATTTACTACACACTACATGGTTACAAAACAATACAATATACAATACAATATACAATATGGTACAGGATCTGACGGTAAGCGAAACGCTTTTATGAAAGTCATCTCCTGAAATACAACATAGTTTACGGCATGAGAATGGCTGACCACAATTTTGCAAACCAATAAATGATAGTGGTCAAGGTACCCAAATCATAAGTCCGAACTCGTAAGTCATTTAAACATAGACAATTCCGGAATATTATAGATACACAGACATGGACCCCAAAACAGAGGTGTGAGTCAACAGCAAGGATGAAAACAACACATAAACAAAAATATACGGACATAAGTTCAAATTAGGTACAGATGAGACAACCCAACCGTAATTTTGACACTGGGTAACGACAATCGCCTATCTCAAAACTGGGCTGTCTAATTTGAAATTCAAAAGAGATTAGATAAAATTAGATAATAAATAAATGACCTATCTCAAAATTGGGCTGTCTAATTTAAAATTTAAAACAGATTAGATAAAATTAAATAATAAATAAATGACCTATCTCCAAATTGGGCTGTCTAATTTGAAATTCAAAACTGATTAGATAAAGAATAAACCGGGGAACGTTTAAAGAAAAAAAAATTTCAGCGGCCGGGATTCGAACCCGGGCCGCCAGATTGGCAGGCGAGCATTCTACCACTGAACCAACAATGCTCACAACCTAATCGAATTTTAAGTATATATTTTCTATCTACCTATTTATACTGCAATATTAAGTATTAAACCGAAAGTAGAAATCAAGAGTAGATCTTCGTCGGAAAAATTAATTACAAACAAAAGAAGCATTTTGAATTAATATATGACAGAGTGCTAGCATTCACAGTGCATACGACGGGAAAAAACGAAGATTAAATATTCATTGACCTTTGATAGTATTGGCTAAATTTTGACATAACGGGTTATTTGACCAATGAAATCCTGTGAACTGTGGGACAATATCTAAATTATATGCGTCTGCGACGCAAAAAAAAGAAAATAAAATCTCACATATTTTGTTTTATATTAACGCAAAATTGGTAAAAATTCATTGTAAAAACCATCCGTCGTAGGGTCTCTCACGATAATGGCGCACGATGTTTTTTTTTTTTTTTTTTTTTTTTTTCGTTTTTTTTTAAGTTTGAAATGCATTGTGGGTAGAAATAATTCACAAAGTTAATATTTCAAGTGAAATTTAATATTGAATCAATATTTGCCAATCCATGTTGAATGACCAGTGTTTGAGAAATATGAACTCAGTCCTGAAATCTCAATGTTAAAATGCCAAATTTGAATAAATAGAGAATAAAGGTTGATGAATCTTAATGCAGTATTAAAGCAAACTTCAATTTTCAATCAATATTGAGTACCGGCTGGAAGTGCAACATGTATCATATTAATGATGCAGAGAGGTTCTTGAAGGTTACTGATTATTGCCAAGTTATATGCGTTAAGACTTAGTTCAATGCATTATCTATAATTTCGAATACTTTCGTGCGGGAAACATTTTGAACAGATCTCTTTTTAGTTAAAAGTAGACTCAACTATTTTTTTGCAAATTGCAATGCAACATCTCGGTCCTTCTTAGCTATATGGGGATGTGTAAGGTGTCTGAATGTATTAACTACATTTCGCTGTCAGTAATTTCATTTCGAGGAAAGTAGGTCAGTCTGTATACAAACTTTTTTAAAAAGCTTGACAGATTATCCCTTATCATTTAATAACTAGGATACACGTAGCGGCGTAGAGAACGGATAACAACAGCAGCGTTTTTATTTATTTATTTCACATGATCATTTTTTGTTGTTTTTTGTGTAGTTTTTTTTTTTTACTTTATTTTGTTTTTCGATACTCATTTACTCCTTAATATGCCGTTAAAGGGACTCTGACAGTATCCATGCAAATTTGCCTATTTTTCAACAAATAATTGCAGCTTCCTCGGGAAGCGAAAGTTGTAATACTTGGCATTTCTGTGTATACATATGCATTATAAAAAGATTTTGATAATGATTTTGAAAAAATATCATGCCTCCAGACTAACTTAGACAGATTTTATTAAGAGGGGTAGATGAAACTATCATCTCTGAAAATAAGCCTATTTTTCGTGTTTTTACTTTGCAATGAATTAAAGTTTTGTTTGATAAATATGCATGAATTGATGTTCACATTAGAGTTATTAATTGTGTGTATTATTTTGAAAAAAAAAAAAAAAAAAAAAAAAAAAAACTTTACCCTGTTTTTTGGATATAAAGGTTTAATGTTTACCATTTGATAGGGTTTTAGCTCTAGGAAAATGGAATATAAAAATAAAATCTTAAAAGATTTCCTTCAAGAGCAGAGAATACATTCACAAGAAGGAATATGGGCCAGACTACGTAGTTTCGGCTAATAAAGCCTCTTCAGTGACCCTGACAATATCTGGTAATGAACCCAGAGAAAAGCATACTGTAATTTCTTAATCTTAATTGGACAGTCGATTCAAAGACTGATTAGTACCAAAAAGGGTCCAAATAATATATAAAACGATGGTAAAGAATATGAGTATAAACCAATCTAAAATTTCAGATTTCTCAGAATACATCCTCTGATCTCAAAGGACGAAAATAAAATATAATCTGCACTATGGATGATGTACGGGGAGACGTTTTACGGCCGCCACACGGCACAACACCAGCTGCAGTGAAGTAAAAATAAAATCTTAAAAGATTTCCTTCAAGAGCAGAGAATACATTCACAAGAAGGAATATGGGCCAGACTACGTAGTTTCGGCTAATAAAGCCTCTTCAGTGACCCTGACAATATCTTGTAACGAACCCAGAGAAAAGCATACTGTAATTTCTTAATCTTAATTGGACAGTCGATTCAAAGACTGATTAGTACCAAAAAGGGTCCAAATAATATATAAAACGATGGTAAAGAATATGAGTATAAACCAATCTAAAATTTCAGATTTCTCAGAATACATCCTCTGATCTCAAAGGACGAAAATAAAATATAATCTGCACTATGGATGATGTATGGGGAGACGTTTTACGGCCGCCACACGGCACAGACTGCACTAGGGTAAAGCACAGGAAAACTTTTTACAATCGACACATGACTTATCACCAAATAAATTGAAGTCAAATAAACTCAAAAAGGACTGCCCGAGGAACCCACGCCCAGCAACAGGCATGAACATACCAAAAAACCGCCTATTTGATAACATAATAAAATCATGTTCTAAGTTTTTAATGTTATTTATCATAATTCAGCACCTTAATTATTTCATATGTTTACTTATAATAATCATTATACAATTATCACGCTAGCAGCTTCTTGTAGTAATTATTCTACCTTTCAGTGAGCATTCAATCTACAGGTTCGAAGGAAGTCAAAATAGGTACCCCTGAAAATATCATGACTGCTAAGTGCGAGGGTAAGTATTCTTACCATCAAATTCTCAAATTGTGATATTTCTTTCTGGAAGTATTACTAGAGCAATTTAGGTAGTGAATAGATCAATAGGTGTACCACTTTGTTTTCCTGTCATTTTTGCAAAGGGAGACACCTGTTTAAATGATGACCCCTGGTTGACTTTAACCATTTAAATACAGTTGCGATTCAGGGCCAAATGGAGGTCTTAGCTATTACTGGCGGCCTTGTATAACCAAAACAAACAGACTAAAAGGCTCAATGTACATACTTATTTCTTGTATTATATCCGAACCACGCGGAATTTTGTGCAAACTATATATATACTGCACACCAGACCATAACCTAACTTGTTACACTGGTTATATAAAGAAAAATGTCGGGCCCTTGTTACTGTTTTGGTTTATCAGACACCTAGTTATTTGCTTTACATGGAAGATTCCTACATTATCCTCTCAAAATGATATGGAAGAATGTATACACTAAAGAGCCATAAATGTTAGCTTCCGAAAGGCCTTGCAAAAGCAGTATTTTCAATCCGATATTACAATAAGATACAAAGTCGAAATGCCGTCGATAAAATTTTGAAAACGCTTTACGAAGTTTATGATCTATATATAACCTTGCTTAAGAAGTTATGCTGTCCAAACTTTATTTTATATACGAATATTAAAGTAATCAGCAAGTACACCCGAGCAGAACAAATAAATTGAGAATTATAAACACCATAGAATGTAGAAAGAGGACCATTACCATCTAAAGGTGGAAAATAGCAATAGGAAAATTCAAATTATCTCGTTTATCATTTATTTTGGTCGAAAAAAACACACAACAAAAACATCCTTTGTAGATAAGTGTAAATCCAAAAGTATATGGTCGGTATCTGAGACACTGGACCTATTTAACTGAAGTTCAGTAGGGCACACTTGATTTAACATGCGATCAAAGAAGTTATTGATATTCGCATATTTCTGACAATATATTACAAGCTTTAATTCTTCTTTCGAGAGCTGTTCATGCTGACACTGAAGTTATTATCATTTCACTTGGCCAGTATTGTACATATTCAACTAACGCTTGTTTAAGTGAAGCTCTCGTTAGTCGCGCCTTATTTTTTTCTGACAATTCTTCTGTAATATACTACCACAGTAAACAGACTTTGGCTACCTTGTGTGGGCAGCTCCTCAATGGTTTTGTACACTGAAAAGTTGTGAATATGGATTCCCATCCATTTTCAAAAGGCGTGGGACATTTATTCATCGAAACACCTTGTTTCTTCCATTACTCTTACATTTTCTATTTAGTTCTTAAATATTTAAATTTTATTGTTTCCATCATTTCTATATCTCCAGTTAACGACGCCCAGAATGTTGAAGCACTGCGGCTGCTACGATTTGGAATTCAGGCACCTCCAATATATTGCAGTGTCCGCAATTTAGAACAAGCCGAAGAGGTTCTTGCTTTCGGATACCCACAGTCAGATATGTATCTCTGTTATGAGAGCTGCGTCTTATGCTACGATACTAATAGAAAAATATCCAAGTGGGTTGCATACCACCTCACACCAGATTCTATTAAAGGTAACTACGTTCCCGACAAATTCTAGACAGGTCACCCTTATACTTTAAAAAGAGTTACAATTCAGCAAAAATAATTCTAGTACCAAATTGTTCGTATTACCAGCCCTCTTACTAGTGCCCAAACATAGAATGCACTATAGGAAAACATTTATATTCCAGCCAGCCACTAGCTTTGGGAAGTCAAATTGAAAACAGGGTCTGAATTTGTGTTCAGGTCTAAGGTTGCTGAGTTTGACATGAGCGTATATGCTACATTGGGCATTAATTTTTAAAAAGTAGCCTTTTTCAGGGTGAATAGCTCAAGTGTTAACAATAATGACGGGGCAACTTTTTGGATGAAAAAAGAATGTATGAAAAAGAATCATTGGCATATATGTATCAGGGATATCTGAAAAAGAAAAGTCAATAGCACAATTTTTGTTTTTATTGCCCGATGTATCATAAATGATACGTTTTGCGTTTTCGAATTTTGGCGACTTTTGGCGGCTGATAAACGCACTTTAGACATATCATTACAATTGGAATGGTTTAATCTTATTTCCTGATATCTTAACTGACTTTCTAGCAGTATAACGTAACATACAAGTCAATATCCTGGTCACGGCACCAAGACAGAGTCATGTAGCAGATATGATACACCGGGCACTAGAGGGCTAGGTAAGTCTATACAAACACTTGATGATTTTGTTCACCAATAAACGAGTCTTAGACTACTGCATATAACTGCATGCAGAAGGCAGAAGTTATCCTGCAAAACAAATTATATCAGTAATAGTGAAATCCATGAGTGAGCAATACTAATCTTGTCTTTGATTCCAAAGCTAAACATAAAAAACCATTTGGATGTCACAGAAAGAAATTATACCGCTGTTATTTATTACCATTTAGTGAAATTTTGTCATTTCGCTTAGCAAAATTTACTAATATAAAAGCAATTAAAAATAGCGAAAACGTTTTTTCTTATAAAGATTGTACTTAACATAAAAACTGTCCGAAAAATATTCATGATCCTTTGAAAAAAATATACCAGCTGAAATAAAATGGTGTTTTAGCTCACCTGAGCCATAGGCTCAGGCTGAGCTATTGTGATCAGTCAGTGTCCGTCGTCCGTCGTGTGTCGTCCGCCGTCAACAATTTGCTTTAAAAGACATCTACTCTGGAACCAATGGGCCTACGGCTTTGATATTCGGTATGAAGCATTGTCTAGTTAACCTCTACCAAGTGGCTCTTGGGTCGAAAATGGCCCTGTGGCGGGGGGTCTTGAGTTCGAAATTACAATATACTTAAAAATCTTCTCCAGATGCTTGAAATTTAGTATGTTGCATTGCATAATAATCTTTTACCAAGTCTGTTCAAATGATGGCCCCAGGGTCCAAAATGACCCTGCCCCAGGGGGTCCTGGGTTTGAATCATACAAATACATAGAAAAATATTCAAAAATCTTCTTCTTCAGAATCACTCGGCTCAGATGCTTGAAATTTGGTATGTCACATTGCCTAGTGGTCCATTATCAAGTTTGTTCAAATGAGGGTCCCAGGGTCCAAAATGATCCCGCTTTAGGGGTCCTGGGTTTGAACCATTGAAATACATACAAAAATATGTAAAATCTTTTTCTTCAGAACCGCAAGGATCAGATGCTTGAAATTTGGTATGATGCATTGCCTAGTGGTCCTTTACCAAGTTTGTTCAAATGGTTGCCCTAGGGTCCAAAATGGCCCCCCACAGGGAGTCCTAAATTTGAACCATAAAAATACATAGAAAAATATTCAAAAACTTCTTCTTCAGAACCACTTGGCTCAGATGCTTGAAATTTGTAATGTAGCATTGCCTAGTAGTCCTCTAACAAGTTTGTTCAAATGATGGCCCATGGGTTTAAAATGGCCCCTCCACAGAGGCCCTTGGTTTCAACCATAAAAAAATACATCGAAAAATCTTCAAAATATTCTTCTTCAGAACCATCTTGCTCAGATGCTTGAAACTTGTAATGTAGCATTGCCTTGTAGTCCTTTATAAAGTTTGTTTAAATGCTGGCCCAGGGTCCTAAATGGCCGCCCAGGGGGTTCTGGGTTCGAACCATAAAAATAGATAGAAAATTATTCAAAAACATCTTCTTCAGACCACCTTGCTCAGATTTTTGAAATGTGGTATGATGCATCGTCTTGTGGACTCCTACGAAGATTGTGTAAATGGTGGCCCTGGGATCCAAAATGGCCCTGCGGCGGGTGGGTCTTGGGTTTGAAATAAAAATAAACTTAAAAACCTTCTTCTCCAGAACCCCTTAGTGCAGTTGCTTGAAATTTGGTATGATGCAATGCCTAGTGGTCCTTTACCAAATTTAATAAAATGATGGCTTTAGGGTCTAAAATGGCCCCAGGATTTGAACCATAGAAATACATAGAAAGATAATCAAAAATCTTCTACTTCAGAATCACTTGTCTCAGATGCTTGAAATTTAGTATGTAGCATTTTCTAGTGGTCCTTTACCAAGTTTATTCAAATGACGGCCACAGGGTCCAAAATGGCCCGCCCTGGGGGGTCTAGGTTTGAACCATAGCAATTCAAACATCGTCTTCTTTAGGACCATTTGAGAATGGTTGCAATTTTATCAAGTTTGTTCGAATGATGACCCTAGTTTGATCTTTAAAATTTTTTGTTCAGGTGAGCGATTCAGGGCCTCTTGGCCCTCTTGTTTCTAAAATCTGTTTATGTGTTCTTGACTTTCCTTTACATTAAAGTTTTTGCTGTTTACAGGCCCTGCAGATAGGAAGAAGATCACATTCCATGAAGACGAAAGAATTCCAGAACATTTAAGAGCAAAGCTGGCTGATTTTAACAGTACTTTAGATTACGGCAGGGGCCATCAACGCCCAGCTGCAGATACCAAATATTCCATGGTATAACCGTTTTTCGTTTTATTGTACATTTTTAGCAAGTAATATTTTTTGAAATAGATAAGCGCTGTACCACTGAGGCTTAGTGTTACCTGTTAATCACTATTAAAGCGTGTTCTGCAACGCTTACAGCCAACTTGCTCGTCGATTATGCCGTCATCCGCTAACATAACCCACGTGCAAGCTGTTACTTTAACCACAGTGGTGTAATGTTTTCTCTCTGATTTGAAACTCGGCATTTATTCAGATAAAAAGGACCTTTACACTGTAAAAGTACAATTCCAGCTCCAACCCAAGACACCATATGGGAAAGAAACAACACAAAACTAATCATCACCAAAGACAACGCGAGCGTCAGCCATGTGAACTGCCATTTCCCAAGTAGGTGGTCAACGGGCTAGCCTGGACATCACAAACAACATATCAATGACAGACATAGCAACTAACAACTCATAAAACAACAAACAACCAAAACAGAACTAACTGCCGCCTTGGGATGGACAATTATGAACCCACCGGGGACACAACCGGCCTGCGCCAACCAACCCACGCCCCCTGCTCCACCACGGTTCATCAGACACCCAGCCGCTGAATCCAACAAAAACAACCACCGCCCACACAACAGTCTTACAAGAAGCACCAACCCTGACAATAAGAACAAATTACACGTAAAACATTTAATTACTATTTTTACCTATTATCAATCTTATGATATCAGAGCTATCCTTGAAATTACAAACTATGTATCAAAACAGTCAAAGCGAAAAGCAACGCATGAAACAACTAAGGAGAACCAAAACAGAAGTGCCGCCTTGGGACGGCCAACAATGAAATTACTGGGGGAGGGGGCGGGGGTGCGCTTCACCGGTTTGGAGTCGAGCCCAAGGTCCTGCTTTGGTTCACCAGACAGTTAGTTGTTCGGTTGCGTGGAAGATTCCTGACTAATAAGTGTAATATCTCAGGAACATAGAAAGCTACAATTCTTATCTCGGTAACAATTAACCAGAAAGCCACCATACAATGTAGACATGGATACATTGAGGGTCTGTTTTATTTCCATAACTAGTGACCTCAGGATTTATGGCCATGAATGGGGCTGAATGTCAAATCTAGGGCACCTTTGATGTTTTCTGCTGCTTTTCTGCTAAGACCAGTCTTACATATAACAGTCATTAGTGCCTCTTGGAGAAGAGCCGTATGGCACATATTTGGCGGTCTGATTTATGTTTTGAATGCTGTATGATGTATGAAATAGACTTATCAGCATTTTCAACACATCTGAGCCTTTAGGATTATAGGTGCGCTTATAGTATAGCCAAGTAAAAGATAGGCAATGATCAGGCATTCATACAGTCAAATCCCACATCCCGCTCTCAAAACCAATAGGGAAAGAAGCACACACACACGGTAAATTGTCAAAAGTTCATGAAAGACATGTATGGTAAATTGAATGAGTAGCTCTTCCCCAAACAGGTGGTCGTTCAGCTACCCTAATCGAAAACAGCATCAGCATCAATTTTTATCTATCTTATTTTTAACTTACAAAACAAAACAAAGGGCAGACTGGATATCAAAACAGGTAACCAAACCGCCAAAGAACATAGACAAGCGGACATAGCACAATGTAACATCAAGGAACCACAACAGAAGTACCGCCTTGGATCGGTCAGCAAAAGGTTACTGGGGGATTGTGGGGGGCTTAAACATGCGTTACTGGACCTTAACCTCGCCCTCTGCTTCTGCAGTGGTTCGAAACATTTAGTTAGCCGTTAGACATCTACAGCGAGGTATCCAAGAATTTCAAGGGATATCAGAATGGTAAATCACATGGACTTGTACTAATATACACTGAATGGATGTCAGAATAGCAAACACGTGTAATTGTACCTATATACCTTTATGGGGTGTCAGAATAGCAAAACACATGGACTTGTACCTTTATACATTGAAGCGATTGCAGAATAGCAAAACACATGGATTTGTACCAACACACCTTGAAGGGATGTCAGAATAGCAAGATACATAGTCTATTTGGGAAAGAGCTGCTGACTCGGCTTATCACTTGTAATCTATTGTTTGTTTGAATGTCTTTGTCAATCTTTCCCTTTGATGTTGGGGATAGGATTTGGGATCTGATTCAGTCAGTTCCTGAAGTGTAGTTACTCTTTAAATTTTCATACAAAGTATGTTTTAGTTCCAGCAGACGTTGTTTGACGACTACATTACATTCACGCTTTAAAGTAGGAACTTTTCGGTATAAGGGCCTACAATGAGACATCTACAGAAGAGAGTTTTGTAGTTTAAGGACATTGTAGCCATTTACCCCTTAAGTTTTCTGTTAATGTTAAGGAACGCCAATATAGGCTTCCTACGATGTATTGGTAACCAAAGCTTCATAAAAATCGTATAAAGCACGATTTATTGCCAATTCTAGTTCTTGTACTACAACTGAACTTTTTAAATTATTAACCTCTTGCCACACTGTTGTCAAAATTTATGTCATATGGTACTGTGAAAAAGTGTATGAAAGGTCAGGTAAAAATTTCTTTTGGTCTATTAAAAATTCTGGTGAGATAATGAAACTGAAGTTGAGAGGGTTCCGTGCGACCAGTTTGTAAACTTATGATTTTTCTACACTCTTCACTCTTTTTCCACATAACTTGATCAAGGAAAAACTTGTAGATTCAATTGAGTGGATCTTCCAAAGGGAAGGTTCGCGTTTTCTTGTCTGTAACCAAAGACACGCTTTCTTTACCTCTGAACACCAAAACCGATATAAACTTTGGTCATGTCAAAATATGTGTGAAGCATTAACCTACCTTTTGGATAATATTTACATTAGATCTGGTACTAAGATATACAGACAAATTGTTGGTATTCCAATGGGTACTAACTGTGCTCCTCTTGTCGCGGATTTCCGACAAATTATTAGGGTTAGGGTAAGGATAGCTGAATATAGATTTTGAACAAATTTAGCGAAGTCTGCGGATACAAGCCATTATATCCATGTAGACCCGAGGCAAAAAGACTATAAGCAGTCCTCCGAGTTTTAGTTATATTCTGCTTTATCATATGACGTCGCATCTGAGAGTGTATTAAAGCCATGCATTAAAAACGATAATCCACTAGTGGATTAAATATGCAAATTACGTCGTAACGTTATACGTTGACGTCCATTAAAACGTTGCTATTTCTAATGGCGAAATCGTGGCATTTTCGTGCAAAATGCGATTTTTAGTGTCATATGATAAATAGAATCTTACATTCGTGCTCCTGTTTTATTGAATTTATCAAACTCGTTGGGGAAAACCGATAAGATGCTGGGCAAAGCCTCGCATCTTATCTTTTTCCCCAACTCGTTTAATAAATTCAATAATACATGAGCACTCATGTAAGATCCTCTATGTATATTCTCCTCACTAGTTTTACCATTTGTTGATGCTCTTCTGATTCCAATATGTGTTGCAACATCTGCTTGTGTCAACTGTTTTCCATTCATTTCAAAAATGGCATCTTCATTTATGTTTTTTTCGTAAATGGCATTTTCATTTATGTTTTTGGTGGTGCTAATCACTGATTTATGGCAATTACGAAACTCTGCATAATATGCAGAAAATATTAATCTATATGCCTACTCCTTATTTAATGAATGCATCCATTTATAAACGATATGCATGAACCTAAACCATGGTTTACCATTTGAGAACAAGTAACATTTTTTCATATGTCCAGCCTGGTAATTCGAGAAAGAGATGGAACAAATAATTGATAAGACATTACTCTCGATGCATGTACCTTCAGACCTAAAAGCATTTCCAATAATGAGGAGTATGTTTTTGATTTTCGCGCCTAAAATTAATATTTGATCATTTGGTCCTGGGCCGGAATATCTGTTGAAGTTTGTTAAATCTTAAATTTGATCATATAAAATTTCCAAGCTTCGGTATCGCATGATCCAGATATTCCATGTATATACCTGATTCTGTTAGCACAACTTAATAAAATAGCCCTATCCGATGGGTCATTCAGAGAAAACTCCTTTTTTGGGGAGCGTAGTGGCGCAATCGGTTAAGCTAATGTTCTGAATGGCTAGGCGGAGTTGTCGTAGTCGGCGTGAGTTCGAGTCCCAGTGGGTACTTCTTCATTTCTAAACTATATATATATATATAAGCTCTGGCTTGAATTTGTTGATAAAATAAAATATATTTTATTAAATTTAAGCCAGAACTAAAACACGAAAAGTATAGAGTGGAGACGCCAGATGAAAATGTATTACAGTCACCTTGTCTATACAGCATTGTTAAAAGACGTAACGTTATTTGAGACGTAACATTATTAAACTGACGTTATAACCTTGACAAAGCTTATTCATGTCATGTAGTTAAGCATCTGACATATTAAAGGCTTTGAAAATTGTTTTACATGAAACCGGTTAGCCTATAATAGAGGAAATCAAGTTGATCCAACTTCTAATTATTTATTTACTATATATATATACAGCTGGAGATCTAAATGAAATACTCAACAATTGAGGTGGAAATATAAAGAAAAAATCGGAAACACCACAACAAGTCACATTTTGTTTTATTCCTCAAGCGCTTTCAGTAGTGAAACATTATCAAGATTTTTGGAAACAATATGGCGACTTTGTCAAGAATAACAACATTTTCGGTACGTTCGGCGCTGAGTCTAGGCCTCAGTGTTCTAATGTAAAACGACTCTCATTATTTTCTACTTACAACACTATCTGTTTGCATTTTAAAGAACGGAAATGTATGATACTGTGGAGTCTTTGCCTGGGCACAATTATCTATATGTGTGCTTACTTGCAGCATCCTTGTGGTGATGTCTCTAATTTGTTTTGCCTATATATTTTTTACCGCAACCCGCACACTACAGCTGGCATTGAAAAAGCAAAAGCCTAGATCGCAACACTTTTCGAACATTTAAGAGTAAAAACGAGCGAGACTTAATTACTTAAATCAGCACACACAATCCTAAACATACAGCTCTAACGAGAGATGAATATATGAAAGAAATTATGGAACCATATAAAATCATAAAAAGCAAACGTCAACCAAAGAACTTAAAAAAGGTACTGACAAGAGCTAAATTTACAGAAATTCCGGACAGTCCAAAAGTATATTGTTGTGATAGGTCTAATTGCAGGCTTTAGTAGTTAATGCTGACCGTCCCAAGGCGGTACTTTCGTTGTTGCATTTGTTTTATGTTCGGGGCTGTTTAACTTATTGTGTTTTCATTTTAACCCTTTTATAATAAAAAATAGAAAATAGGTAAAATAGTTGTTAAATGTTTTTTGTATAATTTGTTTAGTCTGTTGTGTGGTACATGTGTGCACCGCGGCGGAGGGTGAGGGTCAAGGTTTGGGCCTAGTAAAACCGGTTTAAACCCCCAGTAGTTATTACTGACCGTCCCAAGGCGGTACATTCGTTGCGTTTGCATTTGTTTTATGTTCGGTGCTGTTTAATTTATTGTGTTCTCATTTTAACCCTTCTATAATGAAAATAGAAAATAGGTAAAACTAGTTGTTAAATGTTTTTCGTATAATTTGCTTAGTCTGTTGGTCTAAACTATTTAGTTCAGTAAAGATAGCTGAGTTGCCACCTATTTGGGAAAGAGCTGCTGACTCAGCTTATCACTTGTAATTTATTGTTTGTTGGGATGTCTTTGTCAATCTATTCCTTTGATGTTGGGGATAGGGTTTGGGATCTGATTCAGTCAGTTCCTGAAGTGTAGTTACTCTTTAAATTTATATTCATTTATTGAAGTTGAGGAATTCAAATTTAAATGCGGTAGAACTATGAAAGTAGTAACTAACATTTCATGCAGCGTAAAAAATGTTATTTACGTGATTGTCTGTGCGGGATGTAGTAACGAATATATAGGCGAAACCGGGGATCTGCGGAAGCGTGTGACAGTCCATAATCAACAAATTAAAGGCATTACCACAAGGATGCTGCAAGTAAGCACACATATAGATAATTGTGCCCAGGCAAAGACTCCAAAGTATCAAATATTTCCATTCTTTAAAATGCAAACAGACAGTGTTGTAAGTAGAAAAACAACGGGAGTCGTTTTACATTAGAATACTGGGGCCCGAACTCAACGCCGGAAGTACCGGAAATTAATACTTCTTATGACGTTACGTCATAACCCTTGACAACGTCGCCATATTGTTTTGAAACCTCTTGATAATGTTTCACTATTGATAATGTTTTACTACTGAAAGCGCTTGAGGAATAAAACAAAACTGACTTGTTGTGGTGTTTCCGATTTTCTCTTTATATATATGATTAGACGTCGGATCCACTAGATTTCCATTATTATAGGCTAACCCGTTTCATGTAAAAAAATCTCACATCCTTTGATACAGCCTTTACGTCTTAAATAACGTTACGTCTTTAAACATGCTGTGTTGTAATACATTTTCATCTGGCGTCTCTAGTAGACAGATGGTTGTAATACATTTTCATCTGGCATTATATATTTAAACCCTTTTTCATCAGCATGTCTCAGTTTTGTATTTTAAGCGGTAGAGAACAAACAAAAGGAAGACGTCTGCTAAGTATCATGGAGATATGTATTATTTTCATAGTTTATTGTAGATTTTTGTTTTTACCACAAATCACAAGCCCCTTAACATAAAATTTGGACTGTTGGTGTAGCCCCAGTGACATAAAGAGGGGATAATTCAACTCCTTCTGCAACCAGACTGGCAATGTATTAAGCAATGGTATTGTAGTTATTATTGTTCCCGTAAACACTTCGCGTTGTTTAGGCAAACCTTACTGTTACGTCCTTATTAGTAAAAGAAAAAAAATAACTGCAACTGTCACTGTTTACCATTATACCGCAACGGTTACTGTCATTCCAAGAGCCCGAAGCGTTGCACCGATAACATGAAATTTAAAGTGACTACTGCAACCATAACTGTGACGGGTAGGTGCGGATAGGGATTGTTTGGACATTTTCCTTTTCCTTATCGTGTCTCCTTTCCTTCTCCCACTCCCTGGGAGACGTCCCGATATAGACTGAAATACTGTCTCAAAGAGCCGTTAAACGAAAATCAACCAACCGACCAATTCACTGCAAAAAGTTTCTCATAATTAACTTTTATGAAGTAAAAGCTTCTCAAACAAGACAAAATCTCGCGATTACATATAAACACTAAAACGTTACGACCGAAAGCTTTACTGTCAACCCAGTAGCACTACACGTTGCTACTGAAACCTGTATAACGTTGCTACGGCAACTGTTACTTTAACATCATTAAGTATGACATTGTATCTGTTTTATTTTTCAGGCTGCAATGTATGATTCGTTTACTTTAACGAATATTTTACCTGAACGCAAGAATAATAAAATGTGGGCTGCCGTAGAAGTATATGTCCGGAATAAAGTCCTGAAAGATTTTAAAGATGTCCGAATTTATAGTGGACCGATATTTAGGGCTCAAGATAGTTCTCAGACGACTTCCTATAGGGTAAGTTTCTCCCTGTTAAATGAAAGAACGTTCTCATTCTCTGATCTGAGCTTTCGCTGTTCGATGGTGCTGGGTAACTTTTAGTGCCGGGGCGTCCTACTAATTGGATAATAGTAGGACAAAGCCCTACTGTGCTTGCAGTAGGTGCGGGCAGGGACTGAAATACTGTCTCAAAGAGTCATTAAACGAAAATCAACCAAACGACCATTCCACTGCAAAATGTTTCAAACTAAATTTTTCTTATAATCAACATTTTTTGAAGTAAAAGCTTCTCAAACAAGACAAAATCTCGTACATATAGAACATATATTTACTTGTCTCAGATTGAATATCCAGGGGCCGTATTCATAAAGTGACTTAAGTGGTTGCTATGCTGTTGCTAAGGCTAAATTTCTATGAAGGAGATTCCCTACAACTATGAAATTTGCTCTGGAGGAACAGTCTTTGTAAGACTGTTCCTCCAGAGCAAATTTCATAGTTGTAGGGAATCTGCTTTATAGGTATTTAGCCTTAGCAACAGCATAGCAACGACTTAAGTGGCTTTATGAATACGACCCCAGCACTTTACGTTGAAAGTGAATGATTATACTGTCATGGGAGACAGTCCTCCCATTTTAATTTTGCCTCCCTTCTGTATAGGGACTATTCAAGTTATTTCTTTTTAAAGTCTCCATAGTCCTCTCAGTGGTAAAAACATCTAAACTCAAAAGGTTGTAAAAACCGGTTCAACCATCTCATTTGTTAATAAAATGAGGGTTGATTTGCATATATTGTCATCTAGCCGGAAAAAGTACAGAAAACAAGTTTTTGAAAAATAACAAATCTCTCTGAAAAAAATAGAATTTTCTGTTCTGGTTTCTGTCTGGCAAGGTTATACAAACATATACAGGATATGATAGCGATTGGGGCTCCACGCCTGAACCTTTTTACCATTTTATTCAACTTAAAGTCTCCATAGGCCTATCAGTGGTAAAAAAAGTCTCAACACAAATCATTACGAAAAACGCTTCGATCTTCATGTTTGGTGATATAATGTGGTTTGCTGTGCTAATACTGATCCATAAAACTGGCAAAATGTATGGTAATCATGTTTTCGAAAGCAACAAATCTTCACAAAATACAATTTTCCTTTTCTGGTTTCCATTGAGCTATGCAATATAAACAAAAGGGCGAAAAATAATTGGGACCCCGCCTTGTACATTGTATTTTTTTACCATTTCATTTAAATTAATGAAATCGAAAGTGAGTCATTTATGTTTTAACTAAAATGACCCAGATGATTTTTCAAACCCTTATTAGCTCACCAGAGCCATAGGCTCAGGGTAAGATATTGTGATCACCCAGTGACCGTCGTCTGTTGTGCGTCGTGCGTCGTCCGTCGTCTGTCGTCCGTCGTCAATAATTTGTTTAAATAACATCTTCTCAGAAACCACTAGGCCTAGGGCTTTAATATTTAGTATGAAGCATTGCCTACTAGTCCTCTACCAAGTTTATTCAAATAGTGGCCCTGGGGTCCAAAATGGCCCCGGGGCAGGGAGTCCCAGGTTTGAACCATAGAAATACATAGAAAAATATTCCAAAATCTTCTTCTTCAGAACAACAATGCTCATATGGTTTGCATTGCCTAGTGGTCCTTTACAAAGTTTGTTTAAATGGTGGCCCCAGGGTTTAAAATGGCCCGGGGCAGGGATTCCAGGTTCGAATCATACAAATACTATGAAAAATATTCAAAAGTCTTCTTCTTCAGAACCCCAAAGCTCTGATGCTTGAAATCTGGTATGTAGGAATGCCTTTACCAAAGTTGTTCAAATGGTGGTCCAGGGTCCGAAATGGCTCCATGGCATGGAGTCCCAGGTTTGAACCGTAGAAATACATAGAAAAATATTCAAAATTCTTCTTCTTTAGAACCACGTGGCTCAGATGCTTAAAATTTGGTATGAAGCATTGCCTAGTAGTTCTTTATCAAGTTTGTTCAAATGGTGGCCCCAGGGTCCGAAATGGCCCCATGGCAGGGAGTCCAAGGCTTGAACCGTAAAAATACTCAGAAAAATATTCAAAAATCTTCTTCTTTAGAACCATTTGGCTCAGATGCTTGACATTTGGTATGTAGCATTGCCTAGTAGTCCTTTACCAAGTCTGTTCAAATGGTGGCCCCAGGGTCGAAATGGCCGAGCAGCAGGGAGTCCTAGGTTTGAACCAGAGAAACACATAGAGAAATATTCAAAGGTCTTCTTCTTAAGAACAATGCGGCTCAGATACTAAAAATTTGGTATGAAGCATTGCCTAGTTGTCCTTTACTAAGTTTGTTCAAATGGTGGCCACAGGGTTTGAAATGGCCCAAAGACAGGGAGTCCCATGTTTGAACCGTAGAAATACATAAGAAAACATTCAAAAATCTTCTTTTTTAGAACCATTTGGCTCAGATGCTTAAAATTTGGTATGAAGCATTGCCTAGTAGTCCTTTACCAAGTTTGTTAAAATGGTGGCCCCAAGGTCAGAAATGGTCCCAAGGCAGGGAGTCCCATATTTGAACCGTAGAAATACATAGAAAAATATTCAAAAATCTTCTTCTTTAGAACCATTTGGCTCAGATGCTTGACATTTGGTATGTAGCTTTGCCTAGTAGTCCTTTACCAAATCTGTTCAAATGGTGGCCCCAGGGTCGAAAATGGCTCAGCAGCAGAGTCCCAGATTTGAACCAGAGAAATACATAGAAAAATCTTCTTATTTAGAACCATGTCGCTCAGATGCTAATAAAAGGCCATCGGCCAAGTGTCACCCGACGTTCGAAATGTGTTACAAACTGCAGCCCTTTATTCCCTTTCAGAGTAACTGTATGGCCAAAACCAGAAAATATGTGTATAACAGAACCTGGTAAGCAAATAATAATTGAAGCATAAGCAAAGACATATACCCAAAAATTACTGGGCCTCTATAAGGTTATAAAATACTTAAATTCAGAACTGGGGGTATATGTGTAAAATCAGGTTACTGGAACTTTAGGCCCTTACAGAATGCCCAAAACATCAATACTGTATACCCTATAACAAAATAACAAGGGCCATAATCCTCCTAATATGAATCGGATGAAAAATGAACAAATGCATTTATGAAAATTCAGCCCATTAATATGAATAGTTCTTAAATTATCCCTTTACCTTTAAGTGAATGTCTGTTATCTAAGAAAGGGGAATAAGTCTGTAACTAATAAATCTAGCATATACAAACAATAATAAGAATATTCAATTATCCAATGCTAATAGTATACCAAATTTCATCTCTCTCGGTCAAACGCTTCAAAAGTTGGAAAAATGCCAAAAACGACAAAGGGCCATAACTTTGTAAAATATAGGACAATTGAAATTCCAAAATCACATGCACATCTTCAGATCATGATGAAACATTCTGCACAATTTCAAGTCAATCTGATAAAAGATGTGGCAGGAGTTGCGGGGACAAGGTCTGAGTCAGCAAGTGCCGTAACTCCATCAAAAAATGCCGAAACAAAAATTAAAAACCACATGCACATCTTCATATCATAAGAATACAATCTGTAAAATTTCAAATCAATCCGATGAAAGACGTAGGAGGAGTCGCGGGGACTAGATTTCGGACGGACGGACGGAGGAATGACGGACGGAAGGACGGACGGACACACGGACGGACGAGGGTCATTTCTATAGTCCCCCCTCCGCCGACGTCCGGTGACAAAAATTTGGTTATGAAGCATTGCCTAGTAGTCCTTTACCATGTTTGTTCAAATGGTGGCCCCAGGGTTCGAAATGGGCCCGAGGCAGGGAGACCCAGGTTTGAACCGTAGAAATACATAGAAAAATATTCAAAAAACTTCTTCTTTAAAACCATTTGGCTCAGATGCTTGACATTTGGTATGAAGCATTGCCTAGTAGTCCTTTACCAAGTCTGTTCAAATGGTGGCCCCAGGGTTAAAAATGGCTCAGCAGCAGGGAGTCCTAGGTTTGAACCATAGAAATACATAGAAAAGTCTTCAAAAATCTTCTTCTTCAGAGCAGCAAGGCTCAGATGCTTGAAATTTGGTATGTAGCATTGCCTAGTAATTCTTTACCAAGTTTGTTCAAATAGTGGTCCAAGGGTCAAAAATAGCTCGGGGGCAAGAAATCTTTGGTTTGAACCATGAAAATACATACAAAAATATTCATAAATCTTCTACTTCAGAACCGCAAGGCTCAGATGCTTGAAATTTGGTATGATGTATTGCCTGGTGGACTTTTACAAGGTTTGTGTAAATGGTTGCCTTGAGATCCGAAATGGCCCTGCGGCGGGGGTTTTGGGTTCGAAATCAAAATATACTTAAAAATCTTCTTCTCTAGAACCCCTTAAAGCACATGCTTGACATTTAGTAGGATGCATTGCCTAGTGGTCCTTTACCTAGTTTGTTCAAATGATGGCCCATGGTCTAAAATGGCCCCGCCCCAGGGGGTCTTGGGTTTTAACCGTAAAAATACATAAAAATATGAAGATCCACTTGGCTCAGATTCTTGAAATTTAGTATGTAGCATTGCCCAGTATTTTTCACTAATTTTATTCAGATGATGGGCCCAGGGTCCAAAATGGCCCCACCCCAGGGGGTCCTGAGTTCAAACCATAGCAATACATAGAAAAATATTAAAAAATCTTCTTCTTCAGAACCATTTTGAAATGGTTTTAAACTATCAGGTTTGTTCAAATGATGACCCTAGTTTGACCTTTAAGCTTTTTGCTGCTCCGGTGAGCAATACAGGGCCTCTTGACCCTCTTGTTTTTATTTGAGAACTCAAGAATGGTTAATTGTTTAAAGTTGTCCAATCGTGGTCATTTGCAATGACGAAACTATGGTGAGAATCTGGCAGCGACAAAAAATTTTATGCTGATAGAGCATATGGGCCTTTAATGAAATCAAAAGTAGGTCATTTTAGTTGCTAACAAAATGATCTAAATGAATTTTCAAACCCGTTTTATGTGAAACTCAATGATGTTTTATTTGTTTAAAGCTGGCTAATCACGGTCATCTACACTTACAAAACTATCATGAGAAGCATGCAGCGATACCGTATGATATTTTTTTCCTGTTGACAAAGCAATGGGGCCTTTAAGAATAGACCTCCTTTATGAAGAGCTGCGTTCTCCAGAGAAGCAAACAGGAAGTCTCAAAAGGTGTCCACCTTTGTTGTCCACCTTTGTTTAAATGGCGGAAAAACAGAGCTGTACCCATACCCCTAAAGTCTTTTCACATTGTGCCTACCTACTTTCACATAGGATATCAAATATATGTGGCGTCATATTATTGGTCTTAATCAAAATTATATTTATCATAGATGTTTCAATTACAGAATATAGGTCCTGGCAATGTTGCAGTACCGACGCACATGTTTAAGATTGTCATAGCGACAGTAGAACCAAACAAGGCCGTGAGCACAGCAACTTTTATTGTGGAAAATACAGCAAAATATGGATACAAACAAATTTGGCCAGAAAAAAAACAAAAAGCAAAAGAAGACAACGGAACAAAAGAAGATGAAAGAGGATTAGAGAAAAAAGACAAAGGAACAGAAGAAGTAAAGCAAGAAGAAGATGAACGAGAGTTAGAGAAAAAAGACAAAGGAACAGATGAGAAGGGGTTTTTAAATCTAGTTGAGGAAATGACGAAAGAGAATGATATAAAATCAATCGAAGCTGAAACAGGTATTCAATTTGACAAAATGTTACGTGACTCTAGTGTCAAATTCACAGAAGACTTACTAACGCACTGTCCATTTATAAGTGCTGCCCAGTATAAGGACTACGAAAGTGAACATATTCAAAAAAAGAAACAAAAGGAAACAAAATAATGACAATACCTCATATTATTTATGACATATACATATATCATATAGAGGTTATTTACTTCCTTTAGGTGACTATACTTCATCGAATGAGGTGGAAATATTAGCACGAGTGCATAGCTTGATTGAGATCGCTGATATTTTCACTACATTGGATGAAATATTTTTGTCTCGCCTGCGAATTATTGTGTCTATTGTATGTTAACGTCCACAGTAAACAGCTATGGTCATGTCGGGATGGTCAGTTAACCTAAACACTCTATTCCTGGGCAGGCTTAGACCTCCTAGGCGGTTAACCCGTACTTAGTGCACTTACTTTCACTAGTAACTGACAAGTGTCCTGCGAAGCAAAGGCGAGATATATTGCTTTTCCGGTGTGGCCGTCGGCTGCCGCGGCGTCGGCGAAAACTTTTGTCGAGTTTTTGCGTTTAGGTAATTTTCTCAGGAACTATAAGGGCTAGAGCCACGGAAATTGGGTCATGCATACATCTGAAAAAGTATGGCTAAAAGCCGTCATCATTGTTGAGTCTTGACCAATATTTTACGGTTCATCGACTTTGCAGTTTTCTGTGAAGTTTTAGCGTTTAGGTCTTTTTCTCAAGAACTATAAGGGCTATAGCCATGAAATTTGGGCCATTTATACATCTGGAAGAGTAAAGCTCATAGCGACCATCAATACTGGGCCTTGACCTAAATTTTACGGTTCACTGACTTTGCAGTTTTGTCTAGTTTTCAAGTTTAGCTCTGTTTGTCAAAAAGTATAAGGGCTAGAGCCATGAAACATGGGTCACGCGTACATCCAGGAGAGTAATGGTTAAAGCTGGTTAAAGCTAGTCAAGTTTTCGTGTTTAGCTCTATTTCTCAAGAACTATAGAAGTGATTGAGCTCTGAAACATGGGTCATGCAAAGATCTGGAAGAGCAAAGCACAAATTCATCGTCAATATTGCCAGTAGTCCGACATTTTAAGGTTCTTCGACTTTGCATCTATTGTCTCAAATTAAGCTTTTGTTTTTTAGGAATGATAAAGATTAGAGCCATGAAATGTGGAATATGCATACATCTGCGACAGTGAAACTGAAAACTGTCATAAATGTAGCATCTTGGCCGAATGTAAGGTTTCGCTGACCATTCAAAAGGAGGGGTATCAATAAGGTCGGTTTTCTGCACCTTACCAAATTTTTTTTGACTCATGGTATACTCGCGTGTGGCACAAGGGACTTTTACTGAAACTCAAATCGGCTGGCATAACTGGCAGATTTTTAGACTGGTTTTCATATTATTTATTATGTGATCGTAAACAACGAGTAGTTCTACCTAAAGATACATCAGAATGGGTGTCAATAAGTGCTGGGGTCCCCCAGGGGTCAATTTTGGGACCGCTTCTATTTTTAGTTTATATCAATGATATTGTTTTAGATATTAACTCTACAATTCGCTTGTTTGCAGACGATACTAGCCTATACATCATGTACATAATAGTAGATAATCCTGTGCAAACAGCAATTACGCTGAACCAAGATTTAGCTAAAATTTCTGCATGGGCTGACAAACGGTTAGTAACTTTTAACACTCAAAAAACTGAATCACTATTGATATCTCGTAAAATAAATAAACCCATACATCCCCCAATTGTTATGAATAACGATTATATAACTGAAGTTGATAATCATAAACATCTTGGTGTTGTATTAGAAAATACCTGTACCTGGCATTTACATATAAAAATGATTATTTCAAAAGCTTGGCAACGTATTTACACTATGAGAAAGCTTAAATTTCTGCTCGATAGACATTCCCTACAGACCATTTATATTTCTTTTATCAGACCTATACTAGAATATGCTGATGTAGTCTGGGCTAACCGTACCAAATATGACGAAGAAGAACTGGAAAAAATTCAACTTGAAGCGGCCAGAATTGTCATAGGTTCAACTAAATAAGTGTCTATTTCAAATTTATATGAAGAAACTGGATGGGAGACCCTAAGCGCAAGACGAAAACAACATCGATTAACATCATTTTACAAAATGATTTACAACCTAACACCACCATATTTATCATCATTTGTTCCACCATTAGTAGGAAATATGTCAAGATACAATTTGAGAAATAGTGATCATCTTCAAACATTAGAATGCAAATCCCAACTTTACTTTAATTCGTTCTTGCCAGCAGTTGTGCGTGAATGGAATTCTTTGAATGAAGCTTGTCGAAATTTACCGTCTGTTGAATGCTTTAAAAATAAATTGAAGCAAAGTAAGAATGTTCCCAGGTATTATTATTCCGGTTCTCGAAAGGGTCAAATATTACATACTAGATTAAGAACACATAGCAGTTCTCTTAACTCTCACTTGTTTTCTAAAAATATAACGGATAATGAAGTTTGTATATGTGGACAATTAGAGGATACACGCCATTTTCTTTTTGACTGCCCCTGCTACTTTAATCAACGACAAGTCATGATGAATAGATTATTACCCATATGCAATCCTACCTTGGATCTTTTGCTCTTTGGTGATGGCACCCTGAACTATCAAGTAAATATAGACATCTTTTCAGCAGTCCAGGATTACATCATACGAACTAAGAGGTTCGTCTGATAATAAACATGCATTTTTCTTTATGGTTTTCATTCAATTTCATAACATAACTTTCGAAACGTTGGTCAAATTTATATCTTATAACTGCTATATTATGACTCACACCCCCGACACTAAAGGTTAGGGAATACATATTGGCTTCAGTGCGGATCTCGTTGGCGTGTGCGTCTGTGTCTGTGTCAATTACATGTATTAAGTCATTCCGTGACCTTGAAAATAAGGTCAAGGTCACTCAAATCTCATCACCTCTTAAGCTTGTCCTAATGATATATCCATGCATTGCATGCAAAATTGTGGATTTGCGCTTATTGTTGCAAAAAAATCGTAGGTATACAGGAAATTATCACGGCTCGGTAAAGTTAGCAGAATAGCAGAATAGCAGAATGAAATGGTAAAGTTAGCAGAATGGCAGAATAGCAGAACGAAATGGTAAAGTTAGCAGAATAGCAGAATGAAATGGTAAAGTTAGCAGAATGGCAGAATAGCAGAACGAAATGGTAAAGTTAGCAAAATAGCAGAATAGCAGAACGAAATTTTTTGTTCTGCCCATTCTGCTCATTCTGCTAGCAGAATAGCAGAACGAAATGGTAAAGTTAGCAAAATAGCAGAATAGCAGAACGAATTTTTTCGTTCTGCCCATTCTGCTCATTCTGCTAGCAGAATAGCAGAACGAAATGGTAAAGTTAGCAGAATAGCAGAATAGCACCACGAAATTTTTTGTTCTGCCCATTCTGCTCATTCTGCTAGCAGAATAGCAGAATGAAAAACTTTCTCGGAATTTTGTTTTAAGGCAACCAGCAGAAGGGCACACTCAAGCCATGCATGGAAAACATTTCCCTCCTGGTCAGGCTTCAACTAGCAAGGAAAAAATCCACAAATTCGCTGGAGAAAAAAATATTTATCATCAAATCCTGGTGTAACCAGCAGGTGGGCAGACTCATGGCATGCATGGAAATCATGTTTATCGCCGCCCGAGTTTATCTAGTAAAAAATAAACTTGGAATTTTTCGTTCTGCCCATTCTGCTCATTCTGCTAGCAAAACAGCAGAATGAAAAAGTTGGTCGAAAGTTTCATCTAAGGCAACCAGCAGAAGGGCACACTCAAGCCATGCATAGAAAACATTTCCCTCCTGGTCAGGCTCCAACAAGTAAGGAAAAAATCCACAAATTCGCTGGAGAAAAAAATATTTATCATCAAATCCTGGTGTAACCAGCAGGTGGGCAGATTCATGGCATGCATGGAAATCATGTTTATCGCCGCCCGAGTTTTTCTAGTAAAAAATAAACTTGGAATTTTTCGTTCTGCCCATTCTGCTCATTCTGCTAGCAGAATAGCAGAATGAAAAACTTTCTCGGAATTTTGTTCAAAGGCAACCAGCAGAAGGGCACACTCAAGCCATGCATAGAAAACATTTCCCTCCTGGTCTTGCTTCCACAAGTAAGGAAAAAATCCACAAATTCATTGGAGAAAAAAATATTTATCATCAAATCCTGGTGTAACCAGCAGGTGGGCAGACTCATGGCATGCATGGAAATCATGTTTATCGCCGCCTGAGATTATCTAGTAAAAAATAAACTTGGAATTTTTCGTTCTGCCCATTCTGCTCATTCTGCTAGCAGAACAGCAGAATGAAGAAGTTTGTCGAAAGTTTCATCTAAGGCAACCAGCAGAAGGGCACACTCAAGCCATGCATAGAAAACATTTCCCTCCTGATCAGGCTTCTACTAGTAAGGAAAAAATCCACAAATTCGCTGGAGAAAAAAATATTTATCATCAAATCCTGGTGTAACCAGCGGGTGGGCAGACTCATGGCATGCATGGAAATCATGTTTATCGCCGCCCGAGTTTATCTAGTAAAAAATAAACTTTGAACTTTTAGTTCTGCCCATTCTGCTCATTCTGCTAGCAGAATAGCAGAATGAAAAACTTTCTCGGAATTTTGTTCTAAGGCAACCAGCAGAAGGGCACACTCAAGCCATGCATAGAAAACATTTCCCTCCTGGTCAGGCTTCAAATAGTAAGGAAAAAACCCACAAATTCGCTGGAGAAAAAAATATTTATCATCAAATCCTGGTGTAACCAGCAGGTGGACAGACTCATGGCATGCATGGAAATTATGTTTATCGCCGCCCGAGTTTATCTAGTAAAAAATAAACTTGGAATTTTTCGTTCTGTCCATTCTGCTTATTCTGCTAGCAAAACAGCAGAATGAAAAAGTTGGTCGAAAGTTTCATCTAAGGCAACCAGCAGAAGGGCACACTCAAGCCATGCATAGAAAACATTTCCCTCCTGGTCAGGCTTCTACTAGTAAGGAAAAAATCCACAAATTCGCTGGAGAAAAAAATATTTATCATCAAATCCTGGCGTGACCAGCAGCTGGGCAGACTCATGGCATGCATGGAAATCATGTTTATCGCCGCCCGAGTTTATCTAGTAAAAAATAAACTTGGAATTTTTCGTTCTGCCCATTCTGCTCATTCTGCTGGCAGAATAGCAGAATGAAAAACTTTCTCGGAATTTTGTTCTAAGGCAACCAGGAGAAGGGCACACTCAAGCCATGCATAGAAATATTTCCCTGCTGGTCAGGCTTCAACTAGTAAGGAAAAAATCCACAAATTCGCTGGAGAAAAAAATATTTATCATCAAATCCTGGTGTAACCAGCAGGTGGGCAGACTCATGGCATGCATGGAAATCATGTTTATCGCCGCCCGAGTTTATCTAGTAAAAAATAAACTTGGAATTTTTCGTGCTGCCCATTCTCCTCATTCTGCTAGCAGAATAGCAGAATGAAAAACTTTCTCGGAATTTTGTTCTAAGGCAACCAGCAGAAGGGCACACTCAAGCCATGCATAGAAAACATTTCCCTCCTGGTCAGGCTTCCACAAGTAAGGAAAATATCCACAAATTCGCTGGAGAAAAAAATATTTATCATCAAATCCTGGTGTAACCAGCAGGTGGGCAGACTCATGGCATGCATGGGAATCATGTTTATCGCCGCCTGAGTTTATCTTGTAAAAAATAAACTTGGAATTTTTCGTTCTGCCCATTCTGCTCATTCTGCTAGCAGAACAGCAGAATGAAAAAGTTTGTCGAAAGTTTCATCTAAGGCAACCAGCAGAAGGGCACACTCAAGCCATGCATGGAAAACATTTCCCTCCTGGTCAGGCTTCAACTAGCTAGGAAAAAAAATCCACAAATTCGCTGGAGAAAAAAAATATTTATCATCGAATCCTGGTGTGACCAGCAGGTGGGCAGATTCATGTCATGCATGGAAATCATGTTTATCGCCGCCCGAGTTTATCTAGTAAAAAATAAACTTGGAATTTTTCGTTCTGCCCATTCTGCTCATTCTGCTAGCAGAATAGCAGAATGAAAAACTTTCTCGGAATTTTGTTCTAAGGCAACCAGCAGAAGGGCACACTCAAGCCATGCATAGAAAACATTTCCCTCCTGGTCAGGCTTCAACTAGTAAGGAAAAAATCCACAAATTCGCTGGAGAAAAAATATTTATCATCAAATCCTGGTGTAACCAGCAGGTGGGCAGACTCATGGCATGCATGGAAATCATGTTTATCGCCGCCCGAGTTTATCTAGTAAAAAATATACTTGGATTTTTTCGTTCTTCCCATTCTGCTCATTCTGCTAGCAGATTAGCAGAATGAAAAACTGTCTCGGAATTTTGTTCTAAGGCAACCAGCAGAAGGGCACACTCAAGCCATGCATGGAAAACATTTCCCTCCTGGTCAGGCTTCAACTAGCAAGGAAAAAATCCACAAATTCGCTGGAGAAAAAAATATTTATCATCAAATCCTGGTGTAACCAGCAGGTGGGCAGACTCATGGCATGCATGGAAATCATGTTTATCGCCGCCCGAGTTTATCTAGTAAAAAATAAACTTGGAATTTTTCGTTCTGCCCATTCTGCTCATTCTGCTAGCAGAATAGCAGAATGAAAAAGTTTGTCGAAAGTTTCATCTAAGGCAACCAGCAGAAGGGCACACTCAAGCCATGCATAGAAAACATTTCCCTCCTGATCAGGCTTCTACTAGTAAGGAAAAAATCCACAAATTCGCTGGAGAAAAAAATATTTATCATCAAATCCTGGTGTGACCAGCAGGTTGGCAGACTCATGGCATGCATGGAAATCATGTTTATCGCCGCCCGAGTTTATCTAGTAAAAAGTAAACTTGGAATTTTTCGTTCTGCCCATTCTGCTCATTCTGCTAGCAGAATAGCAGAATGAAAAACTTTTTCGGAATTTTGTTCTAAGGCAACCAGCAGAAGGGCACACTCAAGCCATGCATAGAAAACATTTCCCTCCTGGTCGGACTTCAACAAGTAATGAAAAAATCCACAAATTCGCTGGAGAAAAAAATATTTATCATCAAATCCTGGTGTAACCAGCAGGTGGGCAGATTCATGGCATGCATGGAAATCATGTTTATCGCCGCCCGAGTTTATCTAGTAAAAAATAAACTTGGAATTTTTCGTTCTGCCCATTCTGCTCATTCTGCTAGCAGAACAGCAGAATGAAAAACATTGTCGAAAGTTTCATCTAAGGCAACCAGCAGAAGGGCACACTCAAGCCATGCATAGAAAACATTTCCCTCCTGATCAGGCTTCTACTAGTAAGGAAAAAATCCACAAATTCGCTGGAGAAAAAAATATTTATCATCAAATCCTGGTGTGACCAGCAGGTTGGCAGACTCATGGCATGCATGGAAATCATGTTTATCGCCGCCCGAGTTTATCCAGGAGAGTAATGGTTAAAGCTGGTTAAAGCTAGTCAAGTTTTCGTGTTTAGCTCTATTTCTCAAGAACTATAGAAGTGATTGAGCTCTGAAACATGGGTCATGCAAAGATCTGGAAGAGCAAAGCACAAATTCATCGTCAATATTGCCAGTAGTCCGACATTTTAAGGTTCTTCGACTTTGCATCTATTGTCTCAAATTAAGCTTTTGTTTTTTAGGAATGATAAAGATTAGAGCCATGAAATGTGGAATATGCATACATCTGCGACAGTGAAACTGAAAACTGTCATAAATGTAGCATCTTGGCCGAATGTAAGGTTTCGCTGACCATTCAAAAGGAGGGGTATCAATAAGGTCGGTTTTCTGCACCTTACCAAATTTTTTTTGACTCATGGTATACTCGCGTGTGGCACAAGGGACTTTTACTGAAACTCAAATCGGCTGGCATAACTGGCAGATTTTTAGACTGGTTTTCAAATTATTTATTATGTGATCGTAAACAACGAGTAGTTCTACCTAAAGATACATCAGAATGGGTGTCAATAAGTGCTGGGGTCCCCCAGGGGTCAATTTTGGGACCGCTTCTATTTTTAGTTTATATCAATGATATTGTTTTAGATATTAACTCTACAATTCGCTTGTTTGCAGACGATACTAGCCTATACATAATAGTAGATAATCCTGTGCAAACAGCAATTACGCTGAACCAAGATTTAGCTAAAATTTCTGCATGGGCTGACAAACGGTTAGTAACTTTTAACACTCAAAAAACTGAATCACTATTGATATCTCGTAAAATAAATAAACCCATACATCCCCCAATTGTTATGAATAACGATTATATAACTGAAGTTGATAATCATAAACATCTTGGTGTTGTATTAGAAAATACCTGTACCTGGCATTTACATATAAAAATGATTATTTCAAAAGCTTGGCAACGTATTTACACTATGAGAAAGCTTAAATTTCTGCTCGATAGACATTCCCTACAGACCATTTATATTTCTTTTATCAGACCTATACTAGAATATGCTGATGTAGTCTGGGCTAACCGTACCAAATATGACGAAGAAGAACTGGAAAAAATTCAACTTGAAGCGGCCAGAATTGTCATAGGTTCAACTAAATAAGTGTTTATTTCAAATTTATATGAAGAAACTGGATGGGAGACCCTAAGCGCAAGACGAAAACAACATCGATTAACATTATTTTACAAAATGATTTACAACCTAACACCACCATATTTATCATCATTTGTTCCACCATTAGTAGGAAATATGTCAAGATACAATTTGAGAAATAGTGATCATCTTCAAACATTAGAATGCAAATCCCAACTTTACTTTAATTCGTTCTTGCCAGCAGTTGTGCGTGAATGGAATTCTTTGAATGAAGCTTGTCGAAATTCACCGTCTGTTGAATGCTTTAAAAATAAATTGAAGCAAAGTAAGAATGTTCCCAGGTATTATTATTCCGGTTCTCGAAAGGGTCAAATATTACATAGTAGATTAAGAACAAATAGCAGTTCTCTTAACTCTCACTTGTTTTCTAAAAATATAACGGATAATGAAGTTTGTATATGTGGACAATTAGAGGATACACGCCATTTTCTTTTTGACTGCCCCTGCTACTTTAATCAACGACAAGTCATGATGAATAGATTATTACCCATATGCAATCCTACCTTGGATCTTTTGCTCTTTGGTGATTGCACCCTGAACTATCAAGTAAATATAGACATCTTTTCATCAGTCCAGGATTACATCATACGAACTAAGAGGTTCGTCTGATAATAAACATGCATTTTTCTTTATGGTTTTCTTTCAATTTCATAACATAACTTTCGAAACGTTGGTCAAATTGATATCTTATAACTGCTATATTATTACTCACACCCCCGACACTAAAGGTTTGGGGAATACATGTTGGCTTCAGTGCGGATCTCGTTGGCGTTTGCGTCTGTGTCTGTGTCAATTACATGTATTAAGTCATTCCGTGACCTTGAAAATAAGGTCAAGGTCACTCAAATCTAATCACCTCTTAAGCTTGTCCTAATGATATATCCATGCATTGCATGCAAAATTGTGGATTTGCGCTTATTGTTGCAAAAAAATTGTAGGTATACAGGAAATTATCACGCCTACGTCGACGCAGAAAATTTAAAAGTTTTCTTTTCTATGGCCTTGAAAATGGGGTCAGATTGACTTGTCCCAATTGTATATCCTAGCAAGCTTGATCAAATTCCACGGATGCATGTTTGGTAAAATTCCACACGTTGATTCAAGAAATATAGTGGCTTCAAACTGTCACGCCGACGACGACACAGACACCGACGGGATTCGCACTGAAACCAATACGTCTCCCTTCATCATAATGATGTGATGGTTGCGGTAAATTTTGGCAGTTCAGACATTAATTTTACCAAAGTTGTATGTTTCTATGTATAAAGTTGAATGAAAATCATCTTCCAAGCAAGAATATGTGTTCAGTCAACCATGAAAACTAGGTCATGCTGATATTCTGGTCACATCATCCGAATGTCCTGGTCAATGTGATTCATTGACATGCGTTTGATGATTACTTGGCGGTTTATTTAGCAATGACGCCAACAAATATTAAAAATAAAGGACAAAACTATCAAAAAAAAAATGCTGGCTGTCCAATGAAGTCTATTGTGACATAATATGTTAAGATTAAACCAAATAAAATGATACAGATATACATTTTAGGAATTCTGTTAATCATTTTGTTAAGCGCTGTCTGTCTGTTGTACTCTTCTACCAAATGAGAAAATTTTTACAAGACAGACTAAAACCATGTTGAATTACCCCATCCACTTCTGTCAGCTCAGTAATTAGGGCTTTCCTACCATAGTTACATGGTTCAATTATTTAGACACACTTGAATAAACCATCAGTAAAAAAAAGAAAACTTTGGTAGGATGCAGAAACCATCTTATTGATACCCCTTTGCAATGTGTTAGCTGATTTAGCTCTGTTTTGCGACAAAGCACCGGCAGGCGAGACACCGCATTCCGCGGAATTCTTGCCGTCGTTATTTTTATTTTATCTGTTTAGGAGAATAGCGAGAAACAAACCGCTTCAAAACTAACTTTTTCCCTAGTCGTTTTAAGTGCGTATAATACTAATGTAAATATATACTGAACGCCAAAAGAAACGCATACAAGTTTAGGTGCAGTTTTCTTCTGTCAACTGATTTATGGTTTTAAATCATATATAGCAGAAAACACTACTGACTTCTGCCAACAATATAAACTTATCTTCTTGCAAAATTAAACATGGATTAAAGAGTTATCTCAATTTATCGTGAAACATTCAAAGTTGTTGTAAGAGTTGTCTTTCCTTTCGCGGCATAACAAATTGTTTCCAAAACACGACTCTGATGTGTGGTAATGATAAAAACGTCGGTTTTATTACCATGGTATTCTCCTTAGGAACATGACAGCAGTTTGAAGTTGAACAATTGTCGAATCATCTCCGTTGTAATTAAACAAATAGCAAAATGGGAAGTCCAATAACACCAAAAGTTCTGCAGTGCTACGAATAATTTCTTTGCAAATCTTTTATTTTACTCTTGTTAATTCATTTAACCTCTTCGTATGAATGGTTTCTGCTCTTTTCAAGAAATACAGGGTGTTAAAAGGTCTATGGAAATCCAATGGTAAGCCAGTGTTACTGTTTCTACTGCCAACTTTCACCTGATTGTTTCTCTAAAACGCAAGGCTCGACTGCTTTGATTTTTTCGCTGTTTCTTACCCTTGTCGCGGACATTATGTCTGGAGAAAATAATCAGCTGAGCATTATATGGAATTTAAAATTCAGCTTGTGAAAGTATGGTGACTTTAAGTTTAACCCCATCACAAAAGCAAGCGTTCTGGTCTCTAAAGTTTATGGAATATCGATGCGTTAAGGTGCTCATTCTGTCGGAATATCATGAACAGAGTAACTCAAAATGTCCAAATAAGAGTATATACCTATACCTTCAAATGAATTGGGCGTATACATTGTATGCGTTTCTTTTGACGTTCAGTATAGTTTGCACCTAGAAAATAGTTTTTAATTCCATTTTAATGAGTGAATAAAAAGAAACTGCGATTTGAGAAAGCCGCTTGCAACTGCCGTCGGATTGACGTTGCGTGCAAAATAGCGATACACTAGCTCAAAAAGTGACGTCAAAGTGTGACGTCACTTTCTTGATTTGACGTCCTCATACCAGTAGCATAATGTCAGACAAAAAAGCTATATTTCAGACCTTTCGGAAAGCAATTTAGCCCAACATTGGCAAAAACAGCTGCAGTTTGCTACAGTGAAAAATATAAATCCTATCAGTCACTAGTGAATTGAAACATTTTTTCATTGTAGACAATATGACTTTTATTTGTTCTAGATATGCATTGAATTTTCTGTTTAATATAAAACACATACATTTATTGTATGACGTATTTTCCACAGAGTGGGAGAAAGAAAAGAGAAAAGAGAAATGATAGGCGCGAGAAAAAAATATCCAAACAACCCCCACCCGCACCTACTTCAAGCACAGAAGGCCCTTATCCTACTGTTAGCCAGGTTACTAGGGCGCCCTGCATGGGACTGAAAGCTATACATTGTAAAAAATTTCGGTAGACTTTACTAGAATAACTGGCAACCAGCTGCTAGTCCATTTCCCGTTATTTTCAACGGGCGCCTGTAAACATTTGCAGGACTCATCATGCAGTGTAATGTAGAATGTGGTAGGTATTGTTTTGGCCATATAGCCCTTCAGCACTATAATTGTATTTCAGAGTGCGGTCAGTTAACATGAGCCTACTATATGGTGATTCCAATAATTGTTCTACTGGCAGACGCCCGTAAAAATAACGGGAAATGGACTGGCAGCTGTTTGCCAGGTATTCTACCGTCAAATCTACGGAGAATTTTTACACTGTACTCAGCACTATCGCCCGACCCGATTCCAGCGCCTCGCTACGATTTTTCTGACATTACTCAAGGCCCACAATGAAAACAAGAACTCACGTTCTCTTTTTGGTATCATCCTTGGTATTGATAAGAAAGTAAAACAGTGCAAGTTGTGTTTTAAAAATATGTTTTATAATTGAGCTGCGACACTAGAAAACCAACAAATTGGCTGTGCGCAGACTCAGATCAGCCTGGGCATCTGCCTAGTCTAGTCAGACTATCTGCTGAGCGCTTAAAGGATAGCTAAGGGTCTAAGCTACCTGTATGCGGACAGCGAGGACTCTGATTAGACTGGGCGGATGCCCAGGCTGATCTGAGTCTGCGCTGGGCACACAGACACTTTGTTGATTTCTCGTGTCGCGGCTCATATGTATATTCCATTGTAGTATTACTGAAAAAAATTCTTTGAAAGTGCTTCTTGTCTTTTCCACTTTCGCTTTTACTCGTCTTGTAGCTCGAATATTCTGCGGGAATACTTAATGTATAAATTAATCTCGTTAGTATGTAGGGGGTTATATAGTTTCTGGTTTTTCCGTTCATATGTGTGTGTGTGTGTGTGTGTGTGTGTGTGTGTGTGTGTGTGTTAACATTTTTCTGTTACTGATTTCTCAGGAACCTCTACAGCTACGATTTTGAAATTTGGTACAAATGTTGGGTATGACCAGTTGTACCGTGTAAGGGAGAATAAGCCTCTTGCTGCTTATCATTCCCTTTATTTGTCCATTTTCTCTTTCTCTCCAATTACTTTTCTGTCAGAGATATCTCAAAAACGTCTCCTGTAAGGGTATTTGAAGTTTGGTAGAAACGTTAGAAATGACTAGTTGTACCGTGTAAGAGAGAACCAGCCTGCTCCAGCTTATCATTCCCTTTGTTTGTCCATTTTTCCTTGCTCTCCAATTTCTCTGTGTATGTTAACACTTTCCTGTTCATGTGTGTGTGTGTGTGTGTGTGTGTGTGTGTGTGTGTGTGTGTGTGTGTTAACATTTTCCTGCCACTGATTTCTCAGGAACCAGTACAGCTACGATTTTTAAATTTGGTACAAACGGTGGATATGACTAGTTGAATCGTGTAAGGGAGAATCAGCCTCCTGTTGCTTATCATTCCCTTTTTTGTCCATTTTTCTTTCTTTTCATATACTTTTCTGTCAAAGATATCTCAAAACCTTCTCCTGTGAGGGTATTTGAAATTTGGTAGAGACGTTGGTAATGACTAGTTGCACCGTGTAAGAGAGAATCAGCCTGCTCCAGCTTATCATTTCCGTTGTTTGTCCAGTTTTTCTTTCTCTCCAATTTCTCTCCAATTAAAATTTTGTCACAAATTTCTCAGGAACCGCTAAAGCTAGGATTTTGAAATTTGGTACAAACCTTGGGTATGACTAGTTGTACAGTGTAAGAGAGAATCAGCCTCCTGCTGTTATCATTCCCTTTATTTGTCCATTTTTTCTTTCTCTCCAATTTATCATCTGTCAAAGATATCTCAAAAACTTCTTCTGTAATCTCTGATTTTACGTTCGATAATCGATATAGGAGAAAACGCGGTGACGTCATCGATAAGGATTTCCAAGGTATTCCCCACACTGGTTGGCAAAAAGTCGATAATCAATCACGCTATATTGAACGTTTATTGGGTGATATTAAACTATGTAATTAATCATGCAGTGTATTTTGCGCATTATGATGCATATTTTTATATAATGATAACGCTGAGAAATGTAGGTATTTTAGTGTGAAATATTGTTCTATTCTCTCTCTTAATTCATTTAAATTGGTTCCACATGAAGTACTTTTAGATGTACGTTTTAGCATGGACACTCTAAAATAATGTGTCTGTATCTGGTGTACATTTTGAAATTAAACCGGTTGTTTATTGTTTATAATGAAAGTATCCGGTATTCAGCGGGTCTTTTGATAAGGAATGTCTTTAATTCAGCGGGTCTTTTGATAAGGACTGTCTTTAATTATCATTGTTACGAAATGGATCTAATCGTCCACTATGTCGTCGAGATTATTTTAATCCTTTCAATCAGTAAGGCTTCAGTTTTTAGGGTAACTGTGGTAATAAAACGTTTACGGAAATTGTGACTACGTTATGCATGGGTTGTTTGTGAATACCTCTCGTGGACAGCATATTGCATGATTTTAAGGTGAATACCTGCACGAGTCTTTTGATTGTGGACAGCGTGTTGCATGATTTTAATGTGAGACGCATAGTATTTATACGCCTATCTTTTAATGAAAAGTTAGACGTGGCTGTTTAATTCTTGATGGATGTTATATTGTTGTGTGCCCAGATTCTGTGTTAAGACCTAGAAGGGTAAGATTTTATTATATTTATTTAGAATAGTTTGGCTAAGAATGAAAAATGTGACTTCTGATTGATATGGTATGATTATATGTGTCGACTGATTTGATTTTGTTGGCAGTGATCAGGCTGCGCATGTGTCGACCGATTTTGTTAGTAAGCATGCTGCGCATAATATTTGTATATTAGGAAGTTTTGTAAATTTCGGAAATAGTTTATATCACTGATGTTGGTTGCAATGGTGTGCGTCTATTTGACGTCCAGTGACGTCAGTTGCATTCATGTATTCATGTGACGTCAGTTGCATTCATGTTATTGCGACGTCAGCACTTTTTATATTAGTTTCACGTATACGTGGCCTATAGAAGTAGATTGATTTGTAATGGGACTAATTTATATACTCGTGACGTCAATTGACGCCATAGCATGCACCGCATTAAGGTTTTTTTTCATAAGTTATAATGGTAACATTTGGTCATCATGCGTTTGATTTGCCTTCATTAGACGGCGTCATATGAGATAACATCATTGATGTCATGATGTCAGATCAAACGTTATGATCCCAAATGTGTTAGAAACGCTTATTCAGTTTTTATATTCTATGGCAAATGGTATTACGCTTAGTTTAAAGAAATGAATTAATAAATATGCAAGTTAGATTTTGGTCAATCAATGTAAATAGGTCATTGTTTAGATTATTCATGTTTTATGTGGGGTATGTCATGGTAATGCCTGTTGACGTCAGTATACTTCTTGACAATGTTTGACGTCAGATCCTTCGACGCACATGCGTAGTAGGATCTACGTTTCTTCATTGGCGGAAGTGGTAAGCACACTTTTAGCTTTACATCGTGAGCGCGAGTCGTGTCTAGTGACACGGCTGGCGTGTGCACGTTATGCTCGGCATTCGCCGAGGGCGTTGTATGGTATTTCCAAGACAGGCCCAAGTCTTACGTATTGTTATTATGTAGTTACAATGTATTAAGTGTAAGTTCGTTATTTTTAGGCACATCAAGTCCGGCAGTCAGCTGTTAGGGCTTAGAGCCACGTCTCACCTGGAGATGCGATATACGTCTCCAGGTTAATACCAACCCGGGTAGAGGCAGTTACAACGCCGTTTGTGTATGGTTCCTAAGCAGAGGCGGGAAGCACAAAATGTAGGCGGAAGTGGTTAGCACAGTTTTGCCAGATTCTGTGATAAGATCTGAAGGTCACATCAAGTGTGGGACAGTGTTCGTCCACTAAGGTGTATTAATATATATATATAGACTGGTCCCTGGTACGATCCAGGGAGCGACCAGTATATAATCGTGCACGTGTTAGAATAAGTTGGTGTTCCTCATGATATATGGACTGGCCCATGACATGATCCAGGGAACGACGAATTGAAGTCTACCAACATAAGGCCTTGTTTTTTTGTATGAGCTCAAACTAACGTTCTTTTGTTCTTTGTGTTTTCCTTTAGTTCATGGCGCTGAGCCGAGTACGGTGTTGACGTCAGACGGTAATCTATTTGCGTTCTATACGCAAATCGATTACAGATTTGAAACAAACACCTTACTTGGGCCAGCGACATGAACTGATATGTGTTGTATATTATTGTAATTGTGATAGTTGTAAATTGTATTGTTGTATATAGAATTTACATTATACATAAACTTAAAAAATTCTAACGTTGTTAGAGTTTCCTTGTTAGTGTATTACACTAGTAGATAACCCTTTAACCGGAAGTCACCCTCCGCCGTCCTGGCGACGCATAAGGCTCTACACCCGTGTCGACCGTGTGTAAAACCTTCTGCGTAACAATCATATTTCAAAGAACGCCGCGGATTTCCTACACTGACAATGTCATATTAACTTGTACAATATAACCACCTGTTTTTGGCGGTGTGGCTAATTTAAATATCAAATAAAGCTCGATTATTATAATCTATGATATTTTAATATAAATATGCTTGTCCGCTAATATAATAAAATATAAAGAGCAAACAATGAGAGAGAGAGAGAGAGAGAGAGAGAGAGAGAAAGAATTTATTGTTTAGATGTCATGAGCTCGGACTAAATACTATGGTAATTACTGCATTTCAAAACAGAAGATTCATCCTTTACTGTTTTATCAAACCATTAGAGAGAGAGAGAGGGAGACAGAGAGAGAAACAGACAGAGTGAATTTGTTTTTAGATTTCATTAGCTCGGACTAAATAATGTGCTAATTACTGATAGTAATTTCAAAACAGAAGGTTCTCCGCTTATACGTGTATATTATCCTTTACCGTTTTATAACATTCTCTTTTGAATCGCAGTCATAATTATAAATTCATTTAATTCTCTATTTTTTACATTTTCTTATCCCTAAATCAGATCAATATGTTTAATTAATTTTGCATTACTTCTCGTTTGATACAAGTTTCTATATTTTATTGTCTTTCATTTTCTATTACCCGTGTTCTATTTGATAATCACCTTGATTGTTGAAAAGGTTTAGAGGTTAAAATACTGATCTTTAGTACCTCCGATTTATTGTATTTTTATTTCATTTACTTATTTTTCATTTTTAAGTCAAAGTTATTAAGAGAAAAAGTCCTGTTCCGAAGCGAGTCAATGTATGTCGAGTAATTAAATAACTTTAAATAATATTAAATAACTTTCTTTTTTCGCGCGACAAGTGATTAAAACAATATTTGCACTGGTTTTATCGGTTTCTATTTATTCGCAGCTTTCTAAACCATATTTTACGCATTTCAGAGGTTAATTTTCAGCAAAATCCCATAGAAGACCACTGTCTGTCGCTATCTTTTTGCCAACCAATCTACCCACGTGATCATCCAATGACGTCACTCCGGGGATTCCCGTTATCTCCTATATTCATGTGCAATAAACACGCTTGACATTTACTCTTTGCTATCAACAGATGATTCAACACTAACAACTTCAGCAAACGAAATTACCATATTGCCATTAAAACTCCGATTTATTTAATTTTTGAAAATAATTTTGGTTTTATATTTGAATATGCAATATGGGAACAGAAAAAAACAAAAAAACAATCAGTATGCACATTTGAAACCTGATCATCTGCGCATCTGCTTTAGTTGAATGTTCAACCGTTTTATAACCTATCAGATTAGCCTGCGCAAACTGATCAAGACGGGACCAGGGTTTCTGGTTGGTTTGCGCAGATGCGCAGTCTTATTTTAAGTAACTACATTGGAATCAGAATTGTTTACGAGTGATACCCCAAAGGAACATCAATCGCCAGAACCCGTGACCATTCATTAGTCTGAGCTGACGCGCAGTCTGATCAGTCGCATACGCGCAAACTAAGCAAAGAACCAGAAAAGGGCGTTTAATTTTTATGACACTTCCCACAGTCAAATAATCGATATTGTACCTGTTTTAATCACTACCTGTTGCCAAGTAGACTGCTACGCTAGGTAACTCAAGAGACCTGCGGGTATTGTCGATAAATCGGCGATGCCTGTATTTTTCACTCGATAGCGATTATGAAAATAGTTGCGTATGATTTGAAATTTGGTAGAAACATTGGTAATGACTAGTTGTACAGTGTAAGAGAGAATCAGCCTGCACCAGCTTATCATTCACTTTGTCCAGTTTTTCTTTCTCTCTAATTAAATGTTTGTCACAAATTTCTCAGAAAAAAAAACCCCGCTAAAACTAGGATTTTGAAATTTGGTACAAGTGTTGGGAATGACTAGTTGAACCGTGTAAGAGAGAAGTTGAGTCAACATTTACCGTATTTCTTCGGTCGTGGAGCGGGAACTTTTCCTTCCAGGACGTTTTCTGAGAACTAGATCCGTCTAATACAACGGATCTGGATTTGAGATTTCTTTTTTCTTTTTTGAAGGAAACACCCTAACCTGTAGCCGAATCGCACATGTCTAATTTGCATGTTTGGTGTGTTTTTGGAGTTATAATAACTCGTCTTATGACCGAATAAACGCGGTAAGACAAATGCCTAGGCAGCATTCCTGCTATTCTTATGTGCTAGTCTAATATATGTTTTAGTTCTGCCTAGGGATAGACATATGTAAGGATGGGCCGGGCCTGCGGGAGGGTATCATGGAAATTCATACTCTGGACCCCTGAATATGAATATGTTTAACTTCATGTCATTATATGCCGATGGGGCCAATACTGTGGGTTCTGTAAGGTGTATGAATATTAGTTGCTAAAATTGCCCTACGGCATAAATGTTTGTTGAATCGAGCGCGTCCTGGTTAGTCTTTTGTATTTTATGGCGAGTAGCTGCACTTTCAGGGGAAGTAACTCCACCGTTTTTTTTTCTTTTTTTTTTTTATGCCTCACTTCATATCTCCTTGGAAGGAAGCTTGCTTCCGAGGGAGCAAGTGTCCTTCTTTGTGGGTTGGCCCACTTGAAGTTATTAGCTCTCAGAGAAGCAAACAGGAAGTCACAAAAAGTGTTGCCCTTTGTAATAATTGAGGTGAACTGTATTTTTTGTAGATCTTTGGAATACCAAAAGGAGTGTTATAACCCTTGACTGAAATATTGAGTGTGCTCCCAGACTGTACGCATCAGTCTGGGTGCACACCCAGTTTTTCTAAGAGTATTGTATTAACTTTCAGAGACGCTAACAGGAAGTCACAAAAATTGTTGCCTTTTGTAATAATTTTGAATGAAAGCGTTATAACCCGTGAATGAAATGTTGAGTGTGCTCCCAGACTGTACGCATCAGTCTGGGCGCACACCCAATTTTTCTAAGGGTATTGTACTCTTGCTGTGACTGTTGCACTATATGTTAAAAGTAACGTTTCGAGTTAAATAAAATTTGTCACTTCACTGGAAAATTATGACAATCTCAATCATCTCATCAGTCTGTGCGCACACCCAATTTTGCCTTTTGTAATACTGGAGGTGAACTATGGAATACATACGCATCCTGTATCTTTGTAGATTTTTACATCCGCTTTGTTCTACCGGGTAGCCAAAATGATTGAAATACCAATATGAGCGTTATAACCGTTGAATGAAATGTTGAGTGTGCTCCCAGACTGTACGCATCAGTCTGGGTGCACACCCAATTACTTTCAGAGACGCTGACAGGAAGTCACAAAAATTGTTGCCCTTTGTAATATTGGAGGTGAACTATGGAATGCATACACAACCTGTATTTTTGTAGATCTTTACATCCGCTTTGTTCTATAGGGTAGCCAAAATGACTGAAATACCAATATGAGCGTTATAACCCTTGAATGAAATGTTGAGTGTGCTCCCAGACCGCATCAGTCTGGGCGCATACCCAATTTTTCTAAGGGTATTGTACTCTTGCTGTGACTGTTGCACTATATGTTAAAAGTAACGTTTCGAGTTAAATAAAATTTGTCACTTTCACTGGAAAATTATGACAAATTCAAACGGAAACACAAAGTTGGGGTGGCGTAGAAAAGGCACTAACTTGACGCCACGACGTTGAGCCGGTGTCGGTTCGATGTTGATACGTTGTGTGCCCAATGGGATCTCGGATATCAATCCGTCTACTGTATTAACACCACATTAGGTAGCAGACGACGGAAGCTCGACCAGCCTGCGCATGCCCGATGACACATCGGTGTCTTCAAATGGGGGAAAGTTTTGTTACTGGGAAGTTTACTATGAGACTGCGCGGTATCGCAGGCTGGTCGTGGTTCTCTACATCTGCATATGTTTTGTACATTAATTGTAGTTGTCTTGTTTGTAGTGTAATAGTTTCATTGATCTGTATGCTTGACTGCTTCACGTGCTAAGTGGTTTCTAGTTAGGTTTTACGATGACTGTTTTCGGGGTCAAGCCAGAGCTTGGGACAACCCTCACGCTTTGCATCGGGCACACAGCGGTTGGTTGACACTGAATCAGCATTGACTCAACGTCATGACAGTGAGTCAAGGGAGATTCAATGTTGATTCGCCGTTGTTTGCCTGCTGGGCCAGGTCCGATATTTCAAGGTCGTCGTCTGTGGATTTACAGTAACAATATGTCTGAATACTTACAATGTTCTCACGGCGATACATTTAATTCTTGAACTCAAACTTATTCTCTAGCTGCTTATTAAAATATTATTTATCATGACTCTTAAACTTGGACAGAGTAAGGACTAGAAACAGCTGTCATTCTACGAATTATATAGATCTGTGTCCGTTTTGGTGTCGAAAAATATTTACTCCAAATATGTTGCGTTTCTGACACTATGTTTTCATTGAGTATGGCTATCACATTGTGTGTAAATTATTTTGACCTGTCTACAATGATGTATTGTATTCGCCCTAAATATTCGAACAGTTAATATGGGTATGTACTGTCTGCTTTACAACATTATTTAGTTAATGGGCTTGTCGGGTAATGATAACTGCAGATATACCGAAGGTACTTGAGTATTTGTGGCAAATGCGTCAATATTTTTGGTCTTCACACAACATACACACAGTGTAAATTGGAATCGTTGCGCTCGATGTGCACTATTTTGTCTGCTATTTGCCTATTTCAGTCACGAGGGAGGTGCATATTCAGTGCAACGTTTTCTTATTTATTATGTGTATATAAAATTTGGATATGAATAATCATGATACGGCAATGATTTGTATATTACATACAATATTGATAAAGCTGAAAATCCTCTTCCCACGAAACCTTTTGTTGAAATGGATCGTTTTCTATTGATCATATTTAATATTCTGATGTTATTTTACCCAAATTTAACTGTCGTGTTTTACTTTAGGTTATTGAGGCTCCACGGGGAATCGTTAGTGCTGCTCAATCTTATTTTCATGGATAAGAAGTGTCATTTTAGGAATCCATCCGCATCTGTGAAACTTCGTTGGGCTTTAATTGATAGTATTACATAATGATAGAAATTGAAATTTATCGTATGCGGATTGGATTACATTATGGTCGCCATCTTAAAGTTAAGGGCCTTCAGTACTTAAATTTCTTTGAACTGTTAATAATTATGTCCTTATTGCTTCTCGCAGGTATCGAATCCAATCCCGGTCCGAGTTCCGAGAATACCGTCAGTTCCTCTACTCTGTCAGTATCTTCTGACGATCTTAATATAATTAAAGACAAATTTTCAGTTGTTCATTACAACGTCCAGAGTATCTCAAATAAATTAGACATCATTGAATCTGAATTTTGTAATTTCGATATAATATGTTTGACTGAAACTTGGCTTGATGGACGGACCTCAAATAATGCACTAAATTTAAACGAATATAATCTTTACAGACGTGATCGAAATGGTGATAATCATGGTGGTATCTGCGTGTATGTGAAACAAAATATTTACTCGCGTCGTAGAAATGATATTGAACGTCCAAATATTGAATGTCTCTGGCTAGAAGTTTCTATTCATAACAAAAAAATTCTAATAGGCACTTTTTACAGACCACCAAACTCTACCCAGGAAGTTCTGTCGTCCATTGAAGATTCAATATCACTTGCCTTTGATACTAATATCCAAAACATACTCATCACTGGTGATTTTAACTTAGACATTTTAAAACAGCCCTTTAATAAAAAGGTTCTTGATCTTTGTCAACATTTTAGTTTAGATCAGCTTATCAATGAACCAACGCATCACACGGAATCATCGTCTTCCATTATTGACCTTTTCTTAACATCAAATAAAAATAATATTCTATTGAGTGGTGTCGGAGACCCAATCCTTGACCAAAATATTAGATATCATTGTCCTGTATATTGTGTGCTTAAATTTGATAAACATCTAACCCCTGTTTACACGAGGCATATTTGGTTATATGATAGGGGAGACTATCAGTCCCTTTCGCGTGACTTAAATGATACTGATTGGAATTCAACTAAAAATAATGATATAGATGAATATGCAAATAATATAACGGAATGTATTACTAAACTTGCAAAGAAGCATATACCAAATAAAGATATTAAAATACGTAAATCAGATCCTGCTTGGCTTACTACTGATATAAAACGATTGATGCGCAAACGCAAACGACACTATGACAAATATAAAAGTTCAAAAAATATCACTGATTTTGAGAATTACAAAAATATTCGAAATAAAGTTACATTTGAAATTCGAAAATCCAAAAAACGCCAGCTGGATAAGCTTAGTGAAAAATTAAAATCTAATGATCTCAATCAAAAAGACTGGTGGAATACGTTAAAGTCATTTATTACACCTGAACAGCCATCAACTTTTCCTCCACTCTGCAAAGATGACATAATTTATACCAATGATGAAGATAAAGCAAATATTCTAAATCAGTTTTTTACTGACCAAACCATTTTGGATGAAAGTAATGCCTCTGTACCCTTAGTAAATCAGATACCTTCTCATAAACTTGAGTCCATCTCCATCTCTGCTTATGAAGTTGAAGACATATTAAAAACTCTTAAAACAGGTAAGGCCGCTGGCCCAGATTGTATTGGTAACCGATTGTTAAAAGAACTTGCTCAACTTTTGTCAGCTCCTCTCTCTGATTTGTTTAACTTTTCTCTCTCGAAAGGCAAAGTTCCAAGTCTCTGGAAACAAGCCAATGTTACTCCTGTTTTCAAAAAGAATGACCCCTCGGATGTATCCAACTATAGACCCATATCTCTTCTTAATACTATAGGAAAAGTTCTTGAAAAAATTATTCATAAATATGTTTTTAATTTCTTACAAGAACACCAGGTAATCACTACTCTTCAGTCTGGTTTTATCCCAGGAGACTCTACCGTAAATCAGTTAGTTGATATATATAACACTTTTTGCCGAGCCCTGGACGATGGTAAAGAAGTTCGTGCGATTTTTTGTGATATTAGCAAGGCCTTTGACAGGGTTTGGCACAAAGGTCTTCTTTTTAAGTTATATTCTGTTGGTATTTCTGGGTCTCTTCTTCAATGGTTTACAGATTATTTATATAACAGGAAGCAAAGAGTAGTTATTCCTGGTGCAAGTTCTAATTGGTCTTCCGTTGAAGCCGGTGTTCCCCAAGGTTCTATACTAGGTCCTCTGTTATTTCTTCTGTATATAAACGATATTGTTGAAAACATAAACTCTTCAATTCGACTCTTTGCGGATGATACTACCCTCTATATTATAGTTGACAACCCATTACATGCTGCAAACCAATTAAA